>JAUMJK010000122.1:600000-984131 GCA_033558105.1 Coccyzus lansbergi | reverse complement strand
GGGCGGTGGCGGCGGCGCAGGCGGAGGCTGGAGGCGGCGTGCGGGCCTGCCCTCGGCGCGCAGGTGGGGCCGGGGGGAGCGGGGCGGGGGAGGGGGGCACTGCCTCCCCCCCGCGTCGGAGGTCGGGCTCCCTCATCCCCCACCCTTAATCTGTCTGTCTGTCCGTCCGTGTTCCGCGACACCACCACCCCCCCCCACGCGTCGCGTCTGTGTTTCTGCCCGGCCCCGCGGCGGCCGCTTTGTTGTCTGCAGCTCCATCCGGGTCCCGGGGAGGGGCGGCGCGGGGCCTGACGGGACGGAGCCCCCTCCGCGGGGGCGGCCATTGAGGGCGAACAAAGGGGGGCGGAGGGGCACCGGGAGGGGCGGGGTTCGGACTAGTCTTCTCCCCCCCCCCTTCCCCCATCGACCCTCTCCCCCCCCCTTCCCCCATCGACCCTCTCCCCCCCCCCCTTCCCCCATCGACCCTCTCCCCCTCAATCCTTCCCCCCCTTCCCTCTCCCCCTCCGTCCTTCCCCCCCTTCCCTCTCCCCCTCCGTCCTTCCCCCCTTCCCTCTCCCCCTCCATCCTTCCCTCCTCCCATCCCCCTCCTTCCATTCTCCCATCTCCCCATCCTTTCTCTCTCCCTCATCTCCCTATCCTTTTCCCCCTCCTACCTCCCCATCCTTTTCCCCCTCCTACCTCCCCATCCTTTTCCCCCTCCTACCTCCCCATCCTTTTCCCCCTCCTACCTCCCCATCCTTTTCCCCCTCCTACCTCCCCATCCTTTCCCCCCTCCTACCTCCCCATCCTTTCCCATCCCTTCCTCCCCATCCGTTATCCCCTCCTCTCCCATCTCCTCCTCTCCCCCCACATTCTCTTCTCTCTCTGTTTTCTCCCCACCTCTCCCCCGCCCCCGTCCTACCCCTCTCCCCCTTATCTCCTTTCCCCCCTCCTTTCCCCCCTCCTTTCCCCCCTCCTTTCCCCCCTCCTTTCCCCCCTCCTTTCCCCCCTCCTTTCCCCCCTCCTGTCTTCCTTCTCTCCTGTCTTCCTTCTCTCCTGTCTTCCTTCTCTCCTGTCTTCCTTCTCTCCTGTCTTCCTTCTCTCCTGTCTTCCTTCTCTCCTGTCTTCCTTCTCTCCTGTCTTCCTTCTCTCCTGTCTTCCTTCTCTCCTGTCTTCCTTCTCTCCTGTCTTCCTTCTCTCCTGTCTTCCTTCTCTTTTCTTCCCCTCATCCCCAGGAGCAGCCCTGGCCCCCTGACTAGGGGCTCACTTGCCCCGCTGCTCCCCCCCTGTTTTGAGGGCCGAGGAGGTTGTTTGTGTCGGGCAGCCTTGGTATCCCAAGGAATTCCAGTGAGGAATCTCCTTATTCCACAGAGCACAATCAGCTCGCTCGATAACGCTGGCTAATCTCATTAGATACCGCCTCACACTCACAGCAGTGCTCGCTCCCAACAAACATCAACACCGGCTGTTGCAGGAGCTCTGAGTGTTCCCTGCAACCCCACGTCTGCCAAACCCCAATGTCCTCCCCACTTCTGGGGGCTGGAAGCACAGATCTTGGGGGTTTTCCTCTGGTTTTTTTCTGTCGAGGGGGAGGGCTGGGGTTTTGCCACGCAGAATTAGGCCTGCTGACCTTATCTTCTGAGGTAGGCGTTGGATAATCTCCTTGCGTGGTTGGGGTTTAAATGCAAGATCTTCAATCACAAGGCTTTGAAGTTTAATGGTGGTTGGTTGAGGGCTCTTCATGGCTGTTAAAGCAGCAAAATTCGCAGAAGCAGGTAATTAAAGATGTTCTGGAGTAACAAGTTCCACAGTTGATGCAGCAAACACTTTGAGTCAGCTGAATGCCGTGTTCTTAGAAGATTCTTATTTTCTGGCTTCATTCCCGAGATAAAAATCCTGGTTTTTTTCTGTCTTGCCTTAACACTGTTCTCCCTGCCTTACTCCCACCTCCTGCCAAAATCCAGGAATAATTTGAGCCAGATTTCCAATCACATCCCTATGCAAACTTCTCCACATTTTCTGTCCCTTAGCACTGCTAGGGTTCTGTTTCCTGTTCTAGTGTGAGGAGCTTTGAGATCCTCTGCTTCCCACCTACTCCCAGCTGGAATATGTGTTATTTTTATTCACGGGGGTAGTGTAGCCTGTCGTTGTGCCTTGTTTTCAGCAGCAGCTGCCTTAGATTGTGGCTTTTTGCTAGTGTGTTTGGCTCCTCTCCTCAGAATTGCCTGTAGCTGATGACTAAAAACCTCCAATACCTGTGAAACGAGATGAATCTTGTCCTCACAAACGAGCACAGAAAGCCAACCGGTTTGTGCCTTGGAACGGTGAATGGAAAGCTCCCCGTACGGTGCATTTTATCGCAAGTCGCAGAAAATTAAATTATAGGGAATGCTATGAGTAAGGGGCTGGCCTGGGGCTTTCTGACTGTGCAGGGTAAGTGTGGGTTGGCCTGCATTCCCGTGGGAAAAGATCAACGGACCTGGGGCTTTGTCAGATCAACTGCAGATACTCAGGGCGAGCCTCGGATCTTTCCTGAAGCTCATCATCCACATAGTCCCTGGGCAGTCATTGAAAAAGCTGTTTCAGTCCAAACACTGGACTTCTCTTCCCTCTCTCCTGAGGCAAACAGCCCCTATTCTATGTGAACGCTTAAGAAATTGGAAAACTAGCCTGTGATTTAGCAAATTAACCTTTCCCACCTTCACACAAAGAAATGGAGGGGGCTCAGTTATTATTTTGCCCTTCACGGACTTGTCTGCCTTTGTTCCAAAGCGGCCTGGAGTTTGGCCTGAGTGCCTAGAGCTGCTCACGCAGAGCTGTTCGACTCGGTGGGAGTCGTAAGTGTGCAGGAAGCCCAGCGGAATGTTAGTATCAAGACCCACTCGACGAAGAAAAGGGGATAACGCTTGCCAGTTAAAAAAATAGACGAGAAGAAATCTGAGGTCTTTTATTTCTTTTGGCCTATCCTGTTTGTCAGCTTGTGAACAGCTGAAGTTGCTTAAAGCAATTTCAAGCTCGAACTGGAGTGTTGAATGCGCAGTCTTTTCCTGTTTTGTGTTAAACGCTGCCAGTAATGTGTTGCAGGTTTGTTTGGAAAGAACATCAAAAAGAACCTGTATTCTCTGGCGAGAATACCCGGGCTCTGCTCTCATTTGTTGCGCTTCCTAGGGAGCTTTAGTGACTTCCGTGCTCGGGTTTGCCTTTGATTTAAAAACCTGGAACGGAGCAAGCCAGACGGGTTCCTTTTACTCTGCGCTTTCTTTAACTGATGGTTTGGACGTGACAAGGCTTTGGGCTGGTGTTATCAAGAATACATTCTGAACCAAAACTTGCATTAATTCCACAGATAATAGGACCAACTGAAACATAAAGAGAAAATACGAGCTGCTACGTGATAAGCCGTGTGCTCTGGTGACAATGGAGGCTGTATTTTCATAGGGCCCTGGAATGGTTTGTGTTGGGAGGGACCTCAAAGCCCATCCAGTTCCCCCCCCCTCCCATAGGCAGGGACACCTCCCACTGGATCAGGTTGCTCCAAGCACCGTCCAACCTGGCCTTGAATGTTTTGATAACCTCTTCTCCAAATAAGTAATTTTTTCGAGAGGCAGACAATGAGCTAAAAGGTTGATTTGAGAAGAAAATATAAATATTTTCACTCACTGCTGTGTTGCTTCATTGTGAATTTTTAGCACTGGAAAAACATTCAAGTTAGGTTGTTTTGAGCATATTGCCTCATGTACACTGTTAAAAAAAAAACCAGCACCAGCAGTATTAATATCTAAAACCACGCGGCTTGTCCAGTGTCGATATCTGTGCTTAAAAAACCAGCAGTGTTGTCTTGTTTGGTTCCTGACACAAACCAGCTTTTGGATTAGAACCCAAGCTCTGAGCAGACTTGGGGCCCTAAGCTCAGAATCAGGAGCTTCGAGCAGCTGCTGAGCCCAGAGGAGAGGCTGCAAGACCATTCTTATGACAAGGGGCCAGGCCAGATGTGGGTTTGCCCTGCTTCTGGTTGTGGAGAGGTGGAACAAAACGTGCTCACCAAGTGTCCCATCCTCCCTGGAGTTGGGGACACTGCAGTATCGGGTATCACGGGCACTCAGAAACGTGCTGTGCTCTCTCCAGCGGTGACTCAATCCGTGCTAATGAAGTGGGACGAGAGGCGAGCACGTCCCGTCTGCCAGGGCCTGACGGGGTTGTCTTCACCTGGAGCTTCCCAGTCTGTGGGCGTTAGCTGATGAGCTGTAAGAACCGGTGTTCTAGCTTGGCTCCGCAAGGAGTTGGTGCCTGATGGTTTCTACCTTGCTTGCGGGGTTTCCCAGCAGTGAAAGCTGGTTGGTGTGGTCACAAAGAACATCTCCTAAGTGAATGTGGGTGGGCTAAAAGGCACAGCCGTCCCGGGTACCCCTGGAAACGCCCCCAAGCACTGCTCTGAAACAGGCTGGACACTGGGCAGTGCTGTGTGTGAGACTCGGGTGGGAGCTGGAAAAGGCTTTGGAACACAAGTTTTCCTTTTGTTTCTTACGCACGACTTTAAGTGTTTTCCTGCTGGCAAGTACGTGTGCTTCCTGGCTTTCCAGTCCCTTTTTGTCAGCCTTGGTGCTTGGCAGTTGCCAATTTAGCAAGGTAATTAGTCACTTGAATCTGCATGCAATGGAAATGGTGTTTCTAATACTCTCTTACTTATGGTAATTAGCGGAGCTGCTCTGCTGCGGTCCCAGCGAGGCTACCTGGAACTGTGGGATCGCAGCCCTCCCTTGGGCCGGGCTTGTGCTGGGCAGATCTGCATGTTCTTAATTACTGCCTTTCTTAATTGCAGACTTCACATTAAAGACGCAGCCATGAAAGATCCGAGTCGCAGCAGTACCAGCCCAAGCATCATCAGCGAAGATGTGATCATTAATGGTCATTCTCACGAAGATGACAATCCCTTTGCGGAGTACATGTGGATGGAAAACGAAGAGGAATTTAACAGGCAGGCAAGTCATTTCCCTCAATAAATGCCTTGTGATGTGTCTTACTGCATTCTGGCTGAGGTGCTGCAGCTTAGCAAACCAGGATTAGAGACTGAGGATCCTTTAGAGATGAAGGGAGATGATAGACTTGCTAGAACAAACCTGGGGAGGGGATAGACCGTGCTTCTCTGATAATAAATACTTGTTTTCTGTAGTCTTGGTCGAAAATATGGGAAGTATGGCATGTTCTAACGCAGGCAAGAGGGAGGGAAAAATATAGTTGCAGGCTTTGCGGCACTTTGAAAGGGACAGATTTTGCAGAGCTGTGGGGGTTTTATGTGTGCAGTCACGCCGACTGTGGTAGTTCTGAACTGGCTGCATCCAGGAGCGTTTCTGCCTTGTCAACAGAGCTGTTGCTCCAAAAGGAGTTACCGAACGTAGCTGTCGGGTGACAGTCCTGTCCGTTGCTTAATACTCGAGTGCCTCACAGCTTGGCCTTCGCAATCGTGTTGGAAGGAGGCCTCTACTTCATCTCTCACCTTGCATCTGGGCAGTTTTCTCTCCAGCAGAGGCTGGGAGCGCTCTGCCTCTTTCCAACCCCCTTTCTTAATCAAAACTTGGTCTCAGCACTCAAGTAGCTGATTTCTCTGCGCTCCAGCACAGTCTAGCTGTGCTGAAGTCTGAGCTGCCGGACTAGGGTATGTCTACTACACTCCATGTTGCCTGATGGTCAGGCACAAAGCTCATTGGAAATTCAGGATACTTGCAAGTTCTAAATTCCCTTGTGAGTGTGCCAGAATGGTCTCGGAGCTGGTTTCTACTCAGTGGGTTTCTCCTCTGAGAGGCTGTGCCGTGGTTAGCATCAGGGGTGCGTAGTGCTTGGGGAAGAGCCTGAGAGCTGTGCTGAGGATGAGCTATTTTTCAGGTACGGACTCGCTTTTCAGGGAAGAGGAAAGGTGGAAGCATGAGGGAGGGATGGTCTCACCCAGGCAGGTGAATCCTGTGCAGTGAGCTGGTCACCTGCTGCTGCAGGTGCACCTCTAGGCACCCGAACAAGTTAAACTGGTATGGAAAACTCAAATGGGCAGGATTAATAGCAGGATATTTGTGGAATTCAACATTATTTGGCACTTGTGGAGCTGCTGTTGGAGGCACCTGTGGGTGTAAGACCGTGTAACAAAACCCCTGGAGCTGGGCAACCCCTGCTGTGATCCCACTTTGTGGCTGTGCACCCTCCGCTGCCTTTTGCCCACACGCAGGATGGAGGCAGAGCCTCACAAGGAGGATTGATTGGAGGCTGCTGTCTGCGTCAGGGGGTGTTCCAGAGGGAATTGATGCCCTGGTGTTTGCTGTGGGGTTGGGAATTTTTGGACAGTGACTTGGGGGGTATGGTGGTGAGTCCCTGTTGCCCAAAGCTGTGTGTCCTGCACACCAAGTCCGGTGAGAGTGTTTACCCCAGGCACAGGGGACATGGCATTTACAGGAATTCTGAACTCTAGTGTTAACATTTTTGACCTAGGATTTGTGGTATGTAACTGAATTTGCACTGTAGGATGGAGCGTGTGTTCGGTTTCAGAGTGGAAGGATAGATAGGAAAACTTGTTTGAGCTTCCACTGAGTGAATTTTAAAATCTGCCCTGTGTCATTTTTCTGCTCCCTTGTGTCTGACGAGTCATTCACACCAGCTTCTATTACACCGCTTTCCACGCTGTGATGCAGGACTTGGAAAATATGTCGGGATGAACTCCCTCCAGAGCTTGTTTACTGAACGACCAGGCAAAACTTTCCCTCACTCTTTGCCGCGCGTGTCAGTTCTTGCAAGACTGGTGTGTCCTGCCTGCACTACAGCCCGTCAACCCTCCTAGCTGCCGAGTTCCTTAGGATCACTCCATGGGGTGTATGCAGGATCTAAACCCTGTTGTGTGTGTAGGAATAAGGTCAGCTGGGTGCACAGACACATAGACTCATAGAATTGTTTGTGTTGGAAGGAACCTTAAAGATCATCCGTTTCCAACCCCCCTTCCATGGGCAGGGACACATCCCACTAGATCAGGCTGCTCAAGGCCCATCCAGCTTGCCCTTGAACACCTCCAGGGATGAAACTCTCAGTAAGTTTGTTGTTGAAGGGGTTTCTTCTCATCGTACAGATCGAAGAGGAGTTGTGGGAAGAAGAGTTCATTGAGCGCTGTTTCCAGGAGATGCTGGAAGAAGAGGAGGAACACGAATGGTTTATTCCAGCCCGTGATCTCCCACAAACGATGGATCAAATCCAGGACCAGTTCAATGACCTTGTTATCAGTGACAGCTCATCACTGGAGGATCTGGTGGTAAATCCCTTTTTTCATCATAGTTCTAAAATCTGCCACCTCTCTTTGTCCAAGTCTGATTTTATTGCTGCTAATGGCAAGAGAAAATCCCATTAGGCATAGCCAGAGGCTCTTGAACTATGCCTGGCTGTGGTGGAGGAGAGATGTGGAAAGGTTGGGTGAGGGATGGTTCTTGCAGTGCCATGAGGATTCAGTGGGTTTCTTCATAACCACATGGTGCCTTTTCCAGGCCATAGCCTAAATCTGGGTGGCTCTGGGCAGTGCAGAGTCCATTATGAGGGATTGGCAGGGCCAGGGTCACACCGACCCTGTGAAGTGCCGTGCGGTGACAGGGTGATTCTCCCTCTGTATTCAGCACTGGTGAGACCGCTCCTTGAATATTGTGTCCAGTTCTGGGCCCCTCAGCACAAGAAGGATGTTGAGGCTCTGGAGAGAGTCCAGAGAAGAGCAGCGAGGCTGGTGAAGGGGCTGGAGAACAGACCCTATGAGGAGCGGCTGAGAGAGCTGGGGTTGTTTAGCCTGGAGAAGAGGAGGCTGAGAGGAGACCTCATTACTCTCTACAACTACCTGAAAGGTGGTTGTGGAGAGGAGGGAGCTGGGCTCTTCTCCCAGGTGACAGGGGACAGGACGAGAGGGAATGGCCTCAAGCTCCGCCAGGGTAGGTTTAGGCTGGAGATTAGGAGGAGGTTTTTCACGCAGAGGGTCATTGGGCATTGGAATAGGCTGCCCAGGGAGGTGGTTGAGTCACCTTCCCTGGAGGTGTTTAAGACACGGGTGGATGAGGTCTTGAGGGACTTGGTTTAGTGTTTGATAGGAATGGTTGGACTAGAAGATCCGATGGGTCCCTTCCAACCTGGTTGTTCTGTGATTCTGTGACTGCAGGCGCTTCATTCGGCATCTGGTAGCGCTTGGATAGGTGTGAGCCCTGTTCTGAGGTCGGGTTTGGATGGTGTGAGCCACAGCAGATCTCTGTGGAAATGCCAAGGGGAAAGCAGCTAAACTATGATCATTTCCCTCTTTTGTGCCGCCTGATGTTTGGTCCGGGGCTTAACTAGAAGGGGAAACGCACACACACTGCCTTTTCCTAACAAAATATGAAGTTACTGACACAGAGTACGAACCCCACACTGTTGTGTCGCACAGCGGCTGTGAATTCCAGTGCAAACCCTGACTTTTACAGGCTTAAGCAGCTGCAGTTTTAAACTGAATTAAATCACAGGAGCCTCTAATGCTCCATTTCTTTACAACTGACAGTTCGTTTTGGAGATGCAGCCTGCCTACCCGTAATTGCAGGGCTTGCCCATGGGAGAACAGGGTAGTCCCAGGCATGGGAATGTAAAGAATCTATACACTGCTCACAGACATTAAATTGCACTTAAATTCCTGAAACAAGTCTCCTCTTGCTTAAATAAGCAAGATCTAAAAACCTCATGGCACGTTTTAACAGCTTAACTTCAGAAAAAGCTGTTTCAGCGCTAGGTGAAGGCGTTTTATTTGGTGCATGCCTGGGGTGCTCTTGTTTGTTGTTCTCTGGGCCCTCATCTGGCTGAAGTGCCTCAGTGGTGCTAAGCAGGGATGGATAACTTGGGGACTAGCACAGAGGAGTGGGCTTTTCTACGGATTACAGAGACTTTTAGACCTTATTTTATACCTGCCTGTTGCCCTAAATCCGTACACTCCCCCCCTAGCTTTGTATTCAGCTTGAGGATGAAGTGATCTGGCTGAATCGCCTCAGTGGTGCTAAGCAGGGGCAGATAGTTTGGGGACTAGCACAGAGGAGTGGGCTTTTCTATGGATTATAGAGACTTTTAGACCTTACTTTATACCTGCCTGTTGCCCTAAATCCGTACACTCCCCCCTAGCTTTGTATTCAGCTCGAGGATGGAGTGATTCAACTGGACTTCTGTTTTTCCCTCCTTCAGGTCAAGAGTAATCTGAATCCAAACGCAAAGGAGTTTGTTCCTGGGGTGAAGTACTTAAATATTTGAGTAGACTGGGCCCTCTCTTGGTGGATGTAGCACAATTTCCACACTGTGAAGCCAGTATTAGAAGATTTAATTGTAAAAGCTCTCTCTTCTTGTCACTGTGTTACACTTATGCATTGCCAAAGTTTTGTTAGTCTTGCATGCTCAATAAAAGTGCTGAGACTGTTATTAAGTAAAACCTATCAAAAGTTTAATGGAACCATATATCGGGCCCTGGCTCTCTCTCGCAGGAGGCAGTGAGGTAAGAAGCACCAGTCAAAGTACCACAGCTACACAACCTTCTGCAGACTCTGTCGCTTTAAACGGGACTTGGAATTCGCTAAGGGTGGTCTGTTTTTAACTCGAGACGTGTTAACTGGTGCTAGTTTGCACCTGATAATGCCTTAACTTAAAAATGACAGCAAGGAGATCTGATTGTTGTGCAAATTAGCTAACTTTCCTTTGAAATATTAGCATTGTACTAATGTTAATTTTTCCCCTTAAAACCCTCATGCTCCTTTGAGGCAGCGTGAGCTCTAACAGAAACGTTACAGACCTGTACAGAGTCGTAGATTCAGCTCCCGAACTGACATCCAGGTGATCGGAAGGAAGAAATTCCCTGCCCTTTGCCATATGTGATCATGTTAGAAACGTTTCACCTCCTAAAGACCTTAAAGGAGATGAGTTTCACCACGATTTCTTCCAAGACTCCTGTTCCGTACGTGGCACCATGTAACTTAGCATACGACTTTATTACAGCTAGATTTAACCCGTTGAACCCCAGCATTAGTGATTTGAGTGGTGCTTTGCCCTTGCTTTGTTTAATCATCACTACACAATAGTCTACAGCACGACGACTTTGTTTTGGGATTATTTTTTTTTTTTCCTTTTAATAAAGCTAGAACAGTTTTGGCTTCTTAAACTTCATACTCGGGTAGGTTAAGCTGCCATACGTGTTCAGTGTGAATAGTGTTTAAGTTGAAAATATTGTAAAAAAATTATATTTTTTCAAAAATATTTAAAAAAATAAATAATAGTAGAACTGACGTGGTGGCGGTGCTGGTGTCTCGTGGCTGTGCCTCGTGTGGAAACGCGTCTGGCAGCGCAGGAGGAAGAGCTGCTGCCACAGGTGTGGTACCTGTGGGCTGTTTGTAACGTGATAGCCCAGAATAAGCATCAAGCTGGGCTCTTGACTGCTCTTTGCTTCCCTCCCTCGTGCTTTACGTGCTCACCTGGGCGTATTTTGCTTCAGTCTCACTGCTGCTCATCCCAGTTTTGCTGTGCTGGCTGCTGGGGCAGGTCTGGTTGGCAGTGAGCCATGTTCTCAGCCTGCTGCCCGGCTCTCAGGGCTTCGGCACAGCAGCTGCGCTCCCAGGGCTGCTTTCACTCCCCTAAACCCACGGCTGCAGCAGCCTGGGGGCAAGCAGTGTGCCTGCTGCTCTCCTCCGGCACCAGGTGAGCCACTTCTGCTCCTTAACTGCCCACTCTCGTTAACATCTTGTTGAGGTTTTTAAGCTCTGATTAAACCGAAGGGGTGTGCCTCAGCCATTACCTGGTCCTGCAGGACAGGAAGGTTGGGATGAAGCCGTTGAGCAGGTGTTTGCCCACAGCAAAACCACTTTGCAGCGTCAGGATCGCTACAGATGGGAGAAGTGCTCTTGGAGGAACTTGCTCAAACCAACTCACTTTGCTGTGGCTCTCCCAAGCGTTATTGGCTATTAGAGAATTGTGGAAGGGTTTGGACTGGAGGGGACCTCAAAGCCCATCCAGTTCCAGCCCCAGGGACACCTACCACTGGATCAGGGGCTCCAAGCCCATCTAACCTGACCTTTGACACCTCCAGGGATGGGGCAGCCACCACTGCTCTGGGCAACCTCCTCACCCTCACAGGGAAGAATTATCCCAGATTCCTTGCTGAGCATTGCCTTCCCTTTTCCCATCCTGAGACCTGTTTTTTCTAGAGGCATGAGACTATCCTGGTTGTTTCCATAACCCGGAGAGAGAAGCACCTCAAGACTGAAGGTCAGGAAATACCTTGCTGCATGCCCTGGCTTGTGCAGGAGTGGGAGTTTCCCTGGAGAAGCTGGGCTGGGCTGGCAGCTTGAGCCCTTTGTGGGGTGTCAGCTGGGTGCCATTTGCTCAGGGCGGCTGGCAACGGAGTGTGGCTGCTGGGAGCCAGCTGCTCGTGACACAGCCAGCCTTGCCATGCTTCGCTTTCTGTGCTTTATTTTCCTTGCCGTATCCCAGCCAACTCCATAGTGGGGAGCGGTTCAATGATGAGACCAGGCTGAGAGTTGGGGTTGTTCAGCCTGGAGAAGAGAAGGCCCTGAGGAGACCTCATAGTGAGCTTCCGGTGCCTGAAGGGGCTACAAGAAAGCTGGGGAGGGGCTGTTCACAAAGGCTTTGTGGTGATAGGATGAAGGAGAATGGGTATAGACTGGAGAGGGGCGAATTTAGACCAGACATAAGGAGGAATTTCTTCACACTGTGACTGCCCCACCCCTGGAGGTGTTCGAGGCCAGACTGGATGAGGCTTGGAGCCCCTGATGCAGTGGGAGGTGTCCCTGCCCGTGGCAGGGGTGGGATTGGATGGGCTTTGAGGTCCCTCCAACCCAAACCCTTCCATGATTCTATGACCTCCCCTGCCCTGTGCTCCATGCTGGGATGGAGCTGCTGTGCTTCGGCAGCTCTGTGTTGGGTTTGGGGTCTGTGGCTGGAGCAGAGCTGGGAGTTCTCTGCTTTCTGGCTGTTTGGCAGTTGTGGGACTCTCTCTCGCTCCAGTCCCAGCTGTAGGGGTGGGCTCCATCATGGAGCTAGCTAAACCCAAGCTCATTGGGCACTGGCAGAGGCTGCCCAAGGAGGTGGTTGTGTCACCTTCCCTGGAGGTATTTAAAAGATGGGTGGATGAGGAGCTGAGGGACACGGGTTAGTGATCGATGGGAATGGTTGGACTCAATGATCCAGTGGGTCTCTTCCAACCTGGTGATTCTTTGATTCAGCAGTCATTGCAGTGAGGCCATCAGCTGCCTTTAGTACCTGCTGCTGCTCCAAACCAGACAGGATAAAGCTGTCCATGAGCACAGCCCATGGCAGAGCAGCTTTTCCAAGGGCCAAGAGCCACCTCTCCCACTGTCGAAGGCCACCACGTATGTTGTTGCTGGGGGTGGATGAAATCCAACATGTCTCTGTGTTGAGCAGCCCAGGAAGAAAAGCTGCTGGAGTCTTCCCAACACAGAAGGGATGAGGGAACAGTGCAGGACGCAGCAATGACCCTGATGAGGCAAGTGGGCTTGAATTTTTTATTCTCTTAATGTATGATCTCAAAATAGGCATCGTAATGCTGGTGTGGATCCTGCCCCCTGCACAGAGCCTGCATCAGCCGAGGGCACAGCATGGAAATCCATGGCCCTGGGTGGGAGCCGCTGGCCCCTGTGGTGGCTAATGAGCTTCGGAAGTGCCAAGCGAGTCTCAACCAGCCTCAGCTGGAGTGGAGCAAGGACACACGGGTACCTTGGGCGCTTGGGTTATCGCTGAAAGACAGCCTGGAGTTTCCCTAGCCCTGGGTTTGAGGCGAGCGCCTTGGCTTTGGATGTGGTGGGTGCTAATGAGCTCCAACAGCACCCGTGGGAGCTCAGCTCGGCTTCTCCGGCACCAGGACGCAAGTTCTCCCTTCGCTCAGACCTTGGTGCACACGGAGAGCCCGTCTGCTGTGTCCTGTGTGTCGGTGGCTACCGTGCTGCTGTCCTTGGCCCGCGCCTTAAACCCAGTGAACACCGGGCAGATGGGCACGTGCTTCAGCCAGCGGCTCCTCCTCACCGCGCTCATCCCAAAGGGGAAGTCGTAGCTCTTCAGGCTGGCTTTTGATGAGCTGTCCGAGTGTGCACCCGCCTTCCACTGCACCAGCCCACGCTCCTCCTGCGTCCCTGTGGCAGCCAGCACCACCTCAGCCCAGACCCTGACGCCTGCCTGAGCCGGGATGCCCGGCTTCAACCCCTTCTCCCCACCTCTCGCGGCTCTCACCGCCAACAAATCCACCTCCAACCCTCCGCGTGCTTTAATTACCCGGGATGGTGTTGTCCAGGATGAAGGCGATGGTCCCCCCGACGAACATCTCCGTCGTCAGCAGCACCGTCAGGATCTGGTCCAGCTCGGGGACACCTGCGAGAGCGCGGGGACTGAGCCGGAGTGCGCTGCGATAAGCCGGATTTAATTAATTATTGCTTACCCTTGCGCTTGCGCCATCTGCCCGCTCCTCACCCCGAACGCCCAACCGCGGGGCTCCTCGTGGCAGGCGGTACCTGTGTTAATGGCCCTGGGGTTGGCATCCAGGTAGTTGGGCAGCGTCAGGCCGAAAAACATGGCGAAGCCCAAGACGAAGAGGTTGCGGGAGGAGTTCATGTCGACGAACTGGAGGTTGGAGAGGCCGACGGCCGTGATCATGCCTGCCAGCGGAGACGGCAGCAGGGTTGCGGGCAGGCAGGGATGCAGGGCCTGGGGTGGGCTGCCTGAGTTCAAACCCAGCCCCAAGCCCACCCTGCATCCCTCAGGCTCGCCAGCCCTCCAATCCCCATGGAAAGGACCGATAGCAGCGCCGAGGCCTTGACCGGCCGAGGTTACCGAACAAGGTGCAGAACATCCCTCCGAGGATGGGGTCGGGCAGCGAGGCGAACAGCGCCGTGAACTTGCCGACGGTGCCCAACACGAGCATGATGCCGGCTCCGTACTGGATCACCCGGCGGCTCCCCACCTGCACCGAGACACCGGGAGCCGGGAATGGTGCCCGTTCACCCAGGCTGAGCTGAGACCCAGCCCCGGTACCTTTGTGATGCCCAGGACACCGATGTTGGGGCTGGAGGAGGTAGAGCCGTTGCCGGTTCCCAGCAGCCCCGCGATGATGCAGGAGATACCCTCGGTGAAAATGCCCCTGGGGAAGGACGCAAAGGGACTGGTCCCCACCACAGCTCTCCCGCAGCATCCCTGCTCGGTGCTGTGGCACGGGGCGGGGGGGTCTCACCATACCGGTTAATGGCATGCACGGGGGGTGGTGGGGCTCCCGCCAGCCGTGCACAAGAGTAGTAATCCCCGATGGACTCGATGATGCCGGCCAGCGTGGCGCTGAACATGCCCAGCACGGCTGCCGAGGTCACCGTGGGCAGCCCCCACTGGCCTGGTGGGGGGCAGAGTAGAGTGTTGGGGTTCCCCCTGTGCTCTCTGGTGCCACTCTGGGCGCTCCCCAGCCCCAGTGATCATAGAATCATAGAATCATAGAACAACCAGGTTGGAAGGGACCCATTGGATCTTCTAGTCCAACCATTCCTATCAAACACTAAACCAAGTCCCTCAAGACCTCATCCACCTGTGCCTTAAACACTTCCAGGGAAGGGGAATCAACCACCTCCCTGGGCAACCTATTCCAATGCCCAATGACCCTCTGTGTGAAAAACTTCCTCCTAATCTCCAGCCTAAATCTCCCCTGGCAGAGTTTGAGGCCATTCCCTCTTGTCCTGTCCCCTGTCCCTTGGGAGAAGAGCCCAGCTCCCTCCTCTCTACAACCTCCTTTCAGGTAGTCCTAGAGAGTAATGAGGTCTCCTCTCAGCCTCCTCTTCTCCAGGCTAAACACCCCCAGCTCTCTCAGCCACTCCTCATAAGTTCTGTTCTCCAGCCCCTTCACCAGCCTCGTTGCTCTTCTCTGGACATGCTCCAGAGCCTCAACATCCTTCTTGTGCTGAGGGGCCCACAACTGAACACAGGATTCAAGGAGCGGCCTCACCAGTGCTGAGTACAGAGGGAGAATCACCTTCCTGGACCTGCTGGTCACACCATTTCTGATACAAGCCAGGATGCCCTTGGCCTTCTTGGCCACCTGGGCACACTACTGGCTCATGTTCAGTCGACTGTCGACCAACACCCCCAGGTCCCTCTCCTCCTGGGAGCTTTCTAGACAGGCTTCTCCTAGCCTGTAGTTCTGCATAGAGTTGTTGTGCCCCAAGTGCAGGACCCGGCATTTGGCTGTGTTAAACCTCATCCCATTGGACACTGCCCAGCAGTCCAGCCTGTTTAGGTCCCTTTGCAGAGCCTCCCTACCCTCCAGCAGATCGACACTTGCACACAGCTTTGTGTCATCTGCAAACTTGCTAAGGGTACCCTCGATGCCCTCATCTAGGTCATTGATGAAGTCATTGAACAGGACTGGACCTAGCACTGAGCCCTGGGGGACACCACTTGTCACTGGTGCAGTGATGCTGCACCAGGTCCCTGCATCCCCCAGGATGAAGCGGGGAGCTGGTCACTGTGGGGCTGCCCAGCACTCACAGGGATAGGGGACCCGAAACCAGGGTGCCACGGAGAGGATCTCGCCACGGGCGTCCGTCCGGGCCTTGTAACCATAAACCTCGGGCTGACTGGGGAAGACGTTGGTACGCGTCAGCACGTAGCAGAGCAGCCACACCACCATGATGGCCAAGATGATCTGCGGGGACAGAGACCCAGCGCTGCTTGCAAAGCCCTGGATGGGAAAGGAGGGGAGTTGAGGAGCAGCCAGTCCCTACCGGGAACATCTTGAAGATCTGGACGCGAAGCAGGACGAAGCCTTTTCCGCGCCGGTAGCCGGGCAGGCGGACCAGGAAGTGCCGCAGGTACTGGGCAAAGAGGACGATCAAGAACATGGTCCTGGGTGGGGAGGCAGAGGAGGTCACTCATGGCCCTGGGGTGTTCCTGGGTTCCCCGCCTCGTGCCCCATCCCTGTGGCCTACAGCGCGGCGATGCCCCAGTGGGAGCCGGCTCGCTCGCCAGCCGCGTGGAAGACGGAGAGGCCGATGAGGGAGACGGTGGGGGTGACGGTGAGTGGCCCAATGTAGCTGAGCAGCGCCCCGGGGAACCCCAGCAGGCCGATGGCCACCTCCACCAGGCTGGACACCACGATAGCTCCTTGGATCTGCAAGGAGAGGAGTCAGTGAGCAGTTTGCCGGGGATGTCGGTGTCCCCGGGGGTGTTGGTGTCCCTGGGGGTGTTGGTGTCCCCGGGGGTGTCGGTGTCCCCGGGGGTGCCGGCGGGATGTACCTCGCGCATGCGGGGCTGCCAGATGTGGGAGGTGTTGAGCGGCAGCGTCCAGTTGCCGTAGATCTGCTCTGGGGATGGAGGGGGGCGAGGTGGTTCCTGGGGTGCGGTGGGAGCAGCCGGACCCGCCACCCACCCTCTCCACCCTCACCTTCAGGAGGGCAGCGCCACTTCTCCAGGGCCAGGATGGATTTGGCGGGGACGAGGAAGGCCAGCGCGCTCGCCTGGAAGAGGGGCAGCCTGGGGAGGGCGAGAGGGGATGCTAATCTGCATCCTGGGGATGGGCAGGGGGGTCCCCACCGTGGCCGCGGCTCTACCTGATGCCCACAGTGGTTTGGATGAGGGTGGTGACCCCGACGCAGGTGAAGATGGTGCCGATGAGGTAGCTGACGGTGAGCTGGTCCTTGCCCACGCACAGACTCTCGGCCAGCAGGAAGGGGACGGCGATGGTGCCGCTGAAGCAGGTCAGGTAGTGCTGGGGGGCGAGGGGGGCTCAGTGGGTGCCATGGGGTTCCCCGCATTGTGGGGAGCAGGGGATCCCCCTTCCAGGAGATACCTGGAAGCCAAGCAGGATGCAGAGGTACCAGGGAGGCACGTCCTCGATCTTGTAGAGCATGTCCATCTCCGTCCGTGGGGATGCAGCGCCCTGAGCGGGGGGCACAGCTCAGCCCTGGGGGGCACAGGACCCCCCACACCATCCCCGGGGGCGGCAGAGAGACCTCTGCGCCCCCAGGTTTGGGGGTGTCCTGGCTAACCGATGTGCGTCCGTTGGGCATGGGCATGGATCAGGGTGGGCACTCACCCTGCCCACCGCAGGCTGCTCCTTCCCAGGGGGACGTGGGGCACCGGCAGGGGCAAGAGCCGAGTTCCCGTTCTGGCAGCAAAGGCAAGGAGGGAGCTGGATCAGTGTTGTCCTCGTGTTCCATGGGAACAGGGCTGGGCTCTGCCCCAGGGACGCCACTGCCACTGCTCAGCTCTCACCCTGAGAGGGCTCCGGGCTCCAAACCTCCCCGTGGTTTGTCCCCAGGGGAGGGTGGATGGGGGTCCCCACCGGCCCTGGGTGCCCAGATCACCCAGTGGGTGCTGGAACAGATGGCAAAGCTGGTCCCAGCGGCAGCATCGTGGCATGTACCAGTCCCTGAGGTCACCCAGACCTTTGTCAGCCCCGGCTGGGCATCATCAGGGCCACAACCCCTGGCCACCCACCTGCCCACTGCCCTGGGACACGGCTGAGGGGATGGGGACAGGGACGGGGATGGGAGCAGGGGTGAAGATACAGTAATGGGGATGAGGACAGGGATGGAGGCAGGGGTAGGGATACATTAATGGGAACAGGGATGAGGGCAGAGATGGGAGCAGGGCTGAGGATACAGTAATGGGAACAGGGAGAGGGATAGGAGCAGGGATGGGGATACAGTAATGGGAATAGGGACAGGGATGGGAGCAGGCGTGAGGATACAGTAATGGGAATGGGGATGGGGACAGGGATGGGAGCAGGGGTAGGGATACAATAATGGGAATGGGGATGGGGACAGGGATGGGAGCAAGGATGGGGATACAGTAATGGGAATAAGGATGGGGACAGGGATGGGAGTAGGGGTGAGGATACAGTAATGGGAATAAGGATGGGGACAGGGATGGGAGCAGGGATGGGGATACAGTAATGGGAATAGGGATGAGGACAGGGATGGGAGCAGGGGTGAGGATACAGTAATGGGAATGGGGATGGGGACAGGGATGGGAGCAGGGATGGGGATACAGTAATGGGAATGGGGACAGGGATGGGAGCAGGAGTGGGGATACAGTAATGGGAATAGGGATGAGGACAGTGGTGGGAGCAGGGATGGGGATACAGTAATGGGAATGGGGATGGGGACAGGGATGGGGATACAGTAATGGGAATAGGGATGAGGACAGGGACAGGAGCAGGGGTGAGGATACAGTAATGGGAACAGGGAGAGGGATGGAAACAGGAATGGGGATACAGTAATGGGAATAAGGATGGGATGGAGCCTGCCTTCACCTGGGACCGAGCCAGGTCTCCCGAGGGGGTCCCCATCCTGCAGCAGTGCGGCCCTAGCCACGATGTCAGCGCACGAGGGGTTTTATGGCTGTGGGAAGGACTTTAGCCAGCAGCCGGGCCGGGCCGAGGCGTGGGGTGGCGGGTTGGAAGGCCACCATTGGCTGCGGGTTGTGAAACCGGGGAGAGCTACCTTGGGGACAGATCAGCTATTAACTCCTTTAATTAGGGCTGGCACCGCCGACGGGGCTGGGACACAACCGCCACCGACACCGCGTTGGTAGAACATTAGAGCCAGTGGGTTACAGAGTAATTCCCAGCTCGCGGGGGGTCCCGGCTGCCACCGCCGTCGTCCTGCTCTATCTGGGTATCCAAGGATGGTGGCGACGCCGGCGTCGGGCGATGCCAAGAAGGCGCGTGTTGGCTCTGGCCGGGGACGAAGTCGGCTCCGAAGGTCACCGGGGCATTAAGCATTAACCGTGCCAGGGCTACAGCTCGTTCTGCGTGGCCTTGCGGGGGGCTGGTGCCCCAGCCTTGGTGCCGGCGCAGGCTCCCTTCTCGCCGTGGCACAGCAGCTCCCGCAGCGCAGCCGAACCCCGACGGTGCGCCTCGTAGATCTGCGCCTCTCCCTGCTCGCCCACGTAGCCGTGACACATCTTGGCCAACCTGTGAGGAGCCGCATGGTCACACCGTGTCCCCCTGCCGTGACGGCGAGGAGACGGGGCCCAGCGTCCCCCGGCACTGCCATCCACCAGCATCCCCCAACTTACCGGCTCGGCCAAGGTCCCCCTGATACCATCACTGTCATGGGCTCCCGTCTCGGCAGCCCTGGTCCCGCCAGCCGCTTCTCCCCATCCAGCTCCTGCACCCCATAGCTGTGGGAAGAGACAGGGGCTGAGGACAGCTTGGTTCCTGGGGCTGGGGACACCCTGGTTCCTGGTGTTGGGGATGCCCTGGTTCCTGGAGCTGGGAACAATGTGGTTCCTGGGGCTGGGGACACCCTGGTTCCTGGGGCTGGGGACACCCTGGTTCCTGGGGCTGGGGATGCCCTGGTTCCTGGAGCTGGGAACAACGTGGTTCCTGGGGCTGGGGACACCCTGGTTCCTGGGGCTGGGGATGCCCTGGTTCCTGGAGCTGGGAACAACATGGTTCCTGGGGCTGGGGACACCCTGGTTCCTGGGGCTGGGACAACATGGTTCCTGGGATTGGGGACAATGTGGTTCCTGAGGCTGGGGACAACGTGGTTCCTAGGATTGGGGACGCCCTGGTTCCTGGGGCTGGGGACAGCCTGGTTCCTGGGGCTGGGACAACATGGTTCCTGGGATTGGGGACAATGTGGTTCCTGAGGCTGGGGACAACGTGGTTCCTAGGATTGGGGACGCCCTGGTTCCTGGGGCTGGGGACAGCCTGGTTCCTGGGGCTGGGGACACCCTGGTTCCTGGGGCTGGGGATGCCCTGGTTCCTGGAGCTGGGAACAATGTGGTTCCTGGGATTGGGGGCACCCTGGTTCCTGGGGCTGGGAACAATGTGGTTCCTGGAGCTGGGAACGACGTGATTCCTGGGACTGGGGACAGCCTTGTTCCTGGGACCGGGAACAACATGGTTCCTGTGTCTGGGGGACACCCTGGTTCTTGGGGCTGGGGACAACGTGGTTCCTGGGTCTGGGGACACCCTAGTTCCTGTGTCTGGGGACACCCTGGTTCCTGGGGCTGGGGACAACGTGGTTCCTGGAGCTGGGGACATGGTTCCTGGGGCTGGGGACAACGTAGTTCCTGGGATTGGGGATGCCCTGGTTCCTGGTGTTGAGGATGCCCTGGTTCCTGGAGCTGGGAACAATGTGGTTCCTGGGACTGGGGACAGCCTGGTTCCTGCGGTTGGGGACATCCCCATCCTTGGCGTCGCCCCCATCCCTGGTAGATGTTCCACTCACCTCTTCCAGTCCTGAGAGCAGGTCCTCTCCAGCACCTCCATATAGTCGGACTCTCTCAGTGCCTTCTTGCCCTGCTTCCCCTCTGCCTTGCGCAGCTGCTCCTCCATCTGGGGTGAAAAAGCACAGAAAGCAGCTGGTGAGGCCACCATGATCCTCTTCCTTTCAGCCCCAGCTAAAGCCCTTTAGCATGAGGCAATGGGTCCGTGAGTCCTTTCTGTCCCCAAATGGCTTTTTTGGGGTGCAGAGGTTGGGGGGGCATCCATCGGTGGGTGCCCCAAGGGACGCGCCAGGAGGTTCCCCGCGAGGGTCTCTCAGGCTGCCGTGTCCCCAGCTCCCACCTGGAAGGCGATGGCTTGGCAGGCGTCGCAGCGCAGGGCTTGGGGCATGTGGGGCGAGAGCCTCTCCTCGGAGCTGAGCTGGGGCGCGGGGATGGAGATGGAGGGGCTGCCGCACGTGTCCTCGGCCCCCGAGCCCGACACCAAGCTGAGCGCCAGCCAGGCTGCCAGCACCGCCTGCATCCTGCCGCGAGTGCTGGGGCTGAGGGTTGGGGTGCGATAAACCCCACGGGGCCTGCGAGGCACCTGCATCCGGCTGACGCAGCTCCGGCCACCCCCACAGCAGCAGAGGGTGAGGGCGTTGGGGGGATTCGGGGCTGTCCTAGAATCATAGAATCATAGAACAACCAGGTTGGAAGAGACCCATCGGATCATCGAGTCCAACCATTCCTATGAAACTCTAAACCATGTCCTTCAGCTCCTCATCTACCTGTCCCTTAAACGCCTCCAGGGAAGGTGACACCTCACTCCTCAGTCCAAACCCTCCCTGGGACGACGTGGGGCTCAGGGCTGGGATTTGAGGCTCTCGGCTAAGGTTCAAGTCTGGAATGTGGGGCTCATTGCTGGGATTTGAAGTTCAGGGCTGGGATTTGTAGCACAGGGCAGGTTGGGGGAGTTCAAGGTGGGTATTTGGGGTTCAGAACAGGGATTTGGGATTCCAGGCTAAGGTTCAGCTCTGGAATGTGGAGGTCAGGGCTGAGATTTGGGCTTCAGGGCTGAGATATGGGGTCTAGAGATGGGACTTTGGGATGGAGTTTGGGTGTCAGGGCTGAGGTTTGGGTGTCAGGGTTGAGGTTTGGGGCTCTAGGCTAAGGTTCGAGTCTGGAATATGGGGCTCAGTGCTGGGATTTGAAGTTCAGGGCTGAGGTTTGTAGTACAGGGCAGGTTTGGAGAGTTCAGAGTGGGTATTTGGGGTTCAGGGCGGGGATTTGGGGCTCAGGGCAGGGCTTTGGGATTCTAGGCTAAGGTTCAGGTCTGGAATGTGGAGGTCAGGGCTGGGATTTGGGCTTCAGGGCTGATATTTAGGGTCTAGAGATGGGGCTTTGGGATGGGGTTTGGGGCTCAGGGCTGGGATTTGGGGCTCTCGGCTGGGATTTGGGGCTCTCGGCTAAGGTTCAGCTCTGGAATGTGGGGTTCAGGGCTGGAATGTGGGGATCGGGGCAGGGATTTGGGATTCTAGGCTAAAGTTCAGGTCTGGAGTTTGCAGCTCAGGGCTGGGGCCTGGGGTTCAGGGATGGGATTTGGGACCTCGAGATGGAACTTTGGGCTGGGGTCTGGGGATTTGGGGTTCAAGGCTGGGGCCTCAGGACTGAGGTTTGAGGCTTAGAGAGGGGCTTTGGGGCTCAGGTCTGGAGTTTGCGATTCAGGGCTAGAATCAGACTCTGATCTGGGGGTCTCCGGGCTAGGAGATGGGGTTTGGAGCTGGGGCTTGGGGTTCAAGGACTGGGGTTCAGGGATCACCACAAGGCCTGCTCCTGCCCTTGGGGGTCGAGGTATTCATAGAATCATAGAATCACCAGGTTGGAAGAGACCCATTGGATCATCGAGTCCAATCATTCCTATCAAACGCTAAACCATGTCCCTCAGGACCTTGTCCACCCGTCCCTTAAACACCTCCAGGGAGGGGGAATCAACCACCTCCCTGGGCAGTCTCTGACAGGGCCCAATCACCCTTTCTGTGAAAAACTTCCTCCTAATCTCCAGCCTAAACCTCTCCTGGTGGAGCTTGAGGCCATTCCCTCTCATCCTGTCCCCTGTCACTTGGGAGAAGAGCCCAGCTCCCTCCTCTCTACAACCTCTCTTCAGGTAGTTGGAGAGAGCAATGAGGTCTCCTCTCAGCCTCCTCTTCTCCAGGATAAACAACCCCAGCTCTCTCAGACGCTCCTCACAAGGCCTGTTCTCCAGCCCCTTCACCAGCTTCGTTGCTCTTCTCTGGACTCGCTCCAGAGCCTCAACATCCTTCTTGTGCTGAGGGGCCCACAACTGAACACAGGATTCAAAGAGCGGCCTCACCAGTGCTGAGTCCAGAGGGAGAATCACCTCCCTGGACTTGCTGGTCACACCATTTCTGATCCAAGCCAAGACACCCCCAGGTCCCTCTCCTCCTGGCAGCTTTCTAGACAAATTTATAGACAAATTCATCCTGCTCCAGGACAGACAGACAGCAGGGTCTGAAGACCTCAGGTTCCCGAGTGGGGCTGCTGGAGCCCCTCGCCCCTCCTATTACAGACCACAGACACACACACGGGATGAATACACAGGATTTATTGCTCTCACTGCATTTTTATTGCTGTTTTGGGGAATCATAGAATCATAGAACAACCAGGTTGGAAGGGACCCATCGGATCTTCTAGTCCAACCATTCCTATCAAACGCTAAACCAAGTCCCTCAAAACCTCATCCACCTGTGCCTTAAACACCTCCAGGGAAGGTGAATCAACCACCTCCCTGGGCAGCCTATTCCAATGCCAAATGACCCTTTCCATGAAAAACTTCCTCCTAATCTCCAGCCTAAATCTCCCCTGGTGGAGCTTGAGGCCATTCCCTCTTGTCCTGTCCCTTGGCACTTGGGAGAAGAGCCCAGCTCCCTCCTCTCTACAACTTCCCTTCAGGTAGTTGTAGAGAGCAATGAGGTCTCCTCTCAGCCTCCTCTTCTCCAGGATAAACACCCCCAGCTCTCTCAGCCGTTCCTCATAGGGTCTGTTCTCCAGCCCCTTCACCAGCTTCGTTGCTCTTCTCTGGACTCACTCCAGAGCCTCAACATCCTTCTTGTGCTGAGTCCCTGCTGCAGCTGTGGCTGTGCCAGGCAGGCAGTGGCTGGGCCTGGTCACCTTTAGGACAGGCCCCATGGCTTCAAACCCTTCTAGGATAACTAGAAAATTAGAAAAAAAATCCCTTTTTTTCTCCCCATTCCTTTGACGTGCAGCCGGTGCCCACCACCCCTCGGTACTCGGCCAGCTCAGCAGCGCCCAGGAGGTGAGATGCCAGCTCTGTCCGGCTGCTCGGGGAAGGGCCACAGGGGTGGCAGGAGGCTGAGGAACGTCACATCGGTAGCCGCGGCCCCTTCTCGGGGCTGGTGCGAGCTGGGGGGTGGCTGGGGCCTGGGCTGGCACGCATCCCCGTGGGGATGTAGTAGAGGCTCTCCAGGTACCCACAATCAGTGGTGCTCCCAGCAGCAGGTGCCCCCTCGCTCTTGGGTGTGGGGCTGAAGGTGCCGGAGAAGCCGGGATTTTCCACAGCTGGTGGTTCAGGGTGCACCGGGGAGGGAGCAGCGGGCGCAGGGAGCCCAGTGAAGCCACCGTAGGGCACGTAAGGTGGAGCGTAGACCCCCGGAGTCACGACCAGGGGGTTGAAAGGAGCCTGGTAGAGCCCAGTGTGCGAGGCCACCGGCGGGATGAGCACCTCCAGGTACTGCCCCGTTTCGGGGTCGTAGAGCATTTTCAGCTGGGGCTGCCGCGGCGGCTCCATATAGTAGCATTTCCCACTGTCGGGATCGACGAGCATCCTCCGGTGCCCGGGCAGGTGGGGGGCGAAGGGCTTGGGGGGGCTTGGGGCGCTCTTACTGCTTGGTGAGGCACCCTCCGTCCTCCGTAGGAAGTGGGGAATGTCCTCCAGGCGAGGCTGGGCTGGAGCCAGCGGCCCCGGGCGCTCCGCAGCAGCCAGGCCCTCGCTGGGTCGGGGCTGTAGGGGCTCGGAGCTGGGTTTGCTCCAGGGCGCTCCCACCCCGGCCAGGGGGGCCACACCGGACCCCGGAGGAGCACCCTCCAGGCTGGGAGCCGAAGGGGATCCGAAGGATGAGCTGCCCACGTTGGAGACTGATGGGTGCCCAAGGGAAGCAGGGACTGGGTTGGGGATCAAGGGGGATCCGAAGGATGAGCTGACTTGGTTGGGGATCAAGGGGGATCCGAAGGATGAGCTGACTTGGTTGGGGATCAAGGGGGATCCGAAGGATGACCTGACTTGGTTGGAGACCAAGGGGATCCCGAGAGATGAGTTGGCCAGTTTAGGGACTGATGTGTTGGCTGAGTTAGGGACCAAAGGGACCCCAAAGGATGCGCTGGATGGGTTGGGAGCCAAGGGAGTCCCAAAGGATGCGCTGGATGGATTTGAGACCAGGGGAATCCCAAAGGATATGTTGGCTGTGTTAGGGACCATAGGAGGCCCAAAGGATCCGCCGGATGGATTAGAAGCCAAGGAAGCCCCAAAGGATGCACTGGATGGATTAGGGGCCAAGGGAGCCCCAAAGGATGCACTGGATGGATTAGGGGCCAAGGGAGCCCCAAAGGGAGCACCAGACAGATTGGGGGCCAAGGGATTCCCAAAGGATGCACTGACTGGGTAGGGGATCAAGGGGGCCCCCAAAGGCCTGGTGCTGGGGCTGGATACCAAGGGAGCTCTGAATGAAGTGCTGTCCAGGCTGGAGGCTGATGCGTAGCCACAAGATGAACTGGTCATGCTGGGGACCGAGGAGGTCCCCAAGGACCTACTGGCTGGGTTGGGGACCATGTAGGCACCAAAGGATGCGCTCGCCGGGTTGGGGACTGAGGGGGTCCCAGAGGATGCGCTGACCAGCTTGGGGACCACGGGGGTCCCGAGCGATGTGGTGTCTGGGGTGGGGATTGAGGGCAGCTTTGGCATCGGAGAGGATTTGGAGGCTTTCACAGGAATTGTTAAGTAGTTGGAGTTCTCTGGTGGGGAAGCCGCAAGATGCGGCTCAGAGGCCGCAGACCACTTCGATAAATGCTCCCAGGTCTCTCTCTGCCCCGGCAGTTGCCCAGAGGCGCCTTCACCGGCCTCTCTGGCTTGAACCAGGGTGGTGGGGCCAGTGCTGCCCGCTGAGCCGCTGCTCCCTGCTGACGCCCACTCGCTTGTGGGTGGCTTTGGTGCTCTTCTCTCCACCGGCTCCTCGTCCTGCGTGTGTGCCCTGCTGCCGGCCAGGGCTCTGGCGTGGGGCTCCCCGCTGTCCCCACGCTGCTGCACCACAGACTCGGGCCTCTCGGTGGCACCGACCCCTCCAGTGCCACCATGGCCACCTCCATCCTTTCCCTCGGTGGGACTCGGGGGTGGTGGTGGGAGGAGAACGGTCTTCTCCGTGCGAAGCGTGGCGCTGCTCTGAGCCGGGGGGTCCTCCCTGGCTGCCGCCGGGGACCGCCGGCCTACCAGGACGTGGAGGTGGCTCTCCACGTGCGGCACCCCTTCCGCTGTCGGTGCCCGTGGTGGCACCCTGAGCTCGCTCCGCTCCCGGCGCGGCGGGGAGGCCACCGGCTCCTCCACAGCAGCCGCCCCTCTCCGCGTGGCCTGGACCCTCGTGATGTGGACGGGGTTGCTGTGGGTGGGCGAAGGCTGGTGGGTGCTGGCAACCTTCCCAGGGACCTCGGCATGTGCCAGGGACGGCTCTGGGCCGGTGGCCACCAGCTCTTCTCCATCTCCCCGCTGGCAGGTGGTGTCCTGTCGACGCACCGAGGTGCAGTGGATGACGAGCGGGGTGGCTGCTGGTGGGTCCCCACTGGCCACGGTGCTGCCGTGGGATGCGCTCGATGCCCTAAAGCAGAGGCTGTAGCTGCTCTTCACCAGCTTGCGCACATCGCGGGGCTGGGGGATGCGCCCCTTCCCCTTATCCTCCACCTGGCGGGGAGCGGCCGGGGGGGACCCACGGGCCGGGACGGGGGGTGGCACGGCTGGCGGCTTCTCCTCCTGCTGGCTCTGTGGCACCAGCCTCACCTCCTGTGCCTGCGAGGTGAAGAGGCGTCGGGGCGGCAGGGCGGGGAGCACCGGCCTCTCAGCCTCCAAGGGCAGAGGCTGGGAGTAGCTGGGGCGGATGGCTCGCTGCCTCAAGCTGGGCCACGGCTTCGGCGCTCTCCCGAACCTCGGGGCGACGTCCAGAGCTTTCCCCACCTCCGGATGAGCTTCAAACAAGGCCCGTGCCTGCTGGTAGCGGATCCTGGCCGGCACCGGTTCCTCGGCGGCTCCGGGCAGCCGGTTGCCCTCCAGCGCTTCCCGGTACTTCATCCTCTCGTTGAGTTCATTGAAGGTCTTCTTCAACTTGCAGACGCTTTCCTTGGTGGCCTCGCTCAGCACCACCCCCTTGGTGGGACGCGTGGTAGTGATGTCCCCCACGGCCACCGCAGCCACCGGTATCTCACCTCCGCGCAGGTCCTCGGCCGAGAAGCTGCAGTCGGAGCGGGACAGCGAGCTGGACTTGCCCTCCAGGCCGTCCCCCGGCAGGTCGGTGCCCATGGACGATGGTCCTGAGGAGGTGGAGCTGCCCCTCAGCCCCTTCTGCTCCATCTTGATCCTCTGCTCATACTGCATCTTCTTGGCCAGGACGTTTTTCACCAGGCAAGAGGCCGCCCTGGTCTTGCCAGTGTCGGCGTCCAGGGAGGCCGTCTTCATGAACTGCTTGTAGTTGAGCCTGAAGTCCTCTCCGACGGCTCTGCCCTTGCCGGGGGGCTCCTTCCTGGCGGGAGGCAGGGGCTGGGGGGCCGCGCCGTCGCCTCGGGGGCCAAACCCCGTCTCCTTCCTCTCCTTCCTCTTCAGCAGGATCTGGCGCTTGGGGACCGTCCTCTTCTTGCCGTGACCCTTCCTGGCCTCCCCGCTCTCCAGCTCCACGTCCACGCACTCAAACTGCTCCTTCCCCGCCAGACCCAGCAGCTCCCCTGGGTCCATCCTGGTGGGGAAGGGCCATCCCGCTCTGCCCTGGAGCAACTCGACGCCGGCCGCCGGCCACCGCTGCGGCCGCCCACCGTCCTCCGACAGCGAGTTGGAGAGGCTGGAGGAGGTGTGGGAGCTGCACATGTCGAGGCGAGTGCCGTGGGGACCCGAGAGGCTGCGGAAAGCCCTGGCCGTCAGTGCCCGCACCTCGCCGTCCGCCTCGTCCGAGTCGCTGGGCGTCCCGGCGAGCATCCCCACGGCCGGCCGGGCCCGAGCCAGCTCTGCGGTGGTGCCGCTGGTGGCCTTGGCCGGCTGCTGGCTGCCGTGGGGACCCATCCTGCCCCCTTGTCCCGGCGCTGGGCTATTCTTAGCCGCGTTGGACAGCTGAGCCTTCCGCGGGCGGGCAAGAGGCCCGGCCGGTGGGGGAGCGCGGGGGGTCCCCGTCGGAGCCCAGCGCCCCGGGACAGCCCCTTCGGCACCGCCGGCCCGGGGAGGTGTCTCCTCGTCCAGAAATTCCAGGCAGTCCTTGAAGGTCTCGGTTCCATCGGAGCACAGGGCAGAGTGGTAGGAGGAGACGGAGGAGCTGGACATGCTCTTGGTGAGGTCGTCCTGGGCGAGGCCCTCCTCCTCCGACGCCGATCGCCGGCCGTCCCCACCGCCTCGGAGACCCTCACCGTTGGCGCTGGGCAGCTTGGCGTGGGGCAGCGGGACTGGGTCCCTCTTCCCACGGGGCATGGTGGCAGGAACGACCCTGGGAAGTGCCGTCTGGTGCCAAGGGAGCCTCTTTGGTGCCGGGGACGCTTCGCTGGGGACGACGGCTCGACCTTCTGGCTCCCTCGGCGTGGCGGCAGCTGGCCCCAGCAGCGGGACGGAGCAGCCCCTCGATCACATGGTGGACGGCAGCGAGCGCCAGCCCGTGGGAGGCGACGCCAAGCGTCTTGCAGGGCTGTCACTGCCAACCCCAACCCTCCAAGTCCACCAGCACCATCCTCTGCCCCCTCGCCCCACGCCCCAAACCCACAGAGGGGTGCCAGGCATTCACCCCCATAGTGTACCCTGCCCTCCAGCACAGCGGGACCCACAGGCCCCTCTGCAGACGTCCCGTCCTAGGCACAACTGGGCCCTGCGCTGCTCCGTCCCCACCACGGAGCCTTTCCCGGTGCCTCTTCCCACCTCGTGTCCCCATCCCAGGGTAAGGGGGCTCCCCCAAACCCCCCCCCCCCCCCCGCCCCAAGCAGCCAGGAGCAAACTCAAGGCTTGGAATCAAATGGGCACCGAGCACCCCCGGGACTCACAAGAGCCGAGCGATGGATGGCTACTATTTGCCTTTTTTTCGGGGGGGCCCAGAGTGGGCGGCCGGGGCGCCTGGCATGGCACGAGGGTCTCTGCCGCCTGCCAGCCCTGACCGCGGCCGGGAGAGCTCAGCCCTGGCTTCCACAGGGATTTTTCCAGCACAGCAGTGGCAGCAGGTGCTCCCCGGCACTGCCAGCCCCACAGCAACCCGACGCCCAAGTCCTTTGGGTTCATGCGGGGCCTAAATTTAAACCTTGGCAAGGAAAAGGAGGAGAGGAAAGCTTCCCGGATAGATGGGCTTGTGCTTAACCCTTTGCTGCTGGGCACGGTTGTGCCCACAGGGAGTGGAGGAACCTGCCACAGGCAGCACTCGCTGGTGTGGCGCTTTGGGTGGGTGGATTTGCTAGAATCCTGGAATGGTTTGAGTCAGAAGGGACCTCAAAGCCCATCCAGTCCCCTCCCTGCCATGAGCAGGGTCACCTCCCACTGCATCAGGGGCTCCAAGCCCCATCCAACCTGCCCTTGAGCCCCTCCAGGGATGGGGCAGCCACCACTGCTCTGGGCAACCTGGGGCCTCCACACCCTCACAGTGGGTGAGGAGAAACATTTCTCCTTAACATCTCATCTCAAGCTCTCCAATTCCAGTTTTGAGCCATTCCCCCTTTTCCCATCCCTGCAATCCCAAATCCCTACAGCCTGGCTCTGCATGATGTGGCTCTCAGTTGGGTGAGCTCCCCTCGACGCCAGGAGAGCTCACAGCACCACAAAACCTCTGGCTGCCGCTTGGGTGCTGCAACCACCATCTGTTCCCCACGGGAAGGGGATCTCGGCTCTCTACCAGGAGCATCCCTGAGCCCTCCAGGCACCAAGCTGGCTCTGCAGCCCCCAGCCAGCCCAGAGGGACACCGTTTTCATAGAATCATAGAACAACCAGGTTGGAAGGGACCCATCAGATCTTCTAGTCCAATCATTCCTATCAAACACTAAACCAAGTCCCTCAAGACCTCATCCACCCGTCCCTTAAACCCCTCCAGGGAAGGTGAAGCAACCCCCTCCCTGGGTAGACTATTCCAATGCCCAATGACCCTTTCTGGGAAAAACTTCTTCCTAATGTCCAGCCTAAATCTCCCCTGGTGGAGTTTGAGGCCATTCCCTCTTGTCCTGTCCCCTGTCACTTGGGAGAAGAGCCCAGCTCCCTCCTCTCCACAACCTCTTTTCAGGTAGTTGTAGAGAGTAATGAGGTCTCCTCTCATCCTCCTCTTCTCCAGGATAAACATCCCCAGCTCTCTCAGCTGCTCCTCATAGGTTCTGTTCTCCAGCCCCTTCACCAGCCTTGTTGCTCTTCTCTGGACTTGCTCCAGAGCCTCAACATCCTTCTTGTGGTGAGGGGTCCAGAACTGGACACTGTATTCAAGTTTTGTTCCCTTTGCTCCACCCAGGGCTGTGCCCAGCACCCCAAGGCCACGGGTGGTTGGTGGGAAAGGGAAGCTAGTGCAGCCCTGGATCACCAGGGTCATGATGAGCCTCCCCAGGGTTCTGCACTGATCATAGAATCATAGAATCACCAGGTTGGAAAAGATCCACTGGATCATTGAGTTGAACCATTCCCATCAATCACTAACCCATGTCCCTCACCACCTCATCCACCTGTCTCTTAAACACCTCCAGGGAAGGTGAATCAACCACCTCCCTGGACAGCCTGTTCCAGTGCCCAATTACCCTTCCTGTGATTTTTTTTTTCCTAATGCTCAGCCTAAATCTCCCCTGGTGGAGCTTGAGGCCATTCCCTCTCATCCTGTCCCCTGTCACTTGGGAGAAGAGCCCAGCTCCCTCCTCTCTACAACCTCCTTTCAGGGAGTTATAGAGAATGAGGTCTCCCCTCAGCCTCCTCTTCTCCTCTATGCCTGAGGTGCAGTCAGGGCAGCACTACTGGGGTGAGGAGGGAGAGCAGAGAAGGGACGAGGGGAACAGGGGCTGTGGGAGCTGCTGAAGTGCTGGATAAAGTGAAATAATCAGCCTCGTGGGGTTCAGGTCCTCGCATTGCTGCCTGCAGGTGCTGCTGCCCTGGTAGCAGGTGGGAGGCAGCTTTGGGGCAATGACTCATCCTGCCGCTTCAAACCTTCCCTCTGGCTCTTCACCAGCCCTCCAGCCAAGCACAGTTCCTGCTGCTGTGGCACCTTCGCTCTGACACCCGGATCCTCCCCAAACTGAAACACTTAGGGCGCCAACAGCTGCAACCAGTGGCTCGGAGGCACCGGAGGCTGTGAGGGTGGCTGGAAACACCCCCACACACCCGGCCGTCCATCCGCTTCCCCGGCATTTGCTTTCTGTGCTGCAGGAGAGGGGATGGCCCTGCACATCCCCTGCTCTGGGGGGTCAGCTGGATGGAGAAGCGTGGCCAGGGTGCAGCTAGGACTGCCGGCTCGGTTGGTTTCTTCCCTCATCCCCGTGTGGAGCCCGTCCAGGCTGGCAGACATCTGGGCCGTCCTGAACCACCAGCCTGGCTGCATCTCAAGGCTGCCAGAGGCAACGCTCACACAGTGTCTGAATAGAAACATATAATTGTTTGGTTGGAGAAGACCATTGAGGCAATCGAGTCCAACTGTACCTGCCCATTACTGAACTGCATCCCTGAGCACCTTGTCCACCATCTCTTGCCGGGTCGTGCACTTGGGGCACAATAACCCTGAGCAGCTACAGACTAGAAGTCTGGCTAGAAAGCTGCCTGGAGGAGAGGGACCTGGGGGTGTTGGTTGACAGTGACTGAATGTGAGCCAGCAGTGTGCCCAGGTGGTCAAGAAGGCCAATGGCATCTTGGCTTGGATCAGAAACGGTGTGACCAGCAGGTCCAGGGAGGTGATTCTCCCTCTGGACTCAGCACTGGTGAGACTGCTCCTCGAATCCTGTGTTCAGTTGTGGGCCCCTCAGCACAAGAAGGATGTTGAGGCTCTGGAGTGAGTCCAGAGCAGAGCAACGAGGCTGGTGAAGGGGCTGGAGAACAAGAGGAGCAGCTGAGAGAGCTGGGGGTGTTTTATCCAGGAGGAGGCTGAGGGGAGACCTCATTACTCTCTAGAACTACCTGAAAGGAGGTTGTAGAGAGGAGGTAGTTGGTTTCTTCTCCCAAGGGACAGGACAAGAGGGAATGGCCTCAAGCTCCACCAGGGGAGGTTTAGGTTGGACATTAGGAGGTTTTTCACAGAAAGGGTGAATGGGCACTGTCAGAGGCTGCCCAGGGAGGGGGTTGAGTCACCTTCCCTGGAGGTGTTTAAGGGACGGGTGGACAAGGTGCTGAGGGACATGGTTTAGTGTTAGATAGGAATGGTTGGACTCAATGATCTGGTGGGTCTCTTCCAACCTGGTTGTTCTGATTCTATGGTTCAATAACTTGCCCCTCTCCACAGGGTGGGTTTGTGCAGAGGGAAGAGAGAGGAGGGCACAGGGGAGGCACTGGGGCTCTCCTGCTGCCAGGAATAGAGGGTGAGAAGCTGTGACCCATCTTTCAGCACCTAAAGCGCAGACCGGGGTGTGGGGCAGCAGCCTGATGGGCACAAGCACGTTACAGAACAACAGGTAGGCCCACACCAAGCCAGATTTGCTAATTAAATACTGACTGACTTTACGTTTAAGCCAGCTTGGTGCTGCCTGTAGACTCACCAGTGTGTTTGTTTATTAACCTGTGCTCTGTGCTGGCTCTGTGCTTGCTGGCAAGGCTGGAAGGGCGGCAGCGAGAAGGAGGATGGCAACAGGGAAAGCAGGACGTGCCTCTCCCATGCCAGAGGGACTTCTGCAACTCCAGAAGAGCAGGAAACACTGGCCCAGCCTGGCAGGGCTTTCACGGAGCCTCTGGGGAGTGAGAGGAAGCAGGCACAAACAGAGGCCAGCAGCTGGGGCAACATCGCTGGGGAAGGGGCTGGAGCCCAGGGGTTCTGGGGGTGGCTGAGGGACCTGGTGCTGTTTAACCTGGAGGAGAGGAGGCTGGGAGGAGATCTCATTGCTCCCTGCAGCTCCTGAAAGGAGGCTGTGGTGAGGTGGGTGCTGGGCTCCGCTCCCAAGGAACAAGGGGTGGCATGAGAGGAAATGGCCTCAAGTTGTGCCAAGTGAGGTTTAGATTGGAGATGAGGGAAAATTTCTTTACTGAAGGAGGCTGCCCAGGGCAGGGCTGGAGCCTCTGTCCCTGGAGGGGTTTGGGTTCAAACTGTGTGGCTGTGGCACTTGGGGACGTGGTTCAGTGGGCACAGGGGAGGCTGGGCTGATGGTTAGATGGGATGAGCTCAGGGGTCCAAAGCTGGGCAGACGAAATACTCTGGGATCTGGTTTAGCACTGGACAGGTAGGGTTGGACTGGATGACACCAAAGGTCTTTTCCAACCAAACTATTCCCTGATTCTATGAACTCTCGGCACCGTGGGAGTTGGGGGCCACCACATGTCCCACCAGGCTCATCCAACCTGGCCTTGAACCCCTCCAAGGGTGGGGCAGCCACCACTGCTCTGGGCAACCTGGGCCAGGGCCTCCCCACCCTCACAGCAAAACATTTCTGCCTAAGATCTCATCTCAATCTCCCCTCTTGCAGCTCAAAACAGTTCTCCTCATCCTACCTCTACTGGCCTCTTCCCCAGCAGCAAAGACTCCTAAACTCATTGTACTTCTCACAGATCCTCACACTCCTGAGCACTTTCCTTGCCACGTGTGACATCCTGCATTACAGCCCATTCCACGCACGGCCCACACCTGCAGCACCACCCTGAGAAACCGGCTCAGGGGACTCACTCAATTCGCTGTTGAGACCCTGCCCTGTGCTCCCAACAGCATCACCCAACGGCAGCCGCCGTTCGAACGCTCTTTTGCTGAAGGAGGAGCAAGCACAACCAGGACACTGGTACACAGATCTTTTTCTTTACAATACTGACGTCTACAGTGAAACATTCATGACTGCTCAACGGAGTAAAAATGTGCTACATCAAAACTGTACCAGAAAAAGCAGGACCCCCTGTAACAGCTGGAGGGAGTGTGCAGACAAAAACCAGAATGAAACAGCCAGCTCGGAAATATGCCACTGAGAACAGGTGAGGAAATAAATAGGACTGTCCTTCCTCTACCGCTTGGAATCGGTGCGATTGAGGCTTGCATCTTCGTGCTTGACGTTGCTGCAGGCATCTCAGTGTGCTGCCTCCCCCAGGAACAGAGCAACACGGCTCTCCAGCCCCTCCGACAGCACAGAGAGCTGGGAGCGCTAAGGTGCTCACCTGCCGCAGGTAGGTGACTGCTCTGAATCCAGCACGGGAAACACACGCTGCCATCGACGCTCCCAGCACAGCCAGGAGCTCCGCTCGGAGTCGGGACGAGGCGGCTGCGCACCTAACACGGAGAACTACGCCGTTTGTGCGAGCAAGAGGACCGCAGGTCCGTACGGAACACTGAAAGCAAAGACATCATCGGCTCTCCTGGGAAGTGGATGCTGTCTGGATGGCAGACAAACCACCCGGGAGACAGGTTCCCAACTAATAGCATTTCCCAGGGAATTAATTTACAAAGTGCCACTGGTCCATGGAACCAAATGTAGTTTACAGTATATATATTACAGCAAACACTCGCTCTGTGGCTTGTGTTGGCCCATCTCTGCACTATATGCAGAAGGAAGCGATAATCCCAACTCTTTACAATAGACTTCTTCCCTTTTTATACAAAGGAAAATAAAAACGATAAAATAAACCAGCAATAAACAGAACTACAGAACAGGAGCGTCCTGATCAGCCCCTTTTGTGCATCCCGATCAGACTGGAGAGTTTCTCACAGTGCTCGAGTTTCAGCGACTCTGCTTTCTGCTTTAACCGCTCATCTCTGTACAGCTTGGCCAGATTTGACAAATCAGACTCTGAAAGAAGATAAAAAAAATACATATTAGGATGCAGCCGTGAGCTTACTTAGAATCACAGAATCATAGAACAACCAGGTTGGAAGAGACCCATCGGATCTTCTAGTCCAACCATTCCTATCAAACACTAAACCAAGTCCCTCAAAACCTCATCCACCTGTGCCTTAAACACCTCCAGGGAAGGTGAATCAACCACCTCCCTGGGCAGCCTATTCCAATGCCCAATGACCCTCTATGTGAAAAACTTCCTCCTAATCTCCAGCCTAAATCTCCCCTGGTGGAGCTTGAGGCCACTCCCTCTTGTCCTGTCCCCTGTCACTTGGGAGAAGAGCCCAGCTCCCTCCTCTCCACAACCTCCCTTCAGGTAGTTGTAGAGAGTAATGAGGTCTCCTCTCAGCCTCCTCTTCTCCAGGCCAAACACCCCCAGCTCTCTCAGTCATTCCTCACAGGTTCTGTTCTCCAGCCCCTTCACCAGCTTCATTGCTCTTCTCTGGACTTGCTCCAGAGCCTCAACATCCTTCTTGTGCCCACAACTGAACACGGGATTCAAGGAGCGGCCTCACCAGTGCTGAGTCCAGAGGGAGAATCACCTCCCTGGCCCTGCTGGTCACACCATTTCTGATCCAAGCCAGGATGCCATTGGCCTTCTTGGCCACCTGGGCACACTGCTGCCTCATGTTCAGTCGGCTGTCAACCAACACCCCCAGGTCCCTCTCCTCCTGGCAGTTTTCCAGCCAGGCTTCTCCCAGTCTGTAGCTCTGCATAGGGTTGTTGTGCCCCAAGTGCAGGACCCGGCATTTGGCCGTGTTAAACCTCATGCCGTTGGACACTGCCCAGCAGTCCAGCCTGTTTAGGTCCCTTTGTAGAGCCTCCCTACCCTCCAGCAGATCGACACTTGCACACAGCTTCGTGTCATCTGCAAACTTGCTAAGGGTACCCTCAATGCCCTCATCTAGGTCATTGATGAAGACATTGAACAGGACTGGACCTAGCACTGAGCTAGGTCACTGAGCTACTTCACAGAACTCTCACTGCTTCGTTATCCTTGTGCCATGGGCTTTTAATTCACCCTGTTTCGGTGAAACTGGGCATGCTAACAGCTCACCTTGAAAGAGGTTTAACCAGGTTTGCTACTTAAGAAAGCATTATTTTCATAATTGCTTGAAAACTCAGACAGTTAGAATAACCCCTCTGAGTGCACTAGCAGGACAACCACCACAAGAGAACATAGACGAAATCAAATAAAACATTATCGCTGTCTACAAAGAGAAAACAAAGCAGAGCGATGCAGCTTACAAATCATGAAAGGTTTAAAATTATGTTAATTATATAAAGAATAGGTGATTGCTTTAAAATGTATGTATATAATTACACTAATTGCATAAAGACAAGTGAGTAGGATACCATGAAGCCCCTGCGCTTGTGATGTTGCTGTTTAGAGCCGAGCTGCCTCCCACTGCGCACGCGCCAATCCCTGCTGAGGGATCAACCAGGCACAGAGCAGCAGAGAGGGGTTAATCTGCAGCTATCAGCGCATTTAGGTGACAAGCTGGAAGGAAACAACCTCACGACTACTACTCCTCCTGCTGCCTGGGGCTGCGTCAGCCTTGGAAGCTGAGAAGGATCCCCCAGACGCGCTATGGAACTGAGGAGCAGCAGCGATAGGGCAGATCCACTCTGCCACCCAAATACGTACTTGAAGGTCTAGAGAACTGGGTTTTTTTTGATGCTGCACTTGTTAGAATTCAAACTGTCTGGCAAGGTTTGCCCACGAGGCGCTGTAGATTCTTCTACTTGTTTTTGGTATCGATTACAGGGAGGTGAACTGCCTGCCGAGGGACCTGTCTGAACAGCCTCTGCCCTTTCACTAAAAATGCAACTTCAAATGCACATACGTCCCCTTTCTTCTCAAAGGCAACATAAAACTGAAATAATCCTGTTGTTTCCATTATTTCTTAGACTCATAGAATCACCAGGTTGGAAAAAACCCACCAGATCATGAGTCCAACCATTCCTGTCAAACACTATACCATGTCCCTCAGCACCTCGTCCACCCGTCCCTTAAACACCTCCAGGGAAGGTGAATCAACCACCTCCCTGGGCAGCCTCTGCCAGGGTCCAGTGACCCTTTCTGTGAAAAACTTCCTCCTAATGTCCAGGCTAAACCTCCCCTGGTGGGGCTGGAGGCCATTCCCTCTTGTCCTGTCCCTTGGCACTTGAGAGAAGAGCCCAGCTCCCTCCTCTCCACAACCTCCTTTCTGGTAGCTGGAGAGAGCAACGAGGTCTCCCCCAGCTCTCTCAGCCATTTCTCAGAAGGCCTGTTCTCCAGCTCCTTCACCAGTCTCGTTGCTCTTCTCTGGACTCACTCCAGAGCCTCAACATCCTTCTTGTGCTGAGGGGCCCAGAACTGAACACAGGATTCAAGAAGCAGTCTCACTAGTGCTGAGTACAGAGGGAGATTCTCCTCAGTAACTGAGAGAAGTTGCTTTTGCTGATGAGCTAAGGATATGGCTTTCTCCCTGAAGAATTATTTAGATGCACTAAAGAGAAGAGCGATAATTTGTCTCTGTAAAGGTCGAAATTTCCCTAAGTGCAGACTACCTGATGACTCCTAATTTCTTAAAGAGCTTTTTATACGCCAGACACATCCCTCATTGTACAAAACCAGTGAGGGAGGAAAGGACTCCAGCAGGTTCTTTCATGCCTTGGGTCCCCTCTCCCGGTCCCAACGCAATTTAAAGGCCTTTGACCTTTATGAACAGACAAGTAGGAACATTGCATTTGAGATCAACAATTGCTTTTCAGGTGTTACTGCTGCAACATCCCTCCAGTTGTGCCAGGCACAGAGCCCTCACAAGCCTTCAGCAAAACCATGCTCAGGTAGTTGTCTCTGAGCCCTGAGTGCCTGGAATTCTGTAGTTTACACTTAGCCAACTAGGCAAAAAAAAAAAAAAATCACTGCCACTGCTTCCACTTTTGCCAAAATTCACTCTGCTGCGTTGGTTTCTTCAGTTTTCAACCTTTCACATAGAGCTGCTCCTTTGTACTTTTTGTTTCGAAGGAACTCCAATACCCAATTCCAACCACACACCCTCCCTCACTGTTTTTTGTCGCCTCTCTAATTTCTCTCACTTGAAGCTCTTTGCAGTCTCACTTTACGGCTGTGCTGTCACAGTTGATCCATCTCCTGCAGAGATCTCGGATGTGCCTTTTGTACTTGACCAAAGTATCAAAGATTTCAGGAGACCAAAACCCACCCACGGCCCACGCAGCTTTCACACACTGTTCCGCAGCGACAGGAGGAACCCCGTGTGCTGCAGCAGAGCTGAACGAGACCCCAATGCACCAGTTCCTTTTGAAGTTTTCACCAGGACAGCTGGACACCACGTAATGCTTCTCAAGTCACGGACTTTAACACCCGGTCTGTTCATGGATAACTGATTTGTGCCCATGTTGCTGGTGCTACAGAGAAATGCAACCTCCACAAACTAAACACACGTACAAAACGCATCGTAAAATCATAGAAATATGGAATGGTTTGGGTTGGAAGGGACCTCAAAGCTCATCCAGTCCCACCCCTGCCATGGGCAGGGACACCTCCCACTGGATCAGGGGCTACAAGCCCCATCCAGCCTGGCCTTGAACCCCTCCAGGGATGGGGCAGCCACCACTGCTCTGGGGAACCTGGGCCAGGGCCTCCTCACCCTCAACAGCAAAACATTTCTTCTTAAAATCTCATCTCAATCTCCCCTCTTCCAGCTCAAAACCATTCCCACTCATCCTGTCCCTGTTCTCCCTGATCAAAAACCCCTTTCCAGCTCTTCTGGAGTCCCTTTCAGTGCTGGACGGTCAGTCTAAGGTCTCCCCACAGCCTTCTCCTCCTCTCCAGGCTGAACAACCCCAACTCTCTCAGCCTGTCCTCCTGTGGGAGGTGCTCCAGCCCTCAGATCATCTTTGTGGCCTCCTCTGGACTCACTCCAACAGCTCCACATCCTAACAGATCCACGTTGAGTAGCCACTCAACTGACCACAAGCAGTTGACCACATGAATTTGAACACTTGAACAAGAATCAACAGACCAAAGTTACGAAACAGCAGACGGCCTCACCCTCTCCAGAGAGCTCTCCCCCAGCACCACATCTTGCCTTCACAGTTTATTTTTACAAACTCAGCTGCGCTAAAGTTAGCACAGTCTCAGTTGTGCTTATTACCTGCTCCCTGGCCTAGACTGTAATCATTCTGAAAACGTGTTTTTTTTAATTACAACGGTCTCCTCAGGCTACTGCTAATTGTGGGCCTTGTAAACATATTTGCAGGTGCGTGACTAAAAGCCTCGAAGCATAAAAAGCTCCCGAGGAGCCTTGTCGTGCAGGCAGTGCTGGATCACTCTCTCCACCAGCCTCTCTTGGAGAGGCAAATCCCACTGGCTGGTTTGGGGCACAGCACTTCTTAGCTCCGCATCTACATGGCTTAGAAAATACAGCAACTTCCAGTTGCTCAAGGTCAATTCAAAGGGATTCTTCTGCAAGAAATCTATTCTATCCCTGCAGCAAAGCCTACGCGCTAGGCACACATTTGTGGTTATTAACAGCCACATTATACTTAGAGGCTGCTACTGCAGGCACAGGTGCTCAGAGATCACAAGTGCATCAAAAACTAAAGGGCTGTTTGGTATTTTTAGTCTTACGTTATGGTTTCTCTTATTATTTAACTTCAGAGCCTTGGTTAATTTTATATAAAATAATAAAAAGTTTCTGGACGAAAACAAAACAATATAAGATATTGTGAACACATCTTGTTTAGCCAAAACGTTCGCTATCGTCACAATGTGATCGGTAGAGAAGCTGCAAGCAAGAGCAAAGTCACTTTTTTGTATCATGCTGAGGTCTGAGCAACTTCAAAAAGCCCCCAGCTTCCCTCCTCCTGTTAAACATTCACACAGAAACGGTTCCTTCAGGTTTCCTCTGCCGCAGCATTAGTTTGTGTTTATTTATTTTAAGGTGATTAGTTATTCAGCAGTCACAACATCCCAGCTTCAGCTCATCCTCGTAATTTATTTCTGGTATTTTGTGCAGTTAGAGAAGCAGCAGGGATTTGCTCTGTTTTCAAGGAACTAGAGGAGTAGTAGTTAACAGATAACGTAGTATGGGGTTAAAATACACACGAGCCACTGATTGACCCTGAGCTGATGTGAAAATAACGATTCTGAATGCTCTGTCTTCCCCCTTTCTGCATTCAATTCTTGCTTTTAAAAGACAATCTTGAGTATGGTGAAAAACATGATCTCAAATTAGTCTAAAGATAGAAAATGCAAATCAGCACACAAACCAAGCACAGCAGCACACTTTGGGAACCGATACCAGTAACACCAGTTACCAGAAGCACCTGAACAGGCTCTGGGCTCTCCTCCTGATGAGGTTTTGAAGAAGTTAGATAATCTCCTTATGGTGCCAGTCAGAGCAAACATTATTCTGCTCCAGCAAAGGAAATGTGGAACAGGTGACCCCTTCTAGCCCTAACAATCTTGTCAGAGATAGATAATGTGTTGGATTATACATTTAAAACAGCATCGCTAAGAGCCAGTCAAGCATAAAAACTGAGTGGAAAAAAGAATGTCTCAAATTGTGAAGTCTACTTCCCCCTCGTCTCTCAGAATCACCCAAAACGAACTCAAGAATAGCAAATTTGGTGTTAGGAGATGTGAAACACCAGGGCAAGGTTTGAGATGCTACATGAACACTGTGTCCAGTTCTGGGCCCCTCATCACAAGAAGGATGTTGTGGCTCTGGAGCAAGTCCAGAGAAGAGCAACAAGGCCGGTGAAGGGGCTGGAGAACAGAACCTATGAGGAACGGCTGAGAGAGCTGGGGGTGTTTAGCCTGGAGAAGAGGAGGCTGAGAGGAGACCTCATTACTCTCTACAACTACCTGAAAGGAGGTTGTAGAGAGGAGGGAGCTGGGCTCTTCTCCCAAGTGACAGGGGACAGGACAAGAGGGAATGGCCTCAAGCTCTGCTAGGGGAGATTTAGGCTGGAGATTAGGAGGAAGTTTTTCACAGAAAGGGTCATTGGGCATTGGAACAGGCTGCCCAGGGAAGTGGTTGATTCACCTTCCCTGGAGATGTTTAATGCACAGGTGGATGAGGTCTTGAGGGACATGGTTTAGTGTTTGATAGGAATGGTTGGACTAGAAGATCCGATGGGTCTCTTCCATCCTGGTTGTTCTATGATTCTATGTGTCAGAAAATGAGACATTGCACAGCAACCAAAGGGTTGTAGGCACACACATGTAACACAAATAACTTACTTTGCTGCTTCTCCTTCCAGCAGCTGGTCTGAATATAGTCTATATAATCTTTTTCAATGGTTTTCTCAAGCTCTTGAAGTTCTGCTCCTTGGTAATTCTTTTCAAAGTTCTTATCAACATAGTAAGGCACCTGCAAGTTCTCCGTTTCCCTGTTAATAACGTGGCCTATGGACCTGTGAAAACACCATAAAGAAAAGAGATTTGTTTAGCAGTTCATATAGAAGGAAATGGAGCTGTTTCTCCACATCAGCACTTCTAGAGGACAGCATTTACACAGCATCCTTACAGTTACTCTCCGCAGGACTATGGTCCCTCAACCATCCCATAAGGAAATCGCAAGGCTCGGGGGGCACAGCAAGCTGTGCACCGCAACGAGAATTCATTCGCACCTCCCCACCCCTGAAACCACTGTGAAAATATGCAGCACTTGCAAATATTTACAAAGAACTGATTCACAGCTGGCACCATCCTTCCAAATACCACGTGTGCTCTCAACAGCTCAGTCAAGGCAGTTCCAAAACAGAAGGACAAATTTTATTTGTGAATGGAAGCTCCATGTGCTTTCTTTCTGCCAAGCGAGGTCCAGAAATCCACGGGACCTGATGGCAAATAGAGACTATAGGAAAGGTATATCCAGTATTGCTTAGGGAATTTCAGTGGCATCTCCAGCCCTCCTGCACTGAGCAGGGACGCCTCTCACTGGATCTGGTTGCTCTGTCCCATCCAACCTAACCCTGAATGTTTCCAGGGATGGGGAACCTACCACCTTTCTGGGCAACCCGAGCCAGTGCCTCACCGCCCTCACAGGAAAACTTTTCTTCCTAATATCTAGTTTAAAATTCTCTTTTAGCTTAAAACCATTACCCCTTGTCCTGTTGCTACAGACCCTGATAAAAAGTTTTCCTCTATCTTTCTTATAAGTCCCCTTTCGGTACTGGAAGCTTGCAGTCCTCTCTTCTCCAGGACAAGCAAACCCAACTCTCTCAGCCTTTCTTCACAGAGGAAGATTAGCAAGGGAGATACTTGTTATACTTTCCTTTAGAATCATAGAACAACCAGGTTGGAAAAGACCCACCGGATCATCGAGTCCAACCATTCCCATCAAACACTAAACCATGTCCCTCAGCATCACGTCCACCCATCCCTTAAACACCTCCAGGGATGGGGACTTAAACCCTGCCCTAGGCAGCCTCTGCCAGTGCCCAATGGCCCTTTCTGTGAAATTTTTTTATCTAATGTCCAGCCTGACCCTCCCCTGGTGGAGCTTGAGGCCATTCCCTCTTGTCCTGTCCCCTGGCACTCTGGAGATCTTACAAGCACCAGTAAGCTAACTGGGAATATCCCGAGGAATATCCTGTAGGCAGCATTAGGCACTTGGACACAGGTGCTGCATTAAACTGCTCCCTTCTACTGAACCCTTATTTGAACACAGACACCCAGGCATTTTTTCAAATCACTGTCCAGACAAGGAGGAAGGCAGCCAAAACACAAACGTTACACTCTACTGGATGGAATCTAGTTTGCCCCTTCTGCTTCCGGGACTCTTCTTTCCCCTCTCTCTGTCTCAGAGGTCTATGCTTTCTTTACATAAACAATTCCTGTTAGTTTTCAGGCTGTTAGTGTTTTAAGGTTTAGAGAAACAGCGTAACTGTTTCCTAGGCTCCGCCCCAGCTATCTCAAATCAACAGGAGAAGGGGAGGCTGTGAGGAAAAGCAGAGATTAGCTGCTCTGGGGGTGGAGTGGGAAGCTCCACATGGGACTGGCAGATAGCAAAAACACCCTCAGGAAAAAAAAAAAAAAAACCCAAACAAAACCAACAAACCCAAACTAAAAAAAACACCCTCTTGTTCACAGGTTTAGTCTACACACTGACATCTTGTGGTGAAGAACGACAAAGGACATTGGGCTGCTAAGAGGGCCCAAATCCAGATAGTTTTGCTCCTAGAAGGAAGCATGTGGAGTGCTTGGAGCTGGCTGATACTGCTACTGCTCCCGGCCCTTCTGCTTCCAGAGCTGACCAGTTCAGTTTCATAGAATCATAGAACAACCAGGTTGGAAGAGACCCAACAGATCATCGAGTCCAACCATTCCTATCAAACACTAAACCATGTCCCTCAGCACCTCGTGCACCCGTCCCTTAAACACCTCCAGGGAAGGTGAATCAACCACCTCCCTAGGCAGCCTCTGCCAGAGCCCAATGACCCTTTCCATGAAAATTTTTTTCCTAATGTCCAGCCTGAACCTCCCCTGGGGGAGCTTGAGGCCATTCCCTCTTGTCCTCTCATTTGGGAGAAGAGCCCAGCTTCCTCCTCTCTTTAATCTCCTTTCAGGCAGTTGTAGAGAGCAATGAGGTCTCCCCTCAGCCTCCTCTTCTCCAGGCTAAACACCCCCAGCTCTCTCAGCCGTTGCCCTGTGCAACCTTGGGCTCCTGCTTTTTTACAGAAGTCAAGCTCTGCAAAGCCTTGAAATGCCCTGATTTAACAACTCTTCCAATGGAATTCATGCTGCAGAGTCGATTTGGATTTACACTGTGAACGGTAGGCTTCATATCTTAACTGCTTTAGAGAGGAACCTCAGCGCTGGTCCCCAGACCCCTGCGGCTGAGCTGCACCCACATTCCTGCTGCTGTGTGGCTGTGGGAAAGCATTTCATCCCCACTGAGAAAGCTTTCTGGCACAGCACCTCTGTTTGTTCAGCACCAGAAAGCAGACAGTTGACTTCCTAACGATAACGCTCAGGAGAGCTCATCGATAGAGACTGTTGGCATTTCCTTATTTACAGTTTGATAACGCTTTCTAGAAAGAGTGAAACGCTAACATGCATTTTGCTATCCCATCCAACTCCTGTCTACCTCCTTATCGCAAACACCGAAGAGCAGAAAAAATGTGTTCTTGAGCGACTTACGATTTGTAGAATAGGCTGTAGGGTGGGTTAGTGGCCATCAGTTGAGTTATAACTGACACTATTATTATTATGAAAACGGGCATCAACTGAATAAATGCGGAATATGAATTCTGAAAAGAACAACAATAATTAGTGGACAAGAACAGACACAGATGGAAGAGGAGGCATCTGCTCCCAGAAACCAGATCAATGTACTAAACTGAGATTAAAAAAAGAGGCAGTACTTTCAAATTCCAAGAGAAATGACATTCTGCTTTCAGAATAACCTTTAATATTTATCTCAGAAAATTCTTTAAAGTCATTTTCTTGCCATTATGATGACACTTCTTTCCCCTACACCTTCCTCTACAGGGCAACAGAAGCTCACAGTGCTGCCCTTGTCAGTGATCAGCAGATAATCCAAACTGGAGGAACACACTGGAATTCCCATTTGTGCCTACAGCTTTCTGTGCATCTTCTGAAGCCTGCAATGTGCCTTCTAAAAATCTTAATCCCTGTTTGAACACTGGACAAAACAGCTAACAAGCAAAGGGTTAAAAGACCCTATGCAGCATAACTTGGGATAGGATGCAAGCACTCTTTTTTTTTTTTTTTTGTTTGAATGGATTTAGCAGAGCAAGAGTGGGGAAAAAAAAAAATCACAGGACCAGAAAGTAATGACAGCCACAGAGGAAACAGATCTTTACTGCTGCTCTTCATTTGATTAAACTGCACTTCCAAAACGCCTTTTCTGATCAGGAGCAAAATTACAATACGCAGCTATTTATTTCCTTTCTGACCTAGGATAGAAGCAACAACACCTGACAGTAGTAGGTGGGGATTCCTTTGCCCTAGCTTAGCTGGCTAAAGCCTCCACTGTTTTTTTTACAGAGCCTGACTACAGGAGACCCATGGGATAAAACCCATCCTCCTTGGAGAATGATTGCAATAAATTAACAGAGTGTCTCCAGAGGAAGATTCTTCCAAGGCTGGTGACACACATGTGTGTGCACTAAAACCACGAGATGCCGCCTGTGCCTCACCTGGAGGTTTCAGCTGGTAGGTGAGTATCCCAGACTCACCCTTCCCCATGCTGGAAAATGCCCGAGAAGCACCCAGACAGAAACTGTGTGCTAATTTACAGGAGGATTAAATACACCATGAGGACAGGCCGCTACCTCTGTATCCATTTATCAGCCCACACTTGGACTAACTCCTGTTGGATTACCAAACACTAGAGCTACAAAAAGCAAATGCCAGCAAAACAATTGATGACAGAACCCCCAGGACCTGTAATCCTAAAAACATGATGTATTTCTGAAGCATCGATTAATAAAGACAATTTTGCGAACATCTATTTTGGCTGCAGCACTTGAGGACAAACACTCAGCACCTAAGCCTGAGAAAGTCTGACCCAACTTCAAGTGTGCGAGTGGGAAATGTTTAGCCTTGGGGATCCCTCCTTGGCTACCTGTGGCCTGTTTTCTTCCTCCTCTGGCTCCTGCGTCCACGCTCTTTCATTTCGGTGCCTCCGTGGATAATAGTGTGCCTCTCTGGCTACGTTTGTGAACATATGGATATTTCCTGGGAAAACAGACAAGGGAAGGTTGTGATTTTCATCTCTTTTTCATCATCAACTTGGAAGTTTCTAGTTTACCATCCACGCTTTTACTACACGGCCTGAACTACAGTCATGAGAGCTTGGATTAAAAAGCACAAACCCACCTCAGACGTGATGCCAAAATAACGTGGTGGTCCAAAAAGTCTACTCGAGAAATCGTAAAGTTTTCTCCAAGCCATTTTAATTCAAATCAAACCGCAGAAACATGCAGTGATTTTTATTCTGGTATCTCATACTTAAGTTTTTAAGTTTTTTAAGTTTTTCAGGTTTTGTCACATTCACTTGCAAGGCCACTGCAAGCACATCATCCCCAGGCTCTAAACACGAAATTATTTTGCTTCACCAGGCTCAGGTCATGGATTACAGCTCCCCAGAATTTCTGAACATGTTCTTCTACACTCATTTGTAGTTCCTCTCCCGTGGAGCTATTAACTGTTAAACTTAATGATTTACAATAAAGAAATAGATTTAAAAAAATAGAGTAAAAAAAATTTTACTCAAAATTATCCGAGTAAAAAAAAAATACAATTCATGATTTCCCTTCTTGTACAATGAGTGGTGGTATTTATTTTTAAAAATTCTAAAATGAGGAAGGAACTGCATACGCTGGTTCAATTTGAAGCTTGGACTCTGTTTTTATCACCACATGAGTATCTTAATAATAGCTGTGCTCTCCTGTCCTGTAATTCAGAATGTCTTCGCATTAGGGAATTGAAAAGAATGGCCTTATCACTCCATCAGGAAGCCAAGCTTGAAGAAGGAAAGTCTTTCTTGCCAAAGAAAGCTTGTTTCTATCACTCAACACTGCAGTTTTATCAAGTTGCAAAAAAAACAGAAGCAAGAAGAGAAGAATGACTCTTACAGGGTGCCTAGAAGAAAGCTTTTCCAAAATCCTAAATTTCTCAACAATTTTTGCCAGCAGTTTCACAGAATCACAGAACAACCAGGTTGGAAGGGACCCATAGGATCTTCTAGTCCAACCATTCCTATTTCCTTCCTTCCTTCCACGTTCCTTTATTTTGTGTGAGAAGGAAGTTCAGCTCATCGCCTCCACCTACTGTAACTGTGACACTGCACCACACGGAGACTTTTAGACTTTGCGACATTTAACATTTACACTTTTAATATTTTCCCCGATGAATTTCCATAGAGGGAAAGTGCAAGGTGAAAAAAAAAAGGCCGCAAACCTCCCCAGAAAAGCTGTACAAATGAGTTTACCCTAACACCAACACTGCTTATTTTGATTTCCAGCTGGCCTGGTGACAATGAGGTGCTATGGGACAGAAACCAGCCCTGCAGCTCAGCCACACCAAGTCAACTTCACATTGCGACAGCTGAAGAATTAGTGACCTGGACACCTTCTTGACAGTAATTGTCTCACTAAGTAGAAACTGTGTCGACTCTGCCAGTTTGGAAAATTACTGAACTGACCATTTCCTACAATCTAAAACTCACTTTTAGATAAGGAAAATATACATAAAATCAGACCAAAACAATTTTTTGGTGAGGAACCTATTGTTTACTACTAACACCTATGAAGCGACCTTTTTATTTCCTTATTCTTTGCCACTCTGATGGATATTCCCACTTATATCTATCTCCAGGCCCCTCTGCCTGTTAAACCTGCCATGCTTGGTACCCAAATTCCTCCTGCAGCTCCTCAATTCTTGGTCCTCAACCCCAAGCACCCCTGCACCTGCATCCACACAGCAGTTGTGTTCCATGAGTCGTGTTTTAGTGCAATTTCTTGTGCAGTAAGACATGGAAAACTTGTAGAGTCCTGTGGAGCGAGTCCAGAGAAGAGCAACGAAGCTGTTGAAGGGCCTGGAGAACAGGCCTTATGAGGAACAGCTGAGAGAGCTGGGGTTGTTTATCCTGGAGAAGAGGAGGCTGAGGGGAGACCTCATTGCTCTCTACAACTACCGGAAAGGAGGTTGTGGAGAGGAGGAAGCTGGGCTCTTCTCCCAACTAACACAGGACAGGACAAGAGGGAATGGCCTCTAGCTCCACCAGGGGAGATTCAGGCTGGATATTAGGAAAAAGTTTTTCACAGAAAGGGTCACTGGGCCCTGGCAGAGGTTGCCCAGGAAGGCGGTTGATTCCCCTTCCCTGGAGGTGCTTAAGGGACGGGTGGACAAGGTGCTGAGGGACATGGTTTAGTGTTTGATAGGAATGGTTGGACTCGATGATCCGGTGGGTCTTTTCCAACCTGGTTGTTCTATGGTTCTATGAATTACATATTCCTGACTCTGGCTCCCTTTGCACATCCACCAATCAGAATTTGAAATCTAGCTGAAGGTCCCTGCACTGCCAAGTGCTACCACAGACTGAACATCTCAGGAATCACCTGTGCATGTGCCTTCTGGCTGTCAGAGCTGGCAGGTGTGCTGCTTTATACCACACCTCAGGGCTGAAGTAGTTACCAGAGTGATACAGCAATGCATTAGAGATGGCTTTGAGCTCACCCAGCCTTTCAGATTTCCTGTTAATCTAACCCTGCACTCCACCAACCTCTTGCTATCTATTTTTCATACAAATACAAAAGCCAGGCTTGGACTGAGACACATACAGAGCTGCGTCAGGTAAGATCTGCTGTTCTGTTACCAGATACTCCATATCCGGTAACAGTTGGCCTTTCCTGGCAGGCATCACTTTCTAAGTGGAGAAGTTTTAACTTCTTTACAGTATACAAACCAAACGAACTCCTGTTCTCCTAGTTACAGGGGATCGAGACCACGATGCCAGGAGGTGCTACCATGCTGTATTGGAATGCAGCATGAATCACAAAATCAGAGAATAAACAGGTTGGAAGAGACCCACCGGATCATCGAGTCCAACCATTCCTATCAAACACTAAACCATGTCCCTCAGCATCTCATCCACCCGTGCCTTAAACACCACCAGGGAAGGTGAATCAACCACCTCCCTGGGCAGCCTGTTCCAATGCCCAACGACACTTTCTGTGAAAAACTTCCTCCTAATCTCCAGCCTAAATTTCCCCTGGTGGAGCTTGAGGCCATTCCCTCTCATCCTGTCCCCTGTCACTTGGGAGAAGAGCCCAGCTCCCTCCTCTCCACAACCTCCTTTCAGGTAGTTGTAGAGAGTAATGAGGTCTCCCCTCTGCCTCCTCTTCTCCAGGATGAACACCCCCAGCTCTCTCAGCCGTTTCTCATAAGGCGTGTTCTCCAGCCCCTTCACCAGCTTTGTTGCTCTTCTCTGGACTCTCTCCAGAACCTCAACATCCTTCTTGTGGTGAGGAGCCCAGAACTGACCTCAGGATTCGAGGAGCGGTCTCACCAGTGCTGAGTACAGAGGCACAAAAAGCTAGGTAGTGGAAGAAAAGCGTAAATACAACAATTTTTTTTTCTCTTTTCAGATGTGTAATCAGCCTCCTGAGCAAGAGAAGCTGAGCTTCCTTCACGGTCCCACATCAGTTCATTGCATTTCAAAACCGCTGCCGACAGATACTGACCTGTGGGAAAGTGTCCACCAAAAAACACGTTGAATATTTCTTCCGGTGTAATGTCTGCTTCAAATTCTGTGTAGTAGTTATAGTGCCTGGCCTGGCCAGCGCTGACGCGCTCTTGGTCGCACCCAAATTCATCGTATCGTAACCGCTTCTCAGGATTGCTCAGAACCGCAAAAGCGTTGCTTATTGCTGGGCAGGGAAAGAAAGAAGCATCACACAGGTTGTACTGTGCAGTATTCCAACAGCAGACTTTTATAAGAGCAATAAAAAAAAACCCTCAGCCCAAATAGGCACTGAAAATTTGTGCTTCACCAAAGAATCATAGAATGGTTGGAGTTGAAAGGAACTAGATCCACCCCCTGTCATGAACAGGGACACCTCCCACTAGAACAGGTTGCTCAAAACCCCACCCAACCTGACCCTGAACACCAGCAGGGATGAGACAACCATCACTTCTCCTGGCAACCTGGGCCAGAGTGTCTCCACCCCCACAGCAAAACATTCCTTCCCAAGATCTCATCTCAATCTCCTCTCTTTTAGTCTTAAACCCATTCTCCCTCATCCTGTCCCTGCACTCTCTCAAGAGTCCCTCCCCAGCTTTCCTGGAGTCCCTTTCACTATTAGAAGCTGCTCTAAGGTCTCCCTGTAGCCTTCTCTTCTCCAGGTCGAACAACCCCAGCTCTCAGCCTGTCCTCATACAGTAGGTGCTCCCACAAACGTTATTTACAGCACTAAGCAATTACTGCTTACACAACCTCATGCTCTCCTGCAAGACCAGCACTGTTCTGAACCATTAACAGTACCTAGGGATGTGATCTGGGATGTTTCCCTTTGCTTTTAAGAGAAGTCTGTGCTTGGAAGACAGGGCAAACCCTGTCAGGTACAGTGGGACACTGTGGTGATGCTGTCTATATCCATAACCCTGCAAGGCACTGTTCTGTGATCCTGGGGCCGCTGTCCCATTCCAACTGGGCTTTGGGAGCTGGGCTGTGATCCTGTGACCGCTGTCCTGCTCCAACCCTTCTCTGGGAGCCAGCTGGTGAGCCTGGGGCCTCTGTCCCGTAAGTCAGGCCAGGGAATGATGCTGGGAACATGAGGCTGCTGCCCCATTCCAGCCAGGCTCCAGGAGCTGGGCTGGGATCCCGAGGCCACTACCACTGCCCAACTGGGCTCTGGGAGCTTGGTCGTGATCTTGGGATCACTGTTCTTCTCCAACCAGGCTCTGGGAGCCAGGTAGCGATCCTGAGACTGCTGTTCTTCTCCAGCCAGGCCCTGAGTGCCGGAGCATGATCCCAGGGCCGCTGTCCCACTGCAGCCAGGCTCAGGCTGCGATCCTGAAACCCTTATCCCATTCCAGCTGGGCTCCAGGAGCAGGGCTGTGATCCTGGACTGCTGTCCTAGACCAGCGTAGCTTCAGCAGCTGACCTGTGATCCCAGGGCTGCTGTCCCATTCCAGCCAAGCTCTGGGAGTCAGGCTGTGTCCCCAAGGCCACTGTCCCGTTCCAGCTGGTTCCAGAAGCTGGGCTGTGCTCCTGGGGTCACTATCTTGTTCCAGCAGGGCTCTAGGAGCCGGGCTGTGATCTAGAGACCACTGTCCTGCTCCAACACTGCTCCAGGAGCCAGTTGGTGAGCCTGGGACCTCTGTCCTGTTCTAGGCAGGCCCAGGGAATGACGCTGGGAACATGAGGCTGCTGCCTGATTCCAGCCAGGCTTCAGGAGCTGGGCTGGGATCCTGGGGCCAGTATGACTGTCCAACTGGTTTCTGGGAGCCTGGTCGTGATCTTGGGACCACTGTTCTTCTCCAACCAGGCTCTGGGAGCCAGGTAGCAATCCTGAGACTGCTGTTCTTCTCCAGCCAGGCCCTGAGTGCCGGAGCATGATCCCAGGGCCGCTGTCCCACTGCAGCCAGGCTCAGGTTGCCATCCTGAGACCCTTATCCCATTCCAGCTGGGCTCCAGGAGCTGGGCTGTGATCCTGGACTGCTGTCCTAGTCCAGCGTAGCTCCAGCAGCTGACCTGTGATCCCAGGGCTGCTGTCCCATTCCAGCCAAGCTCTGGGAGTCAGGCTGTGTCCCTAAGGCCACTGTCCCGTTCCAGCTGGTTCCAGAAGCTGGGCTGTGCTCCTGGGGTCACTATCTTGTTCCAGCAGGGCTCTGGGAGCCGGGTTGTGATCTAGAGACCACTGTCCTGCTCCTACCCTGCTCCGGGAGCCAGTTGGTGAGCCTGGGGCCTCTGTCCTGTTCTAGGCAGGCCCAGGGAATGACGCTGGGAACATGAGGCTGCTGCCTGATTCCAGCCAGGCTTCAGGAGCTGGGCTGGGATCCTGGGGCCAGTATGACTGTCCAACTGGTTTCTGGGAGCCTGGTCGTGATCTTGGGACCACTGTTCTTCTCCAACCAGGCTCTGGGAGGCAGGCAGCGATCCTGAGATCATTGTTCTTCTCCAGCCAGGCCCTGGGTGCCGGAGCATGATCCCAGGGCCGCTGTCCCACTGCAGCCAGGCTCAGGTTGCCATCCTGAGACCCTTATCCCATTCCAGCTGGGCTCCAGGAGCTGGGCTGTGATCCTGGACTGGTGTCCTAGTCCAGTGTAGCTCCAGTAGACCTGTGATCCCAGGGCTGCTGTCCCATTCCAGCCAAGCTCTGGGAGTCAGGCTGTGTCCCCAAGGCCACTGTCCCGTTCCAGCTGGTTCCAGAAGCTGGGCTGTGCTCCTGGGGTCACTATCTTGTTCCAGCAGGGCTCTAGGAGCCGGGCTGTGATCTAGAGACCACTGTCCTGCTCCAACACTGCTCCAGGAGCCAGTTGGTGAGCCTGGGACCTCTGTCCTGTTCTAGGCAGGCCCAGGGAATGACGCTGGGAACATGAGGCTGCTGCCTGATTCCAGCCAGGCTTCAGGAGCTGGGCTGGGATCCTGGGGCCAGTATGACTGTCCAACTGGTTTCTGGGAGCCTGGTCGTGATCTTGGGACCACTGTTCTTCTCCAACCAGGCTCTGGGAGGCAGGTAGCGATCCTGAGATCATTGTTCTTCTCCAGCCAGGCCCTGGGTGCCGGAGCATGATCCCAGGATCGCTGTCCCACTGCAGCCAGGCTCAGGCTGCGATCCTGAAACCCTTATCCCATTCCAGCTGGGCTCCAGGAGCTGGGTTGTGATCCTGGACTGCTGTCCTAGTCCAGCGTAGCTTCAGCAGCTGACCTGTGATCCCAGGGCTGCTGTCCCATTCCAGCCAAGCTCTGGGAGCCAGCCTGTGTCCCTAAGGCCACTGTCCTGCTCCAGCAGGGCTCTGGGAGCCGGGCTGTGATCTAGAGACCACTGTCCTGCTTCAACCCTGCTCCAGGAGCCATCTGGTGAGCCTGGGGCCTCTGTCCTGTTCCAGTCAGGCCCAGGGAACCATGATGGGAACATGAGGCTGCTGCTCCAGGAGCTGGGCTGGGATCCTGGGGCCGCTATCACTGCCCAACTGGGCTGTGGGAGCTTGGTCGTGATCTTGGGACCACTGTTCTTCTCCAACCAGGCTCTGGGAGGCAGGTAGCGATCCTGAGACTGCTGTTCTTCTCCAGCCAGGCCCTGGGTGCCGGAGCACGATCCCAGGATCGCTGTCCCACTGCAGCCAGGCTCAGGGCTGCCATCCTGAGACCCTTATCCCATTCCAGCCGAGCTCCAGCAGCCAGGCTGCCATCCCAAGGCTGCTGTCCCGCTCCAGCCTGGCTCTGGGAGCCGTGCTGTGCCGCCGGTGCCGCTGCCCCACTCCGGGGCCGCCTCCCCTCACCTTTAAAGGCTTCGGTGGCCCCCGGCGCGCGGTTCTTGTCCGGGTGGAAGCGAAGGGCCAGCCTGCGGTAGGCTCTCTTCAGCTCCTCCTCGCCGGCGTCCCTGCTCACGCCCAGCACCTCGTAGTAGTTGCGACACCTCTCGATCCTGCGGGCGCACACAGGGGACCGTCACCGCCCAGGTGCTTCCCGGCCCTCCCCGCCCTTCCCCGGCCCCTCCCCGGCCCTCACCGCCGCACGCCATCCAGCTGCTCGGCCGTGTAGGTCATGGCGGCCCCACGGCCCCTCAGGCCCCCGCCCGCGCCGCCATCTTGCGCGCGGGGGGGCGGCGGCCGCGCGGGGGCCGCTGGGTACGGAGTCCCCACCCGCCGTCCCCTTTCCGCGCCGCACCGCGCGGACTACAGCTCCCAGCGGGCACCGCGCGCCGCACGGGCCGATGGGCTCGCTCGGCGCGGCGCGATGGCGTCACGGACAGCGCGCGTGGCGCACCACGTGCTGTTGCGTTGGCTTTTGGGGGGTGTTTGGTGTTGTTGTCTGTAACTGTGGGCGAAGGGATTAAGTCAGAGAGTGAAGGAGTCGATAGGGTTTGAAATAGGCTGCCCAGGGAGGTGGTTGATTCACCTTCCCTGGAGGTGTTTAAGGGACGGGTGGACAAGGTGCTGAGGGACATGCTTTAGTATTTGATAGGAATGGTTGGACTCAGTGATCCCATGGGTCCCTTCCAACCTGGGTGTTCTATGATTCTGTGAAAAGCCCTCTCAGTTCATCCAGTCCAGCCGTGCCCGCTGAACTGTGCGTGCCACAGCCATGCACTGTTTGAACCCCTCCAGGGTTGGGGACGCTGCTGCCAGGGCTTTACCACCCTGTGTGTACAGAACTCTTTCCTAATATTCAATCTGAGCCTCCCCTGGCACAACTTGAGGCCATTTCCTCTCATCCTATCTTGTGTTCCTTGGGAGAAGAGCCCAACATCTACCTCTCCACAACCTCCTTTCAGAAGCTGTGGAGAGCAATGGGGTCTCCCCTCAGCATCCTTCAGGCTAAACAGCTTCTCATAACCTCTGTTTTCCAGCTCCTTCCCCAGCTCCATTCCCTCCACTGGACACACTCCAGCCCCTCCTTCTTGTCCTTTTTGTACTGAGGGCCCAAAACTGAACACAGGGTTCGAAGGCGTAGCCCCTCCAGGAGTGAGTCCAATAGGATGATCCCTTCCCTGCTCCTGCTGGCCACCCTTTCTGTCAGAGCATTTTTTATTTCTTGCTTATTTTCAAGGAAGGACAGGATTCCCCTGTCAGAGCATTTTTATTTCTTGTTTATTTTCAAGAGTGGGCTGCTGGCCTGGTACAGATTGGAGATAAGGCCTGTCTGCCCCAGACTCTGGGAGGGAAGAAGAATGAAGGGGAGTTTCGGGAGACAACTCCTCTCAGGATGACCATAAATCCTTCTCCGAAGATATGAGCTAACACTACGATGTTACTATCTGGCTTGTGAAATTCCTGTATTAATTGCATGTCCTTGAAGTCTTTGTTTAACAGAAAGCCTGGGCCCTATAAGAAGCCCTTGAATTCTCATTTCGGGGTTCGCTCCAAATTGGGCATGGGGCGACCGCTGGTCGATCAGCTATGAATTTTTATGTGCATTTATTTTTACAATTTGTAATAAACATTTTTGTTGCTAGCAACTCTGCCTCGTCGTCTTAGCAAAATGTTTTGGACCCTAACAATACCTATTCTAAACCCGTCGTCTTTCAAATTAAACGGAAACGATGGGACTAAGGGAGCCCATTCTGTGCCCAACCCAGGCCGCTGGTCCTTCTGTTCCAGGCACCTTTCCAGCCATTCTTCCCCAAAGCCTGGAGCATTGCATGGGGTTGTTGTGACTGAATTGCAGGACCTGGCACTTGACCCTGTGGAATCTCATACAACTGGGCATTGGAATAGGCTGCTGAGGGAGGTGGTTGATTCACCTTCCCTGGAGGTGTTTAAGGCACGGGTGGATGAGGTCCCGAGGGACATGGTTTGATGTTTGATAGGAATGGTTGGACTCGATGATCCGATGGGTCTCTTCCAACCTGGTTGTTCTATGATTCTATGATTCTAACTGGCCTCAGCCAATCCATCCAGCCTGTCCATACCCCTCTGTGGAGCCCTCCTGCCCTTGAGCACATTCCAGTCAACATCTCTTATCCATCCTGTAAAATAAAATTAAGCTAAATTATGATGCTTCGTCAAACCGCAGGTGATGTGTGCAGTGATATTGTTTTCCTGACTTCGCAGTTCGCCTTTGGGGTTGATGGATGCTGATGCTTGAGTTAGGAGAAGGCAGCATCGCAATGTGGTATTGGGGAGGTGAGGTGGCCGGGAGGGCTGTGCTGCCTCGGAGCTGGGGAAGGACAGGCAGAACCAAAGGCAGGAGCAGAGTTAGTGCCTTAGAACGCTCTGGGAGAGTGGTACAGAAGATGGAAGCTTTCCCAGCAAACTTGGGCCACCAAACTTCAGGAGCTGAAGTAGCTCAGCATTTTGCCCATGGCCACTCCTTTTTACACTCAGATAAACGCCTGTCATTGCGAAGACCTTGTTCTTTACTCTTGAGATGAGTCTTCAACTCTCTACAGCTACCTGAAAGGAGGTTGTGGAGAGGAGAGAGCTGGGCTCTTCTCCCAAGTGACAGGGGTCAGGACAAGAGGGAATGGCCTCAAGCTCTGCCAGGGGAGATTTAGGCTGGAGATTAGGAGGAAGTTTTTCACAGAAAGGGTGATTGGGCATTGGCACAGGCTGCCCAGGGAGGTGATTGATTCACCTTCCCTGGAGGGGTTTAAGGCACAGGTGGACGAGGTGCTGAGGGACATGTTTTAGTGTTTGATAGGAACAGTTGGACTCGATGATCCGATGGGTCTCTTCCAACCTGGTTGTTCTATGATTCTATGATTCTTCTTTGAGCCAGTTGGACCAGTGGGACGACAGCGATCTGCCTGCCTGCAGTTCAGTTGTTGATAATAAAATATTTAAGATGGTGATTTGCATTTCAGCAGCACCTTTAATTCATGGTTCTCCAAATGCTTTACAGACATTGATTAACATAGCCTCACAAGAGCCCTGTGAGGTAGGTGGTTATGATCATCCTCACCATCGAGGGACAACGAGGGCACCAAGGACAAGGGGTTTGGAGAGACCCTGCTGGAATCTGACCTAGCACTTGGGTATTTATGTCCCATTAGGCCTTCAGCTTCAGATCGCGTTTCTCTGAGGCACAGGTTTGCCTCTGCGCTGGGCTGTGCTGATTAATGAGCCTGTGACTGCCTGACACAAGCTGCAGAGGCCCTTGATCTAAGGCAGCAATTCATTAGTGGTGCTTCTCTCTGCTGGAATAATCTGAGGATTTGAAGGCATATAAAAATAGAGTTAGATACCAACCATTGAGCATGGCAGGCTGTAGCTGGAGAAAGCCCTTAGACCTCAGGTGAGGAAGCTGTGTGGAATGCTACTGTAAATGTAGAAAGGACATAATAATTTATATATAAAGTCCACCCTTGCTCTTTCTCCAAGGGCAAAAAAAAAAAAAAAAGAACCTAGAAAGTCACTGCTGGTTGTCACACATCAGCTTCAAGCTCTGGGCCTTTGGCTTCATAGCACCTGCAAAAGGGAAAAAACATGGGGCATCAGCAGCATCTTCAGGCTGGGAAAAGAGATAGAATCACAGAATCATAGAATCATAGAATCACCAGGTTGGAAGAGACCCATCGGATCATCGAGTCCAACCATTCCTATCAAACACTAAAGCATGTCCGATGCAATGTGTTCCCTCACACCCAGTCCCAGTGCTTGTTTAGCTTTAAAACCATTTAAAATGATGTGTATTATTTGTGTGGAACGGATCTGAGAGCGCTGAGTGCAGTAAGCTTGGATTGAGAGTGAGACCTTGACTTAACGAGGGCCAGCTCGTTTACCTCTTTGTTTAGTGACAACCACTCTAGGTCTGAGGGCTGGTCCTGGGTGATGGTGCCTGTACATGTGAGGCATACATGATGCCGTGAGTTCAGGCAGTTTGAATAAACCTCGGATGGGCATCCAGACTTTTCACCAGGCTCACTGAAACTGGTTTGGACCTTTAGGTGTTTGTCTACCCAGGGAGGTGGTTGATTCACCTTCTCTGGAGGTGTTTAAGGCACGGGTGGACGAGACACTGAGGGACATGGTTTAGTGTTTGATAGGAATGGTTGGACTCGATGATCCAGTGGGTCTCTTCCAACCTGGTTATTCTACGATGGCAGTTTGATAATAATATTATCTTTCTGAAGGAATGCTTTTCAGCTGAAAGCAGAGAGATTGAGATGATATCTTAGGGAGAAATGTTTTGCTGTGAGGGTGGGGAGGCCCTGGCCCAGGTTGCCCAGAGCAGTGGTGGCTGCCCCATCCCTGGAGGGGTTCAAGGGCAGGTTGGATGGGGCTTGGAACCCCTGATCCAGAGGGAGGTGTCCCTTGCCCATGGCAGGGGTGGATGGGCTTTAAGATCCCTTCCAACCAACCCATTCTGTGATTCTATGAAAAAGAAAGCAAAGAAGTAACTTAAAGGCATCCTCTTATCCAGCAAGATAAATAATCCCCCGCTAACTCTCTGAAAAGCGAGGCTTAAAAGCAAAACCTTTTCTGACAGTGGGTAACTCATGCTGTTGTTCATGTTGATGTTCTTCATGGAGATCAGAGTGATGCTGTTATCCTTCTGGCTGGTGCCTCCTGAGCAGCTGTCAAGAGAAGAAGGCAGTATTACCCACTTGGAAACCGAGAGCAGGTTTTTGTCTCTTTGCACACAACTGGAGGCAACCAGGCGAGGCTGTGGCTGGCTGACACGCAGGACCAGGGCTGATTTGTGCTGCCCTTTGATCCACTGTCCTGATTCAGTGCCAAATTCCTGCCTGGGCAGAGACTTGGAGGTCTCTGGGGAAACAAGTAGTGCATTCTGACAAATTTGGATGCAGCACTGGTTTGCCCAGCAGCAAGGGCCGTTGTCACCTGTGTCACTGCTTGTAGGCAGAACTGAGGAGCAGTTTGGATCTGGTTTGCGGTGCCAGAATTATCTTCTAGCCGTGCAGCCATTGCCAGAACTGGAGCAAAGGAACTTTACCCTGTCCTTCTGTCCTGCCCCCTCATTTGTCGCACAAAGAGACCCCCATGCTGCTGCTGCCCATGTAATGCCAGTGTCCCTCTTAAGAGTGAGTTACGAGTGTTAGGGAGGTGGAGTTCCCCTTTCTCCCTCCCCTGAGGGCTGGGATATGTTTAGCGTCAGTGGAACTGGCACAGTCCTCTGCTCTGATACGTCCTGCCTCACTGTCTGCAGCTCTCTCAGATCATGATTGTTAAGGGTGTTCGGGAACCATTGATATTGATGCAAATTTGGCATCTAAATACTTAGGACCTTTGCTCCCTATGTCCCTTGCCTCTTTCCAGAGCAGGGTCCATTACTTCAGTAGGTGACTATCAGATGGAAAAGGAGCAATATGTTTTGGTTCCTTCCTGCCCTTGTCTCCTGCTTCTTTCCCGTGTGCAGCCTCTCGTTTTGGCAGCATTGATGGAACATGGGGTTCATCTAGATGGACCAGCTTCAGCTTGCTGCTTTTCTCCCAACGGTTTCTGGATTGGGGATATTGCTCTTGTTAGATTACAGTAATAGGAGTCTTGGAAGATATTCTTGGGACTTGATCTCATCTCACTATGGCTGCTTTGAGATCCAGAAACCAAAGCTTAGACCTCAAGTCTGTATGTAGGAAAGGAAAGTTAAGCAAACTGCTTTTGGAAGGTAATGAGTCTTTACAGCAGCACAGCTGTGAAATGAGGCCCTTAGATACTGAACTTCTACCTCTGACTGCATCAGGCAGAGGATGAGGTGCTACCAGTGCTCATTTTGTTTTTTTTTTTTTTAACCTGTCTCAAAGATGAGAAGAGCAACAAAGCTGGTGAAGGGGCTGGAGAGCAGACCTTATGAGGAATGGCTGAGAGAGCTGGGGGTGTTTATCCTGGAGAAGAGGAGGCTGAGAGGAGACCTCATTGCTCTCTCCAACACCCTGAAAGGAGGTTGTGGAGAGGAGGGAGCTGGGCTCTTCTCCCAAGGGACAGGGGACAGCACAAGAGGGAATGGCCTCAAGATCTACGAGGGAAGATTTAGGCTAGACATTAGGAGGAATTTTTTCACAGAAAGGGTCATTGGGCATTGGAACAGGCTGCCCAGGGAGGGGGTTGATTCACCTTCCCTGGAGGTGTTTAAAGGATGGGTGGACGAGGTGCTGAGGGACATGGGTTAGTGTTTGATAGGAATGGTTGGACTTGATGATCTGGTGGGTCTCTTTCAACCTGGTTGTTCTATGATTCTATGATTCTATGTCTTTGAATCCTCCCACCTGACAGAACAAAAACACTCCCTTTTCCTTGTTAAAATTAATTTTGGAATCAGCCAGGCACTTTGAATAGGATGTAAATAGAGTGAGCAGCTTTACCTCTCTGATACCATGGAGGTCCCCGGTTTCTGTTTGTCTGGAGGTAGAAAGGTGACATACAGGTGAGAAAATATCACAGCCAAGCAGTAAAATCAGTCAGTTCTATCCAGAATTATGTTGTACGAGGTTATAAATGAGATCCAGAAAATGCTGGAGACACCATGGAGATTACTTGGGAGTTGGTTAGAGAAAATGCTTCAACCACTTTTGACACAAAGGCAGGACTGGATGCTTTGCCTGCTTAGTCACTGGCATCTTTGGGTCTTGTGGCAGTTACTGTTGTGCTGTAGAGCAGCCTTGCCCTCTAGTGGGCACTGCTTGGTGGGAAATGAGGATTCCTAGGGAAGAGGAGTGTCACACCATGACTTTTGCTGGAAGAGGTGCCCACTTTTTGGTAATCTGCACATTTAGTGCTTGAAACTGTTTCCTTGTCGAGATGTAGCAGAAACGGTGTGACCAGCAAGTCCAGGGAAGTTATTCTCTCTCTGGACTCGGCACTGGTGACACTACTCCTCGAATCCTGTGTTCAGTTGTGGGCCCCTCAGCACAAGAAGGATGTTGAGGCTCTGGAGTGAGTCCAGAGAAGAGCAACAAAGCTGGTGAAGGGGCTGGAGAACAGGCCTTATGAGGAAGGGCTGAGAGAGCTGGGGGTGTTTATCCTGGAGAAGAGGAGGCTGAGGGGAGACCTCATTGCTGTCTCCAACTACCTGAAGGGAGGTTGTGGAGAGGAGGGAGCTGGGCTCTTCTCCCAAGGGACAGGGGACAGGACAAGAGGGAATGGCCTCAATCTCCACCAGGGGACATTTAGGCTGGACATTAGGAAAAAAATTTTCAGGGAAAGGGTGATTGGGCACTGGAACAGGCTACCCAGGGAGGTGGTTGATTCACCTTCCCTGGAGGTATTTAAGGGATGGGTGGACACGATGCTAAGGGATGTGGTTTAGTGTTTGATAGGAATGGTTGGACTTGATGATCTGGTGGGTCTTTTCCAACCTGGTTGTTCTGTGATTCTATGATTCTGTGGGTCAGGGTTGGGGATCTAAGGAGGTGGTCACACTGCATTCCTGTTCCAGTTTGGCTTTGAACCCTCCCCACCGTGTAAGCTTTTCAAAAGCATCTTTTGGGCATTGCCAGATGCATGTAGAAACAAATGACTTTTTAATTAGGGAAAGAAAGACCACCCCAGGCAAATACCTTCTGAGTCCTTTGCATGGTTACACTTGAACCTCAGGCTGACCACGCTGACCAGAATGATCACAACCACTACCAGGATAACAATGAAGCTGATAACTCCTGGGGATGGAGGAAAGATCTGACAGTGACTGATGTAACAACATGCCCGATCTCGGCTTCTGGGGTAGCCAAGAGACTTGGACTGTCATCCAAACTTGGCTAGGAAATCAATATTTTAATTAAAATGATTGTGGTAGGTAATAGGCAGAGCAGCGTGCAGTCAGCAGAGTGAATGGCTTTGTTCTCCTGTGCTTTAACCCCAAAGGGCTTCTGATGAATACGTAATTAGTAAAGCAGTGCTGGCGTCCAGAAGGCAGCTGATTACACTGGGGATTGACTGGAGCTGGCGTGTCCTTACAATGGCCGGTAAATCTAAAGGTGTATAAAGTCAGATAAGCACATAATGTAACAGGGAGGGGCAACCTAGAGGTTGTGAATGATGTTATCTGCCTCATAAACCAGTGGCCAACTGCAGATTTGATTCCTATATCTAGCCTCGATAAATCAAACTGTTCTTTGCGCGGGAATCTTGTGGCTGGTTCAGGATTTCTTGTGGCTCCCCTTGGAGAGTATAAACAAGTGACAATTGTGAAGTTAACACTTGACTTAAAAATGCTTCTGAAATGACCCTTTTTCCTATCGTGTGATAGAAATGAGCAGATTGTTGGGTTTTTTTCTAGTCTCCATGGAGGAGGGGGATGATATAGTCCAAAGCGGATCTCTCAGATCCACCCTGTGCCTGTCCTCAAGTCTGTTGCCAGGGTAAGGGATGGCATCTCCTGCTCCATCCTGGAGGATGAGGAGGACTTGGCTGCTTCTGGCCAAGCAGAGTGGGAATGCAGTCCCAACAGGTTTGCGAGGAAAAAAATATCGAAGCTTCCAGGTGGGTAGCGCATTTATTCTAGACCCTGTCAAGGAGACTAAAGGGGAGCATGGGATCATTTGTGCCCAAGTGTTGCCCTAACACGGTGATGGGACACACACTGGTGCTGGAAGCAAGATCCCAAGCTCAGCTGTAGCCATGGTGGGCTTCCAAATTGCCTGTTCCCTGTATGTTGGGCATAGCTGAGGATATTTATTAGGTACTTTATTGCCTGCTGGTGACAGTTCTTGTCCTTAAGGTTTTTACTTTGCACTCTGGAAAGTTCAGGCCTAGGCACACCAAAGAGAAGAACTCTGAAGCCATCTCCAGGAAAGCCTCTTTGAAGCTGGGTGCCCAAACCTGTGTGGCCTGGTGAAACACCCCCCTCCCCCCCGACTTCTCTCCCAGGGTTGCATTAGACCTTACCGAAAGCTGCGACCGTCAGGGGTGATTTATCGTCTGTTGGAGTGGGCACAAACAGTTGGCCAGAGGACTCGGGTGTTGGGGTGGCTGGCTTGGAGGTACCTGCAAAAGAGGGAGAAAAAGTAGCTCTAGATAAAAGTCTTTCTTCTGAAGTTGGGAAGAGGATTCCTAGCCATGCTAGAGGGCCTAACTTGGACTTCCACTTTCTTGAAGAGCGTAACGTTGGATCCTGGCCAGCCCCATCAGTGTTAACAAAGAGGTGGCTGAGACCTGGGACGGACCCAGATTGCCTCGGTATGGCCTGTTTTATCAATGGCCTGAGAACACTCACAGGGGTTTCTCCTGAGGTCCTTGTGAGGAAGTTGATGGCGTATCTGAGGAGTGAGCTTGTTCTGTCTCACTCCTTTTACAACCTTTTGCCATAGTGGCACCTTTCCTGATGTCACTTACAACCACCATTCCCGTGCTCAACAGGTTACCCCAATTTTCTGCTTCTGCAGGGCTTTACAGGCTTTTCAAGGGCTTAGCTGGGATGGCCATCATCCCTCAGGTGCACCTTGACTGTTGACTGTGCTGCTTTGGAGACAGCAGTTGGATGGCCTTGCTGTTGGGTCTGTAAAGGGCTGTAGAATATCTAGTGATAATCACCTCTCTGCGAGAAGAAGGAGGAAGCACCTTGAGTTGCTGATGGTGTGGTACTCTCACTTGTCTTGGGTTCTTGACCTGCATGGAAAAACGTACAATGTGAGTCCTGGCCTTGAGTGTCACCTAATAGCCAAAAGAACTAGTGGACGTGCTGGAGAGGAGAACAGATTCACAATGATGCCGGTGGTAGCTGGGAAAACATGGAAGTCCTACTCAGGAAAAAAACTTCCACCAGACACAGAATCATAAAATCATAGAACAACCAGGTTGGAAGAGATCCACTGGATCATCGAGTCTCAACCATTCCTATCAAACACTAACCCATGTCCCTCAGCACCTCATCTACCCATGCCTTAAACACCTCCAGGGAAGGGGAATCAACCCCCTCCCTGGGCAGCCTCTGCCAGTGCCCAATGACCCTTTCTGGGAAAAACTTTCTCCTAATGTCCAGCCTGAACCTCCCCTGGCAGAGCTTGAGGTCATTCCCTCTTGTCCTGTCCCCTGTCACTTGGGAGAAGAGCCCAACTCTCTCCTCTCTATAACCTCCTTTCAGGTAGTTGTAGAGAGCAATGAGGTCTCCCCTCAGCCTCCTCTTCTCCAGGATAAACACCCCCAGCTCTCTCAGATGTTCCTCAAAAGGCCTGTTCTCCAGCCCCTTCACCAACTTCGTTGCTCTTCTCTGGACTCACTCCAGAGCCTCAACATCCTTCTTGTGGTGAGGGGCCCACAACTGAATAGAGGATTCAAGGAGCGGCCTCACCAGTGCCGAGTCCAGAGGGGGAATAACCTCCCTGGACCTGCTCATCATACCATTTGTGATACAAGCCAGGATGACAAGATATGCTTTGTACTATTTTCCATGTCCAAGTAGAAACTTGGAGGACCAAAATTTAAATACCCTTGTACAAACTGTTCAAGTTCTGCACTCCCAGATGCAGTTTTGGGGCAGTACAGCAATGGAAAACTGGAATGGTGAACTGGGACAGTTATAATAGAATTGAAATGGGTTCCAATTGGGTTGGAAGGGACTTTAAAGGGACCTTAAAGCCCATCCAGTTCCAACCCCCTGCCATGTTCAGGGTCACATCGCACTGGATCAGGTTGCTCAAAGCCTTATCCTGTCTGTTGAAACTTCAAAAAGCCATCCGATTGGGGAAGAAATTCTGCCCAAGAAGGGTGTGGATTGAATGCTTGGCTTGTCCTTGGAGTTGGAATTAGTGGCTATGCTGTCATGGGTTATCTAGAAGTAAGTAATCTGGTTGTCAGAGCAAGGGCTCCAGTTCTCAGTGGGATAAACTGGCTTATATGAAGCTGTTTGGTTGGTGACAGCTGCTTCCAATGCCCGTGGAAGCAAATTGAAAGCTGGCCAGTGTGTTCCACTGGTACAGAGAAGAAAACCCGTTGTTGCCTCCTGGGTGTGTGTTGGACAACCAGATTATCTGCATTGACCTTAGTGATGAGCTCCAAGCCCCATTAGGAGGCAAAAAATACTTTAGAGCTTCAGAAGATCATCAAGTAAGTCAAGTAAGATCTTCTTTCCTCCCTTCCCACCCCACCTCCCCAGCAGCAGTGCTGGCCAGGAGTGTGTGCTGCCTGCAGAGGTGTGGAACGGCTCCTGGCACCGCAGTGAAGCGCAGGGCGTGCTGCTGAAACAGGTTCCTGTCTTGCAGAAAACACCCCTGTTTCAGAATGTGATTTTGCCAAAAGTCAGAAGAAAAATGGGAAGTGGTATGAAAAGGGGGAAAGGAATGAAATAACAAATTAACTGGTTCAGAAACCCCAGGGAGCAGAACAATTGCTGCTGCTGTACCATTTTTTCACCAGTCATCGAACCCTTTGTTTCATTCTTCCAGCCGCGGGAGCCGTGGTTTGCCGAGCCTGGCATGGACACCCCATCCCTGGACAGTGCTGGATCTCACACAACAGGAGCCCTCGCTTTTGGAAGCATCAGCGACATTTCTGTAGTCAAGGATGTCTGGAGGTTTTCAGCTCTAAAGCAGGGTTATAATTAATAGCACTCTGCTCCGATGCGAGGGGCTCTTGGCTTGGCTGGGCACAGGCCTGCTGGTTGGACATCTGTGCAGGCACAGCTGACCAGGCGTTTCTAACCTCGCTTGTGTTAGAGAAGATGGGAGAGGTACTGGGAAGGGGAGAGCAGTTTCTGTCTTGACCGTTGTTGATTTTTGAGACTGAATCTTTTATGGAGAATCAGCTCAGTTATCAGAATTCTTCCCACTCGCCTAGAAGCTGCCCTTGTTCTGAGAAAACTCTCTCTGAGCATTCTTAAGTTTCGCTTCCAGGCTGGGTTAAGCCAAGTATCGAAAGCAAAATAATTGCTTTTCCTAAAAGGATGCTAAAAGGACTCTCTTTTAGATCAGATTTTCAACTGTTCCTGTTCATCCTAGGCAGAGGGTGCTGAATGCATTTGATCTGTTTTGTCAGTGCTTGTAGGGATACGAGACATGATTTGGGTGTTATGTGAAGATAAAGACTAGTTCTTGGATAACCTGCACAACGTGAACCAAGTAAGATAATTGCCGTGAAATTACCTAAACATATCGTTACTTTATAAAAAGATGAAGTACCTTGAGGTGGTGAAGCTGCTGTGCTTCTGCTTCCAGTAGAGTTTTCATCTGGATAAAGAAAACAATGGAAAGGAGAATTAACTCTTGAAGATGCTACTGGTTGTGCTGTGGGGAGCTTTGGGTTTCCATGGGGTAAAAGACTTGGCTGGCATGAGGCTTCCTCTTCAAACAAACGTCAGGATGTCTAGTTAGTGAGCTGTGCAGTTAGTCAGGGAGTGTACTTGAGAGGTGAGCTTGGGAGAGGTCTGCTGGGGATCCTGCCTGCCTGTAGCTCCTCCATAAAACATTATCTGGTAAATCATGAACTGGTTGTTCTGACACATCTTTGCTGTGCAGCTGCCACGTCTGGGTCATGGTTGTGTCCAGCCCAGCTGGAATGAGCTGTTCTTTTAGCAAAGACTCAAAGACATTCAGAAATTGCTTCTTCTGAATAAATGCCATGATGTGGACCAGCCCAGTCTTTCTGAGGCCCCTAGTTCTGCTTGGACAAGGAGGAATGCATAAACACATCTTGCTTGAGCAAAAATGTGACTTTTCCATACTTACCTCGAGCGGTCAGTGTTGTAGTGATGGAAAAGGATTTGGCTGTAGTTGTTTGACCCACAGAGCTGAGATTCAGGTTGGTTGCTGGTGTTGATTTTGCTGAAGGGGCTGTAGGGGAAGCATAGCGTTACTTCAGAGAGCTATACAGTTTGGAGAAGGGCACAGCTATTGCCAAGAGTCCTCAGACTCCTTGGGAGTTCTGGATAATTGGCTAGGGAAAGCACGAGTGTGAGTAGACAAGGACATAGCCTTCATCCTGCTCCGAGGCGGGGAGCTCTTGTACTTTGGCATTAGCTTTTGCTTCTTTCATTGTATGGAGGTGCTGAGCTGGCAGGGCTCAGGAGACACATGGAGTGAGTCTGCTTTCAGCCACCGCTTTGAAAATCATAGAATCAATGGAATCATAAAACAACCAGGTTGGAAGAGACCCATCGGATCATCGAGTCCAACCACTCCTATCAAACACTAAAGCATGTCCCTCAGCACCTCATCCACCCATCCCTTAAACACCTCCAGGGAAGGTGAATCAACCACCTCCCTGGGCAGCCTCTGACAATGCCCAATGACCCTTTCCGTGAAAAAATTCCTCCTAATCGCTAGCCTAAATCTCCCCTGGTGGAGCTTGAGGCCATTCCCTCTTGTCCTGTCCCCTGGCACTTGGGAGAGGAGCCCAGCTCCCTCCTCTCTATAACCTCCTTTCAGGTAGTTGTAGAGAGTAATGAGGTCTCCCCTCAGCCTCCTCTTCTCCAGGCTAAATAACCCCAGCTCTCTCAGCCACTCCCCATACGGCCTGTTCTCCCGCCCCTTCACCAGCCTCGTTGCTCTTCTCTGGACTCGCTCCAGAGCCTCAACATCCTTCTTGTGCTGAGGGACCCACAACTGAACACAGGATTCAAGGAGCGGCCTCACCAGTGCTGAGTCCAGAGGGAGAATAACCTCCCTGGACCTGCTGGTCACACCATTTGTGATACAAGCCAGGATGCCATTGAAGGTCTTTTTACCACTGGACACTTTAACTGGCTCAAGCTGCCTGGCACCCATGTGTGTTCTTGCTTATTTTCTGAAATGCTAATTTGTCTGCTGGATTTCATTGGGAGCCTTTAGGCACAAACAATTCAGTTCTTGCAGTGATCCGGAGGATCTATCGGCTTTCTGAACCTGCTACTCAAAGCTCCATAGCAGGAGCACAACATAGAGGAAGAACTGGAAGAAAAAGCCTTCAGTGAGCCATCTGCAAGGGAGAGTTGATCACCAGCTTGGAATTTATAGGCAAGTTCCTTGTCTATAGACTTCTTTGCATGGAAATGATGCTGAGTGGAGCAGGTGATGCCAGGTTTGTGGATGCAGCAATGCCAACACGGCCCAGCCAGGCTCCTTGCCTGGGCTCTGGGCAGTTGCATCCTTTCTGCGCACAAGGTGGAAATCCCAGGGTTTCCCCAGGCTTGTGCCCTGCTGACCCTGCTCCTCCCTGCTCAATGTATTCATTTTTCCCTGTTCTTACTCTCACCAGTCACCTTCCGGGGTGAGCTGGCTGGATCAGGAGCGCTTACACGACAAGATTTCCTTCTTCCCTACCACTGTTCTCATTTAACCTGCCCCTGCACAGCCCCATTTATTTCTGGGTGGCCCAGCTAGACTGAAGGTCACACCAGTTCCAAGCCGGGATGCCGCTGAGCTGCCCTCTCGGATCTCCAGATGAATTACCTGAGGTGTTGCTCTTCACTTCGGGGCTGTGTGTTGTTGTTTGGGATTGATCTGGAACACAAGCAGAGAGACATGGAGGTGATGACTCCTACACACGCTCCTTGTTGATGGGATCCCCATGGGGAGGGTTGAATCATAGACTCAGAAAATGGTTTGGGTTGGAAGGGACCTTAAAGATCATCTAGTTCCACCCCCCTCTGCTGGATCAGGTTGCTCAAAGCCTCATCCAGCCTGGCCTTGAATACCTTGGGGCATTATAGCCAGTTAGAACTGAAAGGGTGATGAGGGAAGAGATGATAAAGAGGGAGTTTGTCACTGATCGTAGAATCATAGAATCACCAGTTTGGAAAAGACCTACCAGATCATTGTGTCCAACCATTCCTATCAAACACTAAACCATGTCCCTCAGCACCTCGTCCACCTGTCCCTTAAACACCTCCAGGGAAGATGACTCAACCACTGCCCTGGGGAGCCTGTTCCAGTGCCCAATGACCCTTTCCATGAAAAATTTTCTTCTAATGTCCAGCCTAAACCTTCCCTGGTGGATCTTGAGGTCATTTCCTCTCGTCCTATCCCCTTGGCTCTGAGGATCTGTGGAGGAGAACATGCTCTCTGCTAGGAAAGATCTGGGGAGCAAAGATGAGACAAGAATCCCTCTGCTTCCTGCAACACCACATTCCTTTCTTCCAGAGGAAGAAGGCACAGACAGGATCATCCTCTGGAGTTGAGTGCCCTCTGTGGCCCCTGGAGATTGTGGAATCATAGATTTTTTAAGGTTGGGAAAGACCTCTAAGCTCATCCAGTCCAACCGTAAGCCCAACCCCACCATGCCTGCTAAACTTTGTCCTCAAGTGGCACATCTACATGATTTTTGAACGCTTCCAGGGATGGAGACTCCACCACTTCCCGGGGCAGCCTCTGCTAGTGCTTGACAACCCTCTAGGTGGAGGTGAAGGATGATGGATGGGGCAAGCAGAGGTGGGCAACGCAGGAGCCTGGGTGAAGGCGCCTCAGCAGGTGGGAGTTTTGATCTGGTTCCCATTTGTGGACACTCCATTAGCAGCCCCTCCACATCCAAATAGCCGTGTAAAGCAGATCACAACCCAGCAGGTACCTGTGATGGCATGGATGGAGGAGTTCGTGGAGGCTGTAGTACCTGAAATGAAAGAATAAGAGTATTAGCATTGTGAGTCTGTGACTGCCACTAACATATCCATGTTTTTCCTGGCTGTGGTTTGGGCTTTTCTTTTCTTCTGTAGGATTGACTTAGAAATATGTGATTTCCCCTAAAGCTTCAGCAAAAAAATTAGTAGCGAACAGTGAGTGCGAGAATATCTGGGTCTGAGTAAATGAGTACTGGAGTTGACGCCCTCCCCACCAGACAGAGCTGAGCCCTTCAGGAAAGCACCTTCCTCTGTCACAGGGGAAAATGAGGCCATGCCTATGAGTGAGGTTGTTCCCTCTTCATGAGCTGTTTGCTCCAGCTCAGCTTTGGCAGAAGACAGCTGGACCTGCACACTGGAGCTCTTTAAGGAGGTAAGACACGCATTTTAAGGCTTTGTTCTCTTGAGACCCTAATAAGTGAGCGTATGAGGTTTGTAAAGGCTTCCAGGAGCCTATGAGACTGTTTTCGTTCCTTTCTCCTACCTTCATCTCATCTCTTTGTGTCCTGGGAAGTTGGCTGAAGCCTTGCGGCTGTGTAAATTCAGGCAGAGTGAGGGGGACTGATGTGGAGCTGCCTTCAGTAGCGGTGGGGAGTCCTGGGAGCCACACAGGGCTTTGCTCTCTCAGGGTTGTAGGTGTTTTTGACCAAATCCCTCACTTCTCAACTGAAAGGTGGTTTTCTTTGGTTTTTGGTTTGGATTTATAGAATCATAGAATCATAGAACAACCAGGTTGGATGAGACCCATCGGATCATCAAGTCCAACCATTCCTATCCAACACTAAACCATGTCCCTCAGGACCTCATCTACCCATCCCTTAAACACCTCCAAGGAAGGTGATTCAACCACCTCCCTGGGCAGCCTATTCCAATGCCCAATCACCCTCTGTGTGAAAAACCTCCTCCTAATCTCTAGCCTAAATCTCCCCTGGTGGAGCTTGAGGCCATTCCCTCTTGTCCTGTCCCCTGTCCCTTGGGAGAAGAGCCCAGCTCCCTCCTCTCTACAACCTCCTTTCAGGTAGTTGGAGAGAGTAATGAGGTCTCCCCTCAGCCTCCTCTTCTCTAGGCTAAACAACCCCAGCTCTCTCAGCCGCACAGCGGCTGATGACACAGCATCCCCACACGAGACCCCTGTGTTGCCTCCTCTCAAGATCCCTGGGGTTTTATTTTAAGCTCCAGCTCCATTAGGTGCAATGCTCGTTATTTTTCGTTTGGGTTGAGTTCGCCAGGTTTTCTCTCTGTCACTGGGTGTCCTTTTCTCAAACACCTTTGCAGCACAGTGTCTGGATGCTGATTTGCAAATGCCTGAAGATACTCCACATTCAGCACGAAACACAATGTGCTGAGATCATCATGGGGGCCAACGTTCTCTAGCAGCTGCCAAACCCAGACAGCCCCTTCCTCCAAAGTTCTCTCGCACAAGCTATTGTCTTGTTCCTCCGTGGGGAGAAGGAGCTGCTTGTAACACATTTTCTTTTGAAAATTATCACAGGTGCTTTTTGGTATGCCTGCCACATGAGAGCATCCAGAATCGCTGAAGAAAGAGCTATTGTCTACACTCAGTCTTTGTCAAAGGAAAATGCAGATAAAGGTGCTGAGCTGACAGTTCATTTCAGCATTTTCCATGCAGCTGAGGAGAAAGCTGAGCTTGAATGGAGCCTCTGGGGATGGGAGGCAGCTGAGGGCAAGGGAGATGACATTGTCCTGTCCTGCCGTCCTTGATGGACCATCCCACGGGCTAACTGAAAAGGAAGAGGATCCCACTCAACGCTTTCTCAGCCCTTCACTGAAGGTCACTCCAGAGCACTGCCTTGCAAGGAGTTCTCCATTTGTAAAACTAAACCTTGCCGTAAATAAGAAGCATAAGCAGGCTTTTTTTCAGTGCTTGGTCCCTGGAGCTCACTTGGCCAAAAAGATGCTCTCCCCACTCTGCTGTGTTTGGGTTTTGCTGTGGAGAAGTGACTGGCCTTGCTGTGAAGAGGCCAAGGGATGGAGAACAGGCCTTCTGAGGAACGTCTGAGAGAGCTGGGGGTGTTTATCCTGGAGAAGAGGAGGCTGAGGGGAGACCTTATTGCTCTCTCCAACTCCCTGAAAGGAGGTTGTAGAGAGGAGGGTGATGGCCTCTTCTCCCAAGTGACAAGGGGACAGGATGAGAGGGAATGGCCTCAAGCTCCGCCAGGGGAGATTTAGGCTGGACATTAGGAAAAAAAATTCATGTAAAGGGTGATTGTGCACTGGCAGAGGCTGCCCAGGGAGGTGGTTGATTCGCCTTCCCTGGAGGTGTTTAAGGCACGGGTAGACGAGGTGCTGAAGGACCTGTTTGATAGGAATGGTTGGACTCAATGATCCAGTGGGTCTCTTCCAACCTGGTGATTCTATGATTCTATGAATTGTCCTGGCTCTATAAACACCCCTGCACATCATTTCAAAGCAGAGCACGTCTGGCTCTCACTCCCGACCACTGCTGCTTGTTGTGCCTTCCTTGCCAACTCAAATAATCAAAAGTCCTGTTGTATTGACTGTTTTCCTTCGGTGAAGGTGCTTCGCATCCTGATTGAATTACAGCAGGGAGGGATGGACGTGCACAAACCGGGAAGGGACCCAAGTCCTGTCGCGGGGCCCAGCAGCAGGATGGGTCCGAACAAAACCAGGCCACGCGTCGAGGCTCCCTGCAGACAGCCCCGGGGGGACTCTCGTGCTAACAGGGCTGGAAACCGTTTCCTGCTGGTGCCGCTGCCAGCACAGCCCTGCACCCGGCCAAGGAGGGCCCTGGCTCTATAAACAGCTAACAATAATAATCAAGACGCAGCCGACGCAGCTGTAATTGCCATAAACATCAAAGCCTTTCAAAGGACTCGCCACCGAGCGCAAGCGCTGCCAAACTATTGCGTGTTTGGGTGCAAGTGATTTATAGCTGGATTGTGTGATTCTAGGTGGGGATGGGTAGCTTGCAAAGGGATTTATGATGGGAAATGCTGTAAAGGAACACTCCTAATTACCCACTGGAGCTGCAGGGCTGCAGAGGAGCTAATCCGAGCGGTACTGGGAAATTCCTGATTGCCCCCAGAGCCACAGGGCTGCAGAGGAGCACGTCGGAGCTGCAGGTGCATCTCAGCTTTGCTGCAGCGCTAGCTGTGTTTTGGTTAGTTTTCCCAGAGGATGAGCAAGGGCACTTTTGGATTTCTGTTAATTGTAGTAGTTCTGTGGTGTTAGATGTGAGTATTAGGCTGAGAGCAGAGGGATCTTTCAAGGTGTTCCCAGAGCCGGCAGCTCACGCTGCTCACTCCTCAGCACACGGGGAGAGTCATAGACTCACAGAATCATAGAACAACCAGGTTGGAAGGGACCCATCGGATCTTCTAGTCCAACCGTTCCTATCAAACACTAAACCAAGTCCCTCAAGACCTCATCCACCTGTGCCTTAAACACCTCCAGGGAAGGTGAATCAACCACCTCCCTGGGCAGCCTGTTCCAGTGCCCAATGACCCTTTCTGTGAAGAATTTTTTCCTTATGTCGAGCCTGAAGCTCCGCTGGCAGAGCTTGAGGCCATTCCTTCTTGTCCTGAATGCTTCAGCAGGGTTTAGGTGGGGCTCAGGAAGGTCTCGTGCTGTCCTGTTTGCATTCACAGAGGGATGGAGTCACACGAGAGGATCTCTGGCACCAGTATCAAGGCACTGAGACTGGTCCTGTCTGCTCAGAGCTGGTCATAGAGAAGACCCTCCTACCCTGGTGATGCGTAAACCCTGGATTTGCCGGACTCTTCTCCTCCTCCAGCAATTCTTGGGGGAGATGTGGTGATGTGGAGATGTGGTGATTGAGCAACGAAGCTGGTGAAGGGGCTGGAGAACAGGCCTTCTGAGGAACGGCTGAGAGAGCTGGGGGTGTTTAGCCTGGAGAAGAGGAGGCTGAGGGGAGACCTCATTACTCTCTCCAACTACCTGAAAGGAGATTATAGAGAGGTGGGAGCTGGGTTCTTCTCCCAAGGGACAGGACGAGAGGGAATGACCTCAAGCTCATTTAGGCTCATCATGAGATTTAGGCTAGAGATTAGGAGGAGGTTTTTCATGGAAAGGGTCTTTGGGCATTGGAACAGGCTGCCCAGGGAGGTGGTTGATTCACCTTCCCTGGAGGTGTTTAAGGCACAGGTAGATGAGGTGCTCAGGGACGTGGTTTAGTGTTTGATAGGAATGGTCGGACTCGATGATCCGATGGGTCTCTTCCAACCTGGTTGTTCTATGATTCTATGATTCTATGTCCTACCTGTCTCCAGGCAGTGCACCGCGTGGCAGGGAGCTGCAGATCCCCTGTGGCTTTGTGCGGCTTTGCTTGTACCAACCGCAGCATCACCCTCTGCTTGCAGGCTGCATAAACAAATGCTTTCAGAAAAGAGACCTCGCCACCTAAAATTAGACTTTTCAATTCAAGTGACCCATGACAAAAATATACAGAGTGTTTGATGCAAGAGCAGCTGCTTCCTGGGTGAAGCAGCAGCTGCTGAAGCAGCAGAGAGCATCAACACCCAATTCTGAGGACTTTCACAGGTCAAAAAAAAAAATGCTGTATTAGGAAAACTGGAAAGCAGAAAGCTCTGCAGAACTCTAGCTCCTATTCTCCTGAGCACCTAAAAAATGTTTCTCTGCCTTGAGGGTCTTGCAGGGAAGGTGGAAACTGCAGAGGAGAGAGAGAAGTGTCATTCTGCAGGCTGGATAACTGACAGCCTAAATCAGGTCCCAGACCCACAGAGATATTTAAGCGACCAATTCCCAAATGACAGGGGGGTTGGCAACTCACTGCCAAGTCCTTCTGAATTGGAATGACTTGGCCAAAGTCTTACGGAAAGTTTAGAGAGCCGGGAATTAAACCCGGATCTCATCAGCAATTAAAAACAACTTTTGCTTTCCTCTGCCTGTCCTCAAGGGCTGCACCCTGGCCTGGGTGTCCTCTTCGGGCATCATGCTCTGTGCTCCTCTCTGCTGAGGTTTTCTGGAAGTGGTTATTGGCGGAAGTCAATTAAAAACCACTTGAGAATGGCAAACAAGCTGGGACAAAAACAATGTGGGGAAACCGCATGCAGTGGGCAGGCTCTGCCACATCACCCTGCCTGCTGAGGGCTGGTTTTCCCTGCTGGCCACACCATGGCTCATACAAGCCAGGATGCTGTTGGCCTTCTTGGTCACCTGGGTGCTCTGTGTTGTGTGCTCCAGCTGCTGTAGGAGATCAGGTGGTGGGTTCGCTTGTATCCTGCACCTCTGGACAGGTGTCCACAGAGCCCTGCGGCAGCACAGCCAGTGTGGTGGCTCAAGCAATAGGTGCCTACCAGCCATGTCTTACTTCCCCCAAGTTATTGGAGGCTCTTTGCTACCCTTTATCCACACCAGAAGGATGGGATGTCATCCAGAGGGACCTGGACAGGCTGGAGAAGTGGGACTGTGAGAACCTTATGAAGTTCAACAAAGCCACGACCTACAACTGGGTCAGGGCAATCCCCAATTTCAATGCAGAATGGAGAATGATGTGATTGAAAGCAGCCCAGCGGAGAAGGACTTGGGGATGTTGGTCGATGAGAAGTTCATCATGAGCCAGCAATGTGTGCTCACGGGCCAGAAGGCCAACTGTGTCCTGGGCTGTATCAAAAGAAACACAGCCAGAAGGTTGAGGGAGGGGATCCTGCCCTTCTATTCCGCTTTTGTGAGACCTTATCTGGAGGATTGTGTCTGGTTCTCAGCCCTCGAGAAGGAGATGGAGCTGTTGGAACGGGTCCAGAGAACATTCTTCTTGTGGTGAGGGGCCCAGAACTGAACACAAAATTCAAGGAGCAGTCTCACCAGTGCTGAGTACAGAGGGAGAAGAACCTTCCTGGGCCTGCTGGTCATGCTGTGTCTGATCCAAGCCAAGATACCATTGGCCTTCTTGGCCACCTGGGCCACTGCTGCCTCATGGTCAGTCGCTGTCAACCAACACCCCCAGGTCCTTCTCCTCCAGGCAGCTTTCCAGCCAGACTTTAGGTTTGTATCAAGTTTCAATAGCTGCTGGCATTAGGGGCAAAATCTCCTTGGGACTTCTATGTCTCCAGGCATCACCACAGCCAGAGATACTAAAGGGACCTTCTCCTTTCTGCTGTGCTGGGATGATTCAGCTGAAAGGTAAAACCAACCTTCCCAGCCCATGAGTCTACGAAAGAGACCAAACTGTGGGTTCTTCCTTGTGGTGGTGCTTGGGTCGTGCTGAGCAGGCTCCTCTGGAAAATGCAGCAATGAGACCTTCTAGCCAGGACTTGGCAGTGGTGCCTTTTGCCAGATCTACCCAAGACACAGCTCTCCCTTTTCCAGCCTTGGGCCTTCTCAGCAGGATCATTCCCAGCACCCGGTTACCAGCACTGTCCCCTCTCAGGACACCTGTTGTTGACTCACCTATTGTAAATGGGACATAATTCCTGGAAGCCCTCCCTCCCTGGCTGCTTCAGTCAGATTTGCAGAGTCATCCGCAGGGTTTCATGTTACTAGAAGGGAGCAGTTTGTTTAGTGAACAAACATTTCTCCTAACCTACCTCCTGCTTTCTCTTCCTCCTTCACCAGCTCAGGGTTGCTCTCATCTCTCCTTTTTTTTTGACCAAGGAATCAGCTGGAGGATGGTTTAAGGATGCAAGTAGTGTGCCTGGGAGGTCTTCTGGTAGCTGAATATCTGCCCTTTAGCTCTATTCCACATTTTTGATTATATAGGAGATAAGTATTAGAATACATACGTGTTTTGGATAAATCATGCCTCTAGGGGCATTTTCCACCCACTGGCTGCAGTGCAGATAAGGGAAAACAGTGGGAAAATCCTGCTGGTCTCTCATTAACTTGGAGGAGGAATTTTTTTTCAGTGGAAATGGTTTGTCTGGAAAACGCCTGCCCATTGTAATGGAAATGGTTCATAGGAAGAGGTTTGTTTAGACAAATATTCTGTTAAGCGATTCTGGGGGAGGGAAAACATGTTGGTAACATTCCAACCCTTCCCACCTCAGCAATTTCCAAATAACAGGATTCAGAGCTTCCTTTAGAAATAGTTATGAGAATGTAAAAATCTAAATGAAGAAATAATAAATGTGTGAACAAATTAATGGACTTCCCTAAAGTAAAGGCAAAAGCCAAACCCAAGGGCCTGTGTGGAACAGGCAGGAGCTAGTTCCCAGGTAAAGTAAATCCTGTGCCTCCTGCAAGGTTGTTTCCACCCCCACAGGTGCAGGGAGAGCTGTGAGCTCTTCTGTCTTGTGCAGAAGCTTCCCCGACTACCACAGCACCTTAGAGATAGTGACCCTGCTTATTTGCTATAAATGAAAGACACAATTAAAAAGCCATTTCAGAAGTGTTGGGTCAATGCAGAGAAGTCAGACAGTGCTCAAGGCAGTGAGACAGGCTGGTGCTTCCGACCGATGCCCACGAGGTGCACCTGCAGCATCCCCTGATGCACAAGGAGCAGTGCTGTTCCCATCCTCTGCAGGCACATCCCCATCGACTGAGGATAGTCCCTGCCCATTTTTTAAAGGCTGAGGACAAAGATGATGCCCTCAGGACCGAAGGCTGGTGGGTGGCATCATTTCCACCTGGGGGCTTTGCAGCACAGGGCTGGGTCCTGGTGTGGGGCAAACCAGGGAAGGTACCCCTGGGGCGTTCATAGAATCATAGAACAACCAGGTTGGAAGGGACCCATCGGATCTTCTAGTCCAACCATTCCTATCAAACAATAAACCAAGTCCCTCAAAACCTCATCCACCTGTGCCTTAAACACCTCCAGGGAAGGTGAATCAACCACCTCCCTGGGCAGCCTATTCCAATGCCCAATGACCCTTTCTGTGAAAAACTTCCTCCTAATCTCTAGCCTAAATCTCCCCTGGTGGAGCTTGAGGCCATTCCCTCTCGTCCTGTCCCCTGTCACTTGGGAGAAGAGCCCAGCTCCCTCCTCTCTACAACCTCCCTTCAGGTAGTTGTAGAGAGTAATGAGGTCTCCTCTCAGCCTCCTCTTCTCCAGGCTAAACACCCCCAGCTCTCTCAGACGCTCCTCATAGGGCCTGTTCTCCAGCCCCTTCACCAGCTTCGTCGCTCTTCTCTGTACTTGCTCCAGAGCCTCAACATCCTTCTTGTGCTGAGGGACCGACAACTGAACACAGGATTCCAGGAGCGGCCTCACCAGTGCTGAGTACAGAGGGAGAATCACCTCGCTGGACCTGCTGGTCACACCATTCCTGCCTTATGCAAACCACACCAAGTCATTATAAGTGAAAACCAGCTCTAAGGATCATTGCAAGAGCATCATCAAAGCTCCTTGCCCCATACCAGGCAGGTTTGCCCCTCTGCTGGAGCCAGCAACCTCGCCCCTAGTGAAGAGAGAAGTTTCCCAGTCCACGTGCTCCTGCTTCTCAGAATTACACAGCTACTAGTTGAAGGGGTTTCTATATTCTCCGCCTTTTAAAAATCCTGTTATTTAATCCTAAAAATCCTGTTATAGCCACACAGTGGCCGTAACCCATAGACAACTTCTGTGGATTCAACCTTTGGACTGCAGACTCATTATTTTTAAGTGTTTGTCTACGAGAAACAGCGAGATCTGTGTTTCTTTGACTGCTTTTCAGCTTGTGGCTACTACAACTGTCAGCAATGCGAGAAGTGCCTGATGGTGCAGGAAAAAACAACCTGTTACCCCTTGAAGCAGGAAACCAGTTCCTTCATCCCACACAGTGACGCACGTGGGAAAGAGAAGTTACAGCTCAATTATCAGAGAGGAGTAGAATTATCACAATAAGGAGAAGGCTTAGAATCACAGATTAAGCTGGAAAAGAACTTTAAAATCATCAAGTCCAACTATAAACCTTATACTGGTATGTCTACCTCTTAACTATGTCCCTAAGCGTGGTCTGTGTGAGTCTCGCGTGGTCTTTGTGTTCATATTGACAAGAGGAAAAATTAAATTAGCCAACGAAAAGGTACCTTTGGGGAAAACAATGTCTTGTACATTTAATTGCTCTACATTTGGGGAAAAGAGTATCTTGTACATTTAAACGTTCTACCTTTACACTTATTTGACAGAAGTTACTTACTACAAACACCTCAGCATCACAACCCTCGGCCGACACGCTCCTTTTGTTAACCAGGAAAAAAATTCCAGTGCATGAATTAAACCATGTCCATGTGGTATGTCCACATTTTTCCCAGCAATCTCACTCCTGCCACCCCCGAATTGAAAAGCTGAATTTTCCAGTGGCACCTACTGTGTTTGAACCTCCGGCTGGTTCACTTGGGTGCCCCCTCTGAAGCCAGGCTGCCCAAGTCCCCCCGTCCAGCCCTGCTTCGCCCTTCGCGGAGCGTCTCACCTTGGAACAACGCGCAGCCGAACAGCCAGAGGAGCGGGTGGACGGATGGAGCCAGCATCTTCCCAGGCAGCTTGTGGCTCTGCAGCCCCGCGAAGGCTCTGTCCATCCCGGGAGGGACGAGAGGGTGAGGAGCGATTTGCCTGCCTGGGCTGACTCTCACAGAGCTTCCTGTTAAAGAATAGAAGGAAACGGGCTGAATCCACAGGGGAACTGTGTTTTTTAGCCCATTATGGTCGGAGAGGATGTGAGACATCGCTTACGGACGGCAAAGGAAACCTCGCCATCAGTTTGTTGGAGGATTCGGCTCTCGTAGAGGGGGAGAGCGGTGGCACAGCCGGCCTGCCTTGCTTTGGGTCTTGGTGGTTTCATTCTGGTGCTCGGGTTTCTTTGGGAGATGCTGTGTTTGTGGTGAGGATGTGCACCCCAGGTCCAATCCGCTTGGTATCAGCCATCAGGGCTGCACTGGTCCTTCCTGGTCCGGGAACTGTTGAAGGAACTGATCCTTCTCTTGCCTCTGAGAGAGGATTTCTTAACACCTCTGGGAGGGATCTGGAAACATTTGCTCCTCATTGGGCATTGGAATAGGCTGCCCAGGGAGGTGGTTGATTCACCTTCCCTGGAGGTGTTTAAGGCACAGGTGGATGAGGTGCTGAGGGACATGGGTTAGTGTTTGATAGGAATGGTTGGACTGGATGATCCGATGGGTCTCTTCCAACCTGGTTGTTCTATGATATGATTCATGGGGCCAGGGTAACTCAGCAGCTGGTGCTCAGCCTCCCCGCACAGCTCCAGAGAGTCTGGGCACTAGGACATGCTGGATTTGGGATGCTGGTTACTGGGTGACAGCATCCTTCCCCACAGGACAGCACACGACTGTCTTTGACTTGCCCCAGTCTCTGTTCCTTGATGGGGGAGGGACTGGAAAATGGGCTGGTCCTGCCCTCCATCCATCTCAAGAGGTTCAGGGCATTCCGTTTCTTGGCTTGGACCTTGAGCATGTCCTGTCTATCTGGGGACAGACAGGGGAGGTTTAGGTTGGACATTAGGAAAAAAATTTTTACAGGAAGGGTCATTAGGCACTGGAACAGGCTGCCCAGGGAGCGGGTTGAGTCACCTTCCCTGGAGGGGTTTAAGGGACAGGTGGATGAGGTGCTAAGGGACATGGTTTAGTGACTGATAGGAACGGCTGGACTCGATGATCCAGTGGGTCTCTTCCAACCTGGTGATTCTATGATTCTGTCTGTCCCCTGTTAGCATCATTTACACTTCAGAGGTAATAAGTCACCCAGAGCTGGATGTGAATGGGTGTTTAGGAACAGTCTTTGTGTCCCACATGGGAAAAGGTCCTGTGTCCACCTGTTTCAGAGGGTCCCTGCATTTGTTCAGGATGTCAATCCATGGTACCGTGACAATGTCATAGAATCACAGAATCATAGAACAACCAGGTTGGAAGGGACCCATCGGATCATCGAGTCCAACCATTCCTATCAAACACTAAACCATGTCCCTCAGGACCTCATCTACCTGTCCCTTAAACCCCTCCAGGGAAGGTGAATCAACCACCTCCCTGGGCAGCCTATTCCAATGCCCAATGACCCTTTCCGGGAAAAACTTCCTCCTAATCGCTAGCCTAAATCTCCCCTGGTGGAGCTTGAGGCCATTCCCTCTTGTCCTGTCCCCTGTCACTTGGGAGAAGAGCCCAGCTCCCTCCTCTCTATAACCTCCTTTCAGGTAGTTGTAGAGAGCAATGAGGTCTCCTCTCAGCCTCCTGTTCTCCAGGATAAACACCCCCAGCTCTCTCAGCCGTTCCTCATAAGGCCTGTTCTCCAGACCCCTCACCAGCCTCTTTGCTCTTCTCTGGACTCACTCCAGAGCCTCAGCATCCTTCTTGTGGTGAGGGGCCCACAACTGAACACAGGATTCAAGGAGCGGCCTCACCAGTGCTGAGTCCAGAGGGAGAATCACCAACCTGGACCTGCTGGTCACACCATTTCTGATCCAAGCCAAGATGCCATTGGCCTTGTTGGCCACCTGGGCACACTGCTGGCTTGTCACCCCCTCTGGGAGCCTGACCTGATCTACAGGCTGGACACAGAGCTGGGGACACGGTGACACTGTGCTGGGGTGGCATGCACCTGCAGGAGCTCACTGGGGTGCCAGAAGAAAGCTCATGTTCCAACCCAGCTGCTCATCACAGCCCTTTGTGTGTCCTGGCTCAAAGGGCTGGTCCAGCATCCTCTCACAATCCCTGGAAAGCCAGAGAACCTGGGCCAAGAGCAGTGGAATCACTCGTTCACTGCATCAGGGAGGTGATCCTTGCTTTCTGCAGCAGGGAGACAGCAGCGGGAACACAGGGGGAGATCTCCCATGCTCAGTCAGTCTCTTCAAATGCCTTCAAAACCCCAGGCAAATGCCACCAGCATCCACATCTCACAGCAGCCTCTGCTGTCACAAAACCCCTGTTTGCAGCCTCCCCCCCTGCCCAGTTTTGCTCTTGCACAGATGTGATGGTCGGAGATTATGCTGTAAGATTAAGGTTTTACTGAATCCTGAAATGAGTGCAAATTCCCAGAAGCAGTCCTGTGTGGCTAAATCTCTTCTGGATGATCATCTGGATGGGGGAAGAGGCATTTCCCACCCTCCCCTTCCCATGTGCAGGAGAGACATAACCCAAATATTGACCCCAGCTTGCCTGCTGAGAGCCTCCAGGTAAGAGGAGTGATACTTTGGGGGTGGAAAGATGGGGATAAATGTTTTGTAATGGCTTAAACACCAGAGGAGACATCTTTTCTCCTCCGAGATGTGCTCAGGGATGCTCCTGGTGGGAGGATCTGACTGCACAGCATCTCTGGACCATGGGACCTGCCTCTGCACAGGGGTGAACACTGCCAGACTTGAGGGCATCTCTGCATCCTTGTTCCTGCCTGTGACCCTGAGCAGATTCCAGGGTCCAGAGCTTCACCTTCCGCAGCAGTGGGACCCTCGAGCAGGGAAAATCACCCCCAGGGTTGCCTCATCTCTTGGGATGAGGGTCCTTCCAACCCAGAGCATGTTCTGGATATGCTTTGCTGGGCTGAGCAAACGGCTCACATGCAGACGGCTGATTTTTTTTTTAACATCGACTTCTTAACCACATGAAATTTCAACACCAAGTTGGTGGAAGGAGAGAGGTTTCCTGCAGTTGGGCAGCTGGGGGTTGCGTGTGTGCAGCCGAAGGGGCTGTAGGTTCTTTCTCACCAAACAAAACGGCGCTTGTCTTGCAGCAAACGAGAGGAGGGTTTTTTTTTTTTTTCCAGCGAGGGAAGGGTTGGCAGTGCTGATGTGGCACTGGGCTAGGTAAGGGAGCACCTCTCCTGCCTGTGGGATGAGCAGCCGCTTCCTCCTCTGCCCTGGGAAAACCTGGGGGTGTGGGGCTGAGGTGTGACGTGGCAGCCACCGGCTGCACCTACGCAGGAGAACCATCCCAGAGGTTTTGCTGCTGGTCCTGCCATCAGCTTCGCAGCCTCAACACTGGAGACGATGATTCCCGTGCAGCAGGGACGTCGAGGTACCTCTGCAGGGCTGTGCAGGGCTCTCCCTCCCTCCTCTCCCCCTGCCCCCATGGGATTTTGCCGCTGTGGCGAGGGATGCCTTGTGATGGGTTTTAGTGGGGTTTGGTCTCTCCCGGAGGTCCCTGTGGGGTTTGACAGGGTGAGAGTTTGGGTTGTTCAACCTGGAGAAGAGAAGGCTTCAGGGAGACCTTAGAGCAGCTTCCAGTGCCAAAAGGGTCTCCAGGAAAGCTGAGGAGGGGCTCTGGATCAGGGAGGGCAGGGATGGGGCAAGGGGGCAACAATTTTCATCTGAAAGAGGGGAGATTGAGATGAGATCTTAGGGAGAAATGTTTTGCTGGGAGGGTGGGGAGGCCCTGGCCCAGGCTGCCCAGAGCAGTGGTGGCTGCCCCATCCCTGGAGGGGTTCAAGGGCAGGTTGGATGGGGCTTGGAGCCCCTGATGCAGTGGGAGGTGTCCCGGCCCATGGGCCTTTGGGGTTCCTTCCAACCCAACCCATTCTATGATGGCCTCAAGCTCCGCCAGGGGAGATTTAGGCTAGAGATTAGGAGGAAGTTTTTCACAGAAAGGGTCATTGGGCACTGGAATAGGCTGCCCAGGGAGGTGGTTGATTCCCCTTCCCTGGAGGTGTTTAAGGCACGGGTGGATGAGGTCTTGAGGGACTTGATTTATTGTTTGATAGGAATTGTTGGACTCGGTGATCCGATGGGTCCCTTCCAACCTGGTTGTTCTATGATTCTATGATTCTATGATTCTGTGATTTGGTCTCGGATTAGCACTGTGAGGCTGGGGATGAAGAGAGGAGTATGGAGGGCTCTACGCTAGGGAGAAAGGGTGAGTGGGGAGGGAAGAGCCCCGTGCTGGAGGTGAACAGGGCAGAGGAATGCAGGGCATCACCTTGTATCCAGGGCACCATCCTGCAACCTCAGATACAACCAGCAGAATTCATCCTGTCCCACAAGCCTGAGGGAGGGAGCCCTCACAGGACCATCCCATTCACCAAGAGCTGCAAGTTCATGCAGGAGCTGTTGACTCAAGGGCAGGAGCTAAGGACACCAGACTCTGCTCGATAGTCACCCCTCTCCACCCTGTGTTTCTCTGTCCCAGGTCAGCCTGCTCAGCCATGAACAGCTCTGTGCTCAGCAGCCAACTGAGACAGCCCGAGCCCCAGGACGCGGCTGCCTTCACTCCCGTCTCCATCGTCAGGACCATGACAAAGAAATCGGATGCCCTGCCCATGATCTCAGTGATTGTCGGCATCTTCGTCCTTCTGGCTGTCTTCATCATCATCGTGGTGCACTACGGCCCTCAGCTCCGCACCGTTCAGATCACACTGTACCACGAGCCCATGCCGCAGGACCTGGATGATGGGGTGCACCTCACGGACTGGAAGAAGCTGGGCTCCCAGAAGAAGCTGCATGTCCAGCCCTGCCAGCAGGATCTGGCTGGCGTGGACATCGCCAGCATGAGCTGCCACTGCTCCTGCAGGCACCACCTTCCTGGCGGAAGCACTGAGCCCAACGTCATTGAGATCACGTACCTGTGACAAGGCTGTGGGCCACCAGGGCAGGACTCATAGGATCATGTCCCACTGGAATAAACACAGTGACTATGATTGTAGCTTAGCCTGAGACTCACCAGGTCCTGCAATGGAGGCTGTAGCTCCCCAGGAGAAGAGGAGGCTGAGAGGAGACCTCATTACTCTCTACAAGTACCTGAAAGGTGGTTGTAGAGAGGAGGGAGCTGGGCTCTTCTCCCAAGGGACAGGGGACAGGACAAGAGGGAATGGCCTCAAGCTCCACCAGGGGAGAATTAGGCTGGAGATTAGGAGGAAGTTTTTCACAGAAAGGGTCATTGGGCATTGGAATAGGCTGCCCAGGGAGGTGGTTGATTCACCTTCCCTGGAGGTGTTTAAGGTACGGGTAGATGAGGTCTTGAGGGACTTGGTTTAGTGTTAGATAGGAATGGTTGGACTCGATGATCCGATGGGTCTCTTCCAGCCTGGTTGTTCTATGATTCTATGATTCTCCCAGGTAGGCTCAGTCAGCAGATTGTGTCACTGTGGTGACCCATCATCAGCCCCCAGAGTTGATCTTCAGGGGTGCCACTGTCCCCAGGCAAGAGCTGGGTTCCCAGCGCAGGCTCTGGGGCTGGGTCGGCCTACGTGGGACAGTGTTAGCCTCTCTTCTGGTTTTTCTCGCCCTGATTCTTCCTGTCCCACGCTGGCTGGGAGTGGCTGGGAGAGCTGTCTTGGTCCTTGCTCCGCTCTGGGGAGCTCTGGGCGTATGCTCAGCCCCTTGGCTCTAACTGGAACTTGCATCATCTGGAATTGCTTTCCAGACTAAAGATGTTTCCACACACACTGTGTCCTGATTGTGCCATTTATATGGCGCAGAATAGCCCCCAGATCCTCTTCTCCTAGAGCCTAGAGAAGAGGAGGCTGAGAGGAGATCTCATTACTCTCTTCAGCTACCTGAAAGGAGGTTGTAGAGAGGAGGGAGCTGACCTCTTCTCCCAAGTGACAGGGGACAGGACAAGAGGGAATGGCCTCAAGCTCCACCAGGGAAGGTTTAGGCTGGACATCAGGAGGAAGTTTTTCACACAGAGGGTGATTGGGCATTGGAATAGGCTGCCCAGGGAGGTGGTTGATTCACCTTCCCTGGAGGTATTTAAGGGACGGGTAGATGAGGTCCTGAGGGACATGGTTTAGTGTTTGATAGGAATGTTTGGACTCGATGATCCGATGAGTCCCTTCCAACCTTGTTGTTCTGTGATTCTATGATTCCTCCCCACTACAGCCCCTTTGTCTCTGTTGGAGGGCTGAAACATTCTTCTCCCTTCTGCCAGCCCCAGCAACAGGACCAGCCATGGCAAATGGGAGAGATCTTGAACTCCTGTTGGTGTTTCAGCAGTGGAACCAGTAGCAGAGGACAACGAGCCTGATCCCCCAGTGGAGATGGGTGAGAGAACAGAGGTGACACGGCAGAGGCAGGAGGACACAACAGCACATCTGCCACCCCTTGTATTTGGCTGAACACAGAATCATAGAACAACCAGGTTGGAAGAGACCCATTGGACCATTGAGTCCAACTGTTCCTATCAAAACATCTAAAGGAGTTGGCACTGGTGGAGAAAAGCATGTATCCCTGGGCAGAGCCTGCAGCATCTCTGTGCACAATAGCAAGGATGGAGAGACCTGAGGTCATCTTTGTGGTGGTCACTTCATTGTCCCCATCGATGCCTGCAATCCCTGTGCCAAGGGAAGCTCTACCCAGAGACTTGAGGACTCAGGTGGTTTCAGCACTGGAAGGAGCAGGGCACGTCCCGGCTAAGGAGGGAGCGATGGTGGTGTCGGCGTAGTCAGCCACAATGGAAGGATGTTGAAATTGCTTGGACAGAAGCTCGTTGAAGTGGCACAGAGGGAGTGGATGGAGAGGTGAAACATCTTGAGCTCCTTAGCAGGCTCCTGATGACAGAAAACCATGGTGACCTGTTCAGCCCTTGGAGCCTTTCTGCTGCTGGAGGCATCAGGCATCCCTTGGACAAGAAATTGGTTTTGGTTTCTTCTCCCTTTGTAGAAGCTGAACGTCGAAGTCTGTCCTCAGTGTGTGGGCTCGGAGGACAGTCTCTGGGGAGGAAGGGTAGTCTCTGGGATCACCCTCAAGGATTCATTCCATTGCGTAGTCCCAAAAGTTGGTTCTTGCCGCTGCTCTCCCCAGCCCAGAACAGAAAAGCCAGGTCCACGTCCACCCTAAGCCACATCCCCAGCACAGACCCCTCTGTGCACTGTTGGGCAAGAAATGGGATCTTTTACTTGTTCCTCTGGCTGCTGGAGGGATTTCTAACACGACAGATGCTCCAAAGTCCTTCTTCTCAGTTCCTTTAAGCTAAGAAATGGTAGGGCTTGCTGGAGAACTTTGGTCTTTACAATAAATGTAACTTATATTCCTTTTTCTTAGGGTGTGATGTTTTCCATTTTGATATTTTCCCCTTTTTGTTTTGCAGCTTTATCAGCTGTTTCACACCTCAGTTAGAGGAGATAAGGCCTATTGTTTTGACTGATGATCCCTCAGTCCCATCACTGGTTTCATGGTGACACAAGGCTAATTTTTTACTTTATGTAGGATCAAAGGATGATTAATATTTGAAAAGCCCTCTCAGCTCCTCCAGCAGCCCCGGGTCCCTCAGCTGCTCCCAGAACCCCTGTGCTCCAGATCCTTCTTCAGCCCCGTTCTGTTCTCCAGACGCGCTCCAGCCCCTCAATGTCCTTGTGCTGAGGGAACCAAACTGAACCAAGGATTCAAGGAGTGGCCTCACCAGCGCAGAGCACAGGGGGATGATCCCTGCCCTGCTCCTGCTGACCACACCATGGCTGATCCAAGCCAGGATGGATCTTCTTGGCCACCTGAGCACACTTATATGTCCTTAATTAGCTGGTAACCACCTTCACAGAATCACAGAATCACAGAACAACCAGGTTGGAAGGGACCCATCGGATCTTCTAGTCCAACCATTCTTATCTAACACTAAACCAAGTCCCTCAAGACCTCATCTACCCGTGCCTTAAACACCTCCAGGAAAGGTGAATCAACCACCTCCCTGGGCAGCCTATTCCAATGCCCAATCACCCTCTGTGTGAAAAACCTCCTCCTAATCTCCAGCCTAAATCTCCCCTGGTGGAGCTTGAGGCTATTCCCTCTCGTCCTGTCCCCTGTCCCTTGGGAGAAGAGCCCAGCTCCCTCCTCTCCACAACCTCCCTTCAGGTAGTTGTAGAGAGCAATGAGGTCTCCTCTCAGCCTCCTCTTCTCCAGGATAAACACCCCCAGCTCTCTCAGCCGTTCCTCATAGGGCCTGTTCTCCAGCCCCTTCACCAGCTTCATCGCTCTTCTCTGGACTTGCTCCAGAGCCTCAACATCCTTCTTGTGCTGAGGGGCCCACAACTGGACACAGTATTCAAGGAGCGGCTTCACCAGTGCTGAGTCCAGAGGGAGAATAACCTCCCTGGCCCTGCTGGTCACACCATTTCTGATGCAAACCAGGATGCCATTGGCCTTCTTGGCCACCTGGGCACACTGCTGGCTCATGTTCAGTCGGCTGTCGACCAACACCCCCAGGTCCCTCTCCTCCTGGCAGTTTTCCAGCCAGGCATCTCCCAGTCTGTAGTTCTGCATAGGGTTGTTGTGGCCCAAGTGCATCTCTTGAAATGATGGCTGTGGGTTATGATAATCCAGGTGGCCACCTTGGTGAGAGCTCAGTCTAACAGCTCAAGGACATCCCCTAGAACCATCACAAGATCTGCATTGTGGTCCCCAGCCTGTCTACACTGTGTCTGGAGGACACTGGCTACACACTGGGTTGGTGTCACCTGCCCAGGGCGAATCAGTGGAGTCATCACCTGGCTCTCCTGATTGGGTTTCTGATCAGGGAGCAGCTTGGTTCAAGACAAAGTCTTCGACTGGAGAAACAGGAGCTCTCACAGCAACTCCCACTGAAGGAAAACTGCAGCTGGGAAACATAGTGTTTGCAAGGAAAAGATTAAAACTTTCTAAATATTAATAAAGACAAAGATAAAACGGGTAATTATTCCCAGACCTCATTGACTCGCAGCCGCCGGGGACTGCTAAAGGGCTGATTTGTGTCTCAGCGTGTTGTGGCCCAGATCTATCACTTACCCAGCCAGGAACCCAACCCTTGCCAAGCGCTTTGCTGTTGTTCAGGTGTTTGGGGCTGTCAGGCTGAAAGCAAACAAACCCCACACTGGTGCTGCTGGGGCTCCAGTTTCTCCTGTGCCTCGATCTCTCCAGTCCACGAGCTGCCGGCAGCCCCTTCTAGGTGACACTTTCTGGATAAGGTCTAAGATCTAGTACTGAAATTCTGAAAATATCTAGGATTGAAGTTCTGCCCTTCAGCCCTTCAGAGGGGCAGGACAGGCTGGAGAGGTGAGGCTGTGGAAGCTTGTGAAGGCCAAGGGTGAGGTCGTATACCTGGGTTGGGGCAATCTCAGACACAGTTACAGACTTGGGTAGAGAATGGATTGATAGCAGCCCCAAGGAGAAGGGCTTGGGGTGCCTCTCAGCTCTGCTCTAGTGAGACCTCACCTCGAGCCCTGAGCCCAGTTCTGGAGTCCTGAGCACAGGAATCATAGAATCATAGAACAACCAGGTTAGAAGAGACCCACCGGATCATCCAGTCCAACCATTCCTATCAAACACTAAACCATGTCCCTCAGCACCTCATCCACCCGTGCCTTAAACACCTCCAGGGAAGGGGAATCAACCACCTCCCTGGGCAGCCTGTTCCAATGCCCAATGACCCTTTCCGTGAAAAACTTCCTCCTAATCTCTAACCTAAATCTCCCCTGGCAGAGCTTGAGGCCATTCCCTGTTGTCCTGTCCCCTGTCACTTGGGAGAAGAGCCCAGCTTCCTCCTCTGAGGTGTCCCCTCAGCCTCCTCTTCTCCAGGCTACACACCCCCAGCTCTCTCAGCCGCTCCTCATAGGGCCTGTTCTCCAGCCCCTTCACCAGCTTCGTGGCTCTTCTCTGGACTCACTCCAGAGGACCTGGAACTCTTGGAGTGAGTCTGGAGGAAGCCACGGAGATGATCCAAGGGCTGGAGCACCTCCTGTACTCGGACAGGCTGAGAGAGCTGTGGTTGTTCAGCCTGGAGAGGAGAAGGCTATGGGGAGACCTCAGAGCAGCTTCCAGTCTTGACAGGGTCTCCAGGAAAGCTGAGGAGGGGCTCTTGATCAGGGAGGGAAGGGAGAGGATAAGAGGAATTGTTTTCAGGTGCAAGAGGGGAGATCGAGATGAGATCTTAGGGAGAAATGTTTTGCTGTGAGGGTGGGGAGGCCCTAGCCCAGGTTGCCCAGAGCAGTGGTGGCTGCCCCGTCCCTGGAGGGGTTCAAGGGCAGGTTGGATGGGGCTTGGAGCCCCTGATGCAGTGGGAGTTGTCCCTACCCATGGCTGGGGTGGGACTGGATGGGCTTTTAGGCCCCTTCCAACCCAGACCATTCCATGATTCTGTGATTTTCCCCATGTGTTTCCTTTGCAAACAGATACGTGGATACAACCTTTGGACATACAGGGAAACAAGAAGCTTAAAATTGCAGAAAGACCCATAGCAGCAAACTCGATGGTGTTATGCAAACAAGCAGCCACCTTTTGCCACCTTTCTTCTCCAGAAGGAAACTGAGGCATTTCTCTCGACCTAGTGCCCCAATGCTTTCTCCCACACAATAAATGGTATTTTTACCAAATCCCCTCTCATTTTTCCAGCTCTGCCACTGCCCTCTTGTATTATCACTCTTTGTAGGGCAAGACTTTATAAAACACATAAAATCGATAGGGTCCTCGGGTGGCAGAAGCTGCCAAATGCAAATTAGCATAACATTATCACTCTCTATTCAAACAATGAGCTTGCTCCAATTTATTTCACATGCATCTCTCTTCCTCTCCTGAACAATAATCTTTTTATGAACATGGTGAAACAATAACTCCTTATGACTCCCTTTACTACAGGGGAGATGCTGGAGCACCACAAACAGTAGCTGGCAGAGACCTTCCTGTTAGCAACCCTCCTCAATGCCAGTTTGCTGCCATAGGAAGCTGCTTAAAAGCTGCTCCATCACCTACTAACTCTGTCCTGATTAGGCATCATTTGCATCACCTTTAATTTCCCTCCTAATTAGGGTGTTCACCTGCTGCAGAGGGAGCGCCTATATATCCCCTACACAGGCACGAGGCTCCTAGGAGCATTTAGAAGGGGTTTTGTAGTTGGGATTTTGATAATCTTTGCTTGTGATGTTCCAGGGTTGCCTAAAATTGTATTAAATAAGGGTGGTATCTAGAGCATCCTCAGAGGCTGAGCATTGAGTGCTCCCTTAGCAAGTTTGCAGATGACACAAAGCTGGGTGGAAGTGTGGATCTGCTGGAGGGGAGGGAGGCTCTGCAAAGGGACCTAAACAGGCTGGAGCGCTGGGCAGAGGCCAATGGCATGAGGTTTAACACGGTCAAATGCCGGGTCCTGCACTTGGGGCACAACAACCCTATGCAGAGCTACAGACTGGGAGAATTCTGGCTGGAAAACTGCCAGGAGGAGAGGGACCTGGGGGTGTTGGTTGACAGAGACTGAACATGAGCCAGCAGTGTGCCCAGGTGGCCAAGAAGGCCAATGGAATCCTGGCTTGTATCGGAAATGATGTGACCAGCAGGTCCAGGGAGGTTATTCTCCCTCTGGACTCAGCACTGGTGAGGCCGCTCCTTGAATCCTGTGTTCAGTTGTGGGCCCCTCAGCACAAGAAGGATGTTGAGGCTCTGGAGTGAGTCCAGAGAAGAGCAACGAAGCTGGTGAAGGGGTTGGAGAACAGACCTTATGAGGAGCGGCTGAGAGAGCTGGGGGTGTTTATCCTGGAGAAGAGGAGGCTGAGAGGAGACCTCATTGCTCTCTACAACTACCTGAAAGGAGGTTGTAGAGAGGAGGGAGCTGGGCTCTTCTCCCAAGCGACAGGGGACAGGACAAGAGGGAATGGCCTCAAGCTCCGCCAGGGGAGGTTCAGGCTAGACATTAGGAAAAAGTTTTTCACAGAAAGGGTGATTGTGCATTGGCAGAGGCTGCCCAGGGAGGTGGTTGATTCACCTTCCCTGGAGGTGTTTAAGGGACAGGTAGACGAGGTCCTGAGGGACATGGTTTAATGTTTGATAGAAAAGGTTGGACTCGGTGATCCGATGGGTCTCTTCCAACCTGGTTGTTCTATGATTCTATGGGGAGGAGCTGCACCATCCCCCAGGGCCTCCCTGCAGGGCTGGGAGCCAGTTAAGAAAGAGAGGAACCTCTCTGCTGGGATGAGGGTGAGCAGAGACCTTCTGGTTGGAGGTTTGCTGCCTGCTGAGAGTGTTGCATCCTGCAGGGTGCTGGGGAGAGCCTGGGCTGTGCGGTGGAGCACCAGTGGGCTCTGGTGGTGCAGGCAGCCAACTGCACTCTGGGCAGGTGTGGATGCAAGCAGATGGAGGACTTCTCCTGCTCCTCTTGTCTTCTCTCTCTCCCCTTCTTCTCCTGCTCTCGTCAGTGAGAGTGCAGGTAGGATCAGCTTGTGTTTAAGGAGGGATTGTCCCTGGCTTGGGGCTCCCTACTGCAAGAAATGTGTTGTTGGAGGAGGGAGCAGAGAGATGCAGCGAAGCCTTGGCTGTGGTGAAGGCTGAGGCCTGAGCAACCGTGAAGCCTTGGCTGTGGTGAAGGCTGAGGCCTGAGCAACCGTGAAGCCTTGGCTGTGGTGAAGGCTGAGGCCTGAGCAACCGTGAAGCCTTGGCTGTGGTGAAGGCTGAGGCCTGAGCAACCGTGAAGCCTTGGCTGTGGTGAAGGCTGAGGCCTGAGCAACCAAGCCCAAAAAGGACCTGACTGGGGTGGGAGGCTGGAACAGGTCATTTTCAGGAATTGTCACCTTCTGATTTCACGGAGAGGATGAGCGTGGGGAGAGCCAGGACCCCCCCCCGAGAGGATCCCTCTACTTCTCGTGGGTTTGTTCCTTGCTGTTTGGTGTGAGGGAGTGAATTGCTTGCTTCTTTCTGAGAAAGGTCCTCCAGGAGCCTCCCCATCCCCTTGACAGGTGAGGATGGGGCAGGTCCTTGGCCACCTCATACAGCCACACCCACTCCTGAAAGAATGAATTCAGAGAGGGACTAAAAATGGATTTCTTTTTTCTGCCGAGAAGGGGATAACGCTTTCAGAGAAGCAAAGGCTGCCTTTGAAGGGCTAAAAATTGGGACAGCTGAGGGAAAAAAAATCCCATGAACCCTAGTTTGCAGGAACCAGCTGGTGAGGGGCAGCCACTCCTCTGCTTGCCCAGGCTGGATTTCAGCTGCCTTCCTGCTGAGGATCACAGAATAGTTTGGGTCAGAAGGGACCTAGAAGCCCATCCAGTCCCACCCCTGCCATGGGCAGGGACACCTCCCACTGCATCAGGGGCTCCAAGCCCCATCCAACCTGCCCTTGAACCCCTCCAGGGATGGGGCAGCCACCACTGCTCTGGGCAACCTGGGCCAGGGCCTCAGCACTCTCATGGTGAAGAAATTCCTCCTTATGTCTAGTCTAGGTTGGTGCTCTCAGGTCTGGAGCTGGGCCTGGAGGAGAACATCCCACCATGGGGTGCGTCCCCTTGTCCATGGGGTCTTTGTCCTGACCCACAGACACCACTTCCCATCCTGTGGGGCAGCTGAGGAGCAGAGATGAGACCAAGTCCTGTTTCCTCTCACAGTCAAAGGGATGCAGTAAGCCCTGAGCTCCCTAATGAACCCAATCTTGGGATGTCTTTTGTTGTGCTCATTTTGAACTCTTCTCTTTTCATAGAATCATAGAACAACCTGGTCGGAAAAGACCCACTGGATCATTGAGTCCAACCATTCCTATCAAACACTAAACCATGTCCCTCAGCACCTCATCCACCCGTGCCTTAAACACCTCCAGGGAAGGTGAATCAACCACCTTCCTGGGCAGCCTATTCCAATGCCCAATGACCCTTTCCGTGAAAAACTTCCTCCTAATGTCCAACCTAAATCTCCCCTGGTGGAGCTTGAGGCCATTCCCTCTTGTCCTGTCCCCTGTCACTTGGGATGTTATTTTATTTATTTATTTATTTTGGATGTTATTTTATCATTACTGTCCTGCCTCATTTAATGACTGCGTTTTGTTCTGACTAGAGCTTTGTTAGTAACTTGTTAAGTGAGTTGATGTGTGCTCCTGGTCTGAGTTAGCCTAAGCTAACTTAACCTCAAATAACCTAAGATTAAAATAATACAGACCTCACATAAGTTATTATCTTCTCCCAAGGGACAGGGGACAGGACAAGAGGGAATGGCCTCAAGCTCCGCCAGGGGAGATTTAGGCTAGAGATTAGGAGGAAGTTCTTCACACAGAGGGTCATTGGGCATTGGAATAGGCTGCCCAGGGAGGTGGTTGATTCACCTTCCCTGGAGTTGTTTAAGGGACGGGTGGACGAGGTGCTGAGGGACATGGCTTAGTGTTTGATAGGAATGGTTGGACTCGATGATCCAATGGGTCTCTTCCAACCTGGTGATTCTATGATTCGTAATTATTGAAATAGTCATAGTAATCTGTCAATAAGAATATTACTATTGTAATAATAATATTGTAATGCATTGTTCTTACTGACAGCATCACGAAGCTGAAATTTTCTATCTTCTCTCATCACAGAATGTCCTGAGTTGGAAGGGTCCCACAAGGACCACTGAGTCCGGCTCCTGTCCCTGCACAGGACACCCCAACATTCACACAGTGGGGCTGAGGGCGTTGACCAAATGCCTCTGGAATATTGTCAGGCTCAGCACTGTGACTGCTTCCCTGGGAGCTGTTCCAGAGCTCCACCACCCTCTGGGGGAAGAAACTTGTCCTAATGTCCAGCTTAACCCTCTCCTGGCATCATCCTGCCATCCCTCAGGTCCTCTTATTGGTCACCGGAGAGAAGAGCTCAGTGCCTGCTCCTCCTCCTCCCTCGTGAGGAAGCTGTAGCTGCCTGGTGAAGCGAGGCAGAGGGTTTATTTAAGATGGCTCAGTGCCATTTCAGTAGACAATTCCTCCAAAATAATTTCTTTAAATTGAATACAATACTCCATGCACATTTTCTTTTCTTATTGGATGCATCGAACCTAGATCGCAGCCAATTTTGATAGCGCTTTTCCTTCCTCGTGTCGCTTTATTGCTTGTGTTTCCAGGTCCCTGACCTTCCTTTGCTGCTTAGGAGCACCGGTAGAAGCAGATTGCTGGTGTTTGGGGCTATATCGAGTGAAAATAGAGCATATGAAAGAGCACCTTCAAGAGGATGTACTTGTAACTGAGTTTTATATCTCTGTGGAAACTCCATTGTTAGTGTATAACATTCTTATTAGTCAGGATATGGTTAAGTGGATACCCTATGAGGAAGAGCTGAGAGAGCTGGGGGTGTTTATCCTGGAGAAGGGGAGGCTGAGGGGAGACCTCATTGCTCTCTACAACTACCTGAAAGGAGGTTGTGTAGAGGAGGGAGCTGGGCTCTTCTCCCAAGTGACAGGGGACAGGACGAGAGGGAATGGCCTTAAGCTCCGCCAGGGGACATTTAGGCTGGAGATTAGGAGGAAGTTTTTCACACAGAGGGTCATTGGGCATTGGAATAGGCTGCCCAGGGAGGGGGTTGATTCACCTTCCCTGGAGGTGTTTAAGGGACGGGTGTACAAGGTGCTGAGGGACATGGTTTAGTGATTGATGGGGATGGTTGGACTCGATGATCCAGTGGGTCTCTTCCAACCATAGAATCATAGAACAACCAGGTTGGAAGGGACCCATTGGATCATCGAGTCCAACCATTCCTATCAAACACTAAACCATGTCCCTCAGCACCTCATCCACCCGTCCCTTAAACCCCTCCAGGGAAGGTGAATCAACCACCTCCCTGGGCAGCCTATTCCAATGCCCAATGACCCTCTGTGTGAAAAACTTCCTCCTAATGTCCAGCCTAAATCTCCCCTGGATGAGCTAGAGTGATTCTATGATTCTGTTCCTCTCCATCCCTGAAAGAAAAGGCAATAGAAAAGGGAGGTGGAAGGATGAGACCCCCCCCCCCCTAGAAGGAAGCAGCCTTCCAACTCCCCACCCAGAAGCAGGGCACGGGCTGGGAGATATCCGCTCCTCCATCCGCAGCGCCACGAGCTGAGAGCATCCCTCGGGGAGAGCCTGCGAGCTGACTTCGCTCAGGCGAGGAGGAAGTGAGAGCACAAAGCAGGGAAATGGCTTGGCAAAGGTCACCTGGAGCTGGGGCTGAGCCCAGGAATAGCACTGGGTCTTCTGCTGCCCCTCACCATGGCTGAGCTGCACCAGCCCTTCCTCCCGGTGTGCTGAGCAGTGACACCGCTGGTTGGCACTGGGGGGGTTTGCTTTTGCTGTTCACTGGGGCTTTAATATTTACCATAATAGAAGATAAATGATGTGAGCCAGGAGTGGGGGAGGCAGGTGATGAGGAACTTTGAATGGGAAAATCAGAGCTGTGAGGGGAGGGATGGGAATAGAATCATAGAATCATAGAACAACCAGGCTGGAAGGGACCCATCGGATCTTCTAGTCCAACCATTCCTATCAAACATTAAACCAAGTCCCTCAGCACCTCGTCCACCCGTCCCTTAAACACCTCCAGGGAAGGTGAATCAACCACCTTCCTGGGCAGCCTATTCCAATGCCCAATGACCCTTTCTGTGAAGAACTTCCTCCTAATCTCCAGCCTAAATCTCCCCTGGTGGAGCTTGAGGCCATTCCCTCTTGTCCTGCCCCCTCCCCTCTGCAGCCTGGAGAGCACTGAGCTTCAGAGAGATTGTCACACCAGTAAATGATGTTTACCACTGCTTTTAGCGCTTGGAGAATCGCACAGAAGGTGGAGAATACTGCTGCAAAAATTGAATATGACTATAATGCTCTTGCTGAGCTTGAAATGAAAGAATTTTGGTTTAGGTAGCTGCACTGGCAAGGTGAGAACAGGACCCCAATGCCAGCCATGGGGCTACCTAGTAGATGTGGGGGTCAGGATAGAGATGATGTGGCTGGTTGGACTCACACCACACCATGAGGATGCTCTGCTCTTTGTAAGGGCCAGGAAACTCCTGCAGTGACCATCCAGAGAAGAGCCACAAGGCTGGTGAAGGGGCTGGAGAACAGGCCCTATGAGGAGCGTCTGAGAGAGCTGGGGGTGTTTAGCCTGGAGAAGAGGAGGCCGAGAGGAGACCTCATTGCTCTCTACAACTACCTGAAGGGAGGTTGTAGGGAGGAGGGACAGGGGACAGGACAAGAGGGAATGGCCTCAAGCTCTGCCAGGGGAGATTTAGGCTGGAGATCAGGAGGAAGTTTTTCATGGAAAGGGTCATTGGGCATTGGAATAGTCTGCCCAGGGAGGTGGTTGATTCACCTTCCCTGGAAGGGTTTAAGGCACAGGTAGATGAGGTCCTGAGGGACATGGTTTAGTGACTGATAGGAATGGTTGGACTCGATGACCTGATGGGTCCCTTCCAACCTGGTTGTTCTATGATTCTATGAAATGTCACCTTGAGACCCAAAGTACAGCCCAGCCTGGAGTTTCTGGGCTTTGGAGGATACATGGATCATCTTTTGACTGCACTGTCAGCAGCAGGAGGTGCGGTCGTGCAGCCTCACGCAGGCTGCTGGAAGGTGTGGGCATGGGATAGGATGCTGAGGTAAGGCAAAGGGATCTGGTGACGCAAAATCAGTGCTGGGTGGGGATAGCAATCTGAGCCCAGCTGGGGACAGAGCGTGTGCCAAGACGGGGAAGCTGGGCAGGACAGGCAGACGTAGGGGATGGGGAGAGGCCTGACAGGACACAGCTGGCATCTGCCACAGCCTCCTTTCTTCCCTCGTGCCTGCCTGTGTTTGGCGTGGCCAAGATCCCAGTGACCCCTGAGCCTCTTTTGGTGTGTCCAGATGCAAAAGGAGCAGTGACATAGTCCAAAGCCATGTGCTGGAAAAGCTGACAGGGGTGTGTTGCCCTCCCAGCAGGCAGAGCAAGGACTGGGGATTACCCGATGGATTTAGGCAAAATGAGAAGAAATAGAAGTTGGAAACCTGATAGTGTGAGGAATGAGCCTTTGAGGTGCTGCAAGGGCAGGAGCCCATCTTATTGCTGGTCACAGAATCACAGAACAACCAGGTTGGAAGGGACCCATCGGATCTTCTAGTCCAACCATTCCTATCAAACACTAAACCAAGTCCCTCAAGACCTCATCCACTCGTGCCTTAAACACCTCCAAGGAAGGTGACTCAACCCCCTCCCTGGGCAGCCTATTCCAATGCCCAATGACACTTTGTGTGAAAAACTTCCTCCTAATCTCCAGCCTAAATCTCCCCTGGCAGAGCTTGAGGCCATTCCCTCTTGTCCTGTCCCCTGTCACTTGGGAGAAGAGGTCAGCTCCCTCCTCTCTACAACCTCCTTTCAGGTAGTTGTAGAGAGTAATGAGGTCTCCTCTCAGCCTCCTCTTCTCCAGGCTAAACACCCCCAGCTCTCTCAGCCGCTCCTCATAGGTCCTTGCAGACACCTTCCTGAAGGCTTTTCCTGAAGGGTTAGGGACCATCTGCAGGACCCACACTTCTGCAAAATGCATTTTGCAGGTGACAGCAGGCAGCAGGGATGGTCCCTGCAGGTTGGAAGCCGAGGGCACTTCCACACCTCTCTGCCAGCTGGGAATTGTGCTGCCCCAGCAGCCCCCACCTCACTCAGGCATTGTACCAGCCTGGTCCTCCCTTTTCCTGTAGGTGGGGTTTCCATAGGAAACATGGCTGGGCCACCTCCTGGCCCAGCTGGCCGGACGCTGCTCCCCGGCTGAAGCCGCAGTGGTGGTGGTTCCCTCCGCTCTGGGCTGAGGGTTCAGCCCGGGGAGCAGCTGGCTGTCCTGGCCAGCCCTGGGGATGGCGAGGCAGGGGGCAACTGCTGGGCTCGCTCACAATTTCTCCTCCTTCCCAACTGGTGACCGGTGCCTACAGGACCTGGAGATGGGCCAGGATGCTGAGGGCTTGTGGTCACCCTAAGGACTGCTCGGCTATGCGGCGGCGGGTGGAGAAGCCATCGGCAATGTGCTGGGGCAGCAAGGTGGTTGGCTTCGCCAGCAGCATGCTGCTCCTCAGCCGCTCCGCTCTCCATCTCCCAACCTTGTGGTGGTACCTCTTCCTCTCCACCGATGCCCAGGAGGTGGCCACGTTCACAGTGCAGTACAGCGTCTTCGAAGAAGTGCCACCGGGAACGATGATAGGGACGCTGGCTGAGCACTTGGAAGGGGGCGAGAGCGGTGAAACGGTGGATGCCTTCCAGCTGATGGAGACCTCCAGGAGGTTCCTGCTGCACGTGGGGAGCATGGACGGGGCGCTCAGCACGGCTGGGAGGGTGGACAGGGAGCAGCTGTGCCGGCACAGCGATCCCTGCTGGGTCTCGTTCGACGTGCTGGCTACCCGAAACCTGGCTCTCATTCATGTGGAAGTTCAAGTGCTGGACATCAACGACAACGCGCCGCGCTTCCCCACGCCCGAGATTGAGCTGGAGATGTCGGAGAGCGCGTCCCTGCGGACACGCATCCCGCTGGACCGAGCCCTGGATGCTGACGCCGGCCCCAACGCCCGCTGCTCCTACACCCTCTCCCCCAGCGAGCACTTTGCTCTGGAGGTCGTATCCAGCTCCGACGGGACGAGGCATGCGGAGCTCGTTGTGGTTAAAGAAGTGGACCGGGAGCTGCACTCCTCCTTCGACCTCGTGCTGACGGCCACTGACCACGGGGAGCCCCCAAAATCAGGTACCGCTTTAATTAAGGTCATCGTCCTTGACTCTAATGATAACAGCCCCGTCTTTGCAGAGAGCTCTTTGACGGTAGAGGTCTGGGAGGATGCTCTGCCGGGGACCCTCCTGGTGACGGTCACAGCCACCGACCCTGACCAGGGCCCCAACGGGGAGATCGAGTACAGCCTGAGCAAGCACGCACCCCCGGAGGTGCTGAGGATGTTCGGCATGGATGCTCGCACGGGCAGCGTCATCCTGAAGCACCCGCTGGACTACGAGGAAACCCACTCCTACGAGCTGGATGTGCAAGCCCGGGACCTGGGTGCCAACCCCATTCCGGCTCACTGCAAGATCCTGGTCAAAGTCTTGGATGTCAACGACAACGCTCCCGACGTCCACATCACTTGGGCGGCGTGGGCACCCGTGCTCTCTGAAGCCCTCCCCAAGGACAGCTTCGTGGCTCTGGTGACCGCCAGTGACCCCGATTCCGGCCGCAACGGGCAAGTTCATTGCTCCCTCAGTCAAGGGGACGAGCACTTCAGGCTGAAGCAGACCAACAGCCACAGCTACGTGCTGATGACCAACGCCACGCTGGACAGGGAGCTGCGGGCCGAGTATAACCTGACGCTGGTCGTGCGAGACCGCGGAGAACTCTCCTTGGCCATGCTGAAGCACCTGACTATCTGCATCAGCGATGTCAATGACAACGCCCCCTCCTTCGAGAAGGCCATCTATGAGGTAGCTGTTGCCGAGAACAGCAAAGCACCCGTCTTCTTGCTCACTGTCCGTGCCACCGACCCTGACCTGGGTTTCAATGGGAAGGTCACCTATAGCATCCCAGACTCCTCTGCTTCAGGTCTGGTCTCTGTTGACCCCACCACCGGGGACGTGTTTGCCCTCCGAGCTTTTGACTACGAGCAGGTGAGGAGCCTGGAGTTCCTGGTGGCTGCTGAGGACGGTGGCCACCCCAAGCTGGCATCCAACGTCTCCATCAGGCTGGTTGTGCTCGACCGAAATGACAACGCTCCTGTCATCACCGCACCGGCGCTGGTGGGAGGCGTGGCCACGCTCTCTGCCCTGGTCAACGTGGTGACAGGGTGCGTCTGGGTGGCCTCTGGGAACGGGAGCACCCAAGAGACGGTGCTGGTGGGCAATGCGACACTGGCGTCCTGTGCTGGCGTTCCCTTCCTCTTCACCATTGCGGCCAGGGATGTGGACTCTGGGGTCAACGGGGCTCTCCGATACGATCTGGTGGGTGGGGATGACGCTGGGCTCTTCATCCTGGACCCTCACTTGGGGCAGGTCTTCCTCAATGCCAGCAACGCCAGCATCCTCGCCGGCAGCGAGCGGGAGCTGCTGGTCCGGGTGAGCGACGGGGGAGACGTCCCCCTGCACACCCTGGCCCGCATCCGCTTAGTTTTCCGGCATCACGGGTCATTCTCCAAAATCTCAGCCTGGGAGCCAGGGTGGCTGAGCCCCTCTGTGGTGGCCATCATCTGCCTGGCCGCTCTCCTGGGCGGGTGCCTTCTCCTCTTGGCTTTCACCCTGTCCTTGCGTAAGAAGGAGCAGAAGGACGGCATGGCCTACAACTGCAGGGAGGCAGAGGATGCCCGCAGGCAGCAGCAGCTCAAGAAGCCCCACAGACAGATCCAGAAGACGGACATCCACCTGGTCCCGCTGCTCCGGGGACGGCCCCGGGAGCCTGAGCCCACTCTGCCCTGCCAGGAGGATCTGTCTGGCAAAGCCGCCTCCGTGCCGGGGGGCTCCCCACAGCCTCCCCTCCACCTCACCCCCACTCTCTACAGGACCCTGAGAAACCAGAGGACCCAAAAGGACTTGGATGAGCAGCAGGGGACCTTCGACCTGCCCATCCTCCAGCGCCGGCACTGCCAGCCCCACAGACCCAAAAATCCATCGAAGGAGGCTGCGAGCTCCCTGGATGCACCACTGCATGGGAAGAGTTTGGTGAAGCCACCGCAGGGGCCCACGGGAGAGCCCCTGCTGCCACCCAACCAGCATGTGGATGCTGAGGGACCTGGGCAGCCCCAGCCCCACCAGAACATCCTCAGGAGCCTGGTCCGGCTGTCGCTGGTGGCACTGGCGGAGCAGAGCCTCACCGGAGAGTTTGCCATGGAGTCGCCCCCGGTACAGGTAGGAGCTGCCCTGCGCATCGTGGACCACCCCTGAATCCTTCCTTGCATGGGTCTTACACCCCCTGGGGTGGTGGGAAGGTGCAACCTGATGGGCTTTGGTTGATCTCTTCTCCCAGCCCTGAGCGCTGGTGCCCCAGCAGCAAGGGTTGGGTAGGATGAACAGCCAATGTCACCACGGGCAGGGTCTCCCCGTGCCCACCAGGAGACCCGTGGAGCTGGGGTGGAGGATCCCCATCGCCCAGAGATGGGGACAACCCCATGCTGGCGTCCCCAGGGGAGTGTGTGGGCAGGCAACAACAGGCAGAGGTGGCACAGGGGAAGCACCGGGACCAGGTGGGCTGCTCGGCCGCTTGTATTCTCCCCTGTGTGGGGATGCTGAACCATCTGCTGGAGGAAACGCTATAAAAAGGCTGGGGTGGGGGTGTCCAGAGGGGACATCCTGGCAGGAAGCAGCTTGAGTGGCGATCGCTGGGGCTCAACAGGCTTTTCCTGCCTTACAGCAAATCTCCCAGCTGCTCTCCCTGCTGCACCAGGGCCAGTTCCAGCCCAAAACAAACCACAGGGGAAACAAGTACACGGCCAAGAACGGCAGCAGGTAAGGCTGGCTCGCAGCCCGTCCCTTCTCTGTGCCCCGTTTCCCTGCATCTCTGCTGCTTCTACGTCAGCCCCACTGGTTTCAGGAGCCTCCAGGGGCAGGAGGAACCAGGGCAGCAGACACGAAAGGCAAAAACCTCATCCCCACGTTTGCTGAGCTGAGACTGGGAGGCAAGTCCTCCCTTCAGGGCTGTGCTCCTCTGGCCCTGAGTCTCTGTTGGTATCCAGGGCCCTCCCAGGGCTGCTCTTTGCCTCCTTTCTGGGGCACATTGGCAGCTCCTTCGATGCCCACCTGAACTCCTCTGCAGCTCTGAACCATCTGAATTATAGAATCATGGAATCATAGAACAACCAGGTTGGAAGGGACCCATCGGATCATCGAGTCCAACCATTCCTATCAAACACTAAACCATGTCCCTCAGGACCTCAGCCACCTGTGCCTTAAACACCTCCAGGGAAGGTGAATCAACCACCTCCCTGGGCAGCCTATTCCAATGCCCAATGACCCTCTGTGTGAAAAACTTCCTCCTAATCTCCAGCCTAAATCTCCCCTGGCGGAGCTTGAGGCCATTCCCTCTTGTCCTGTCCCCTGTCACTTGGGAGAAGAGGCCAGTTCCCTCCTCTCTACAACCTCCTTTCAGGTAGAGTAATGAGGTCTCCCCTCAGCCTCCTCTTCTCCAGCCTAAACACCCCCAGCTCTCTCAGCCACTCCTCATAGGGCCTGCCCATCCTTGCTGAGGGACACCATGTTCAAGTGTGAATGCGAAGAGCACAAGTGTTCCAGCTTCACAGGGATGAGCTTTCTCACAGCTCTGGGTACTTTCTTAGAGATGCTGTTGATGTGGGTTCAGGGCATCTGTCCCTGGGGCCAGGAGGCTCTCACAGAGAGAGACCCTGCGAGCAGGACTAAGATATCCCAGCTGTGTGATGAAGATGTTTCCAGAGACAACCATTAATATATTCCCATTAAATTATGGTGTTGATATCTCTTGGTGAATGGTCCCAAGGACCCAGGCTTTCATTGCTGCCTTCCCATGGCCTTTGTGTCCCACCTGGGTCATGGGCAGACACAGCTTTCTTCACCCTTCTCATCACCACCTCTGTCTGCTGAGGGTGGAGAGGAAGGGAGAGCTGCTCTGGGGCAGCTGGGGCTGAGCTGCATGGCTCCTCACCTAGTCCTGAACATAGGCAGCTCCTTTGAATACCCAGGGAGAAGCTAGCAGTTCACTGCTAGTTTGAGATCATAGAATCACCAGGTTGGAAAAGACCCATTGGATCATCTAGTCCAACCATTCCCATGAATCACTAAACCATGTCCCTCAGCAACTCATCCACCTTAAACACCTCCAGGGAAGGTGACTCAACCACCTCCCTGGGCAGCCTGTTCCAGTGCCAAGTGACCCTTTCCATAAAGAATTTTTTCCTAATGTCCAGCCTGAACCTCTGCTGGTGGAGCTTGAGGCCATTCCCTCTCGTCCTGTCCCCTGTCACTTGGGAGAAGAGCCCAGCTCCCTCCTCTCCACAACCTCCTTTCAGGGAGTTGTAGAGAGCAATGAGGTCTCCCCTCAGCCTCCTCCAGGCTAAAGATCTTCTCCAGATCCACCTGCAGAAGGAGACAAACATTCTTGGGCAAGAAAAGTGGATCAGTCCCACACGTAGCCCAGCACTCAGCCATTGGCCAAGAAGGCCAACAGCCTCCTGGCTTGGATCAGCCATGGGGTGGCCAGCAGGAGGAGGGGAGGGATCGTCCCCCTGGAATCAGTGCTGGAAAGGCAGCACCTCAAATCCGGGGTTCAGTTTTGGGCCCTTCATTTCAAGAAGGACATTGAGAGGCTGGAGAGCAGCTGGGTAAGGGGCTGGAGCCCAGGGGTTCTTGGGAGCGGCTGAGGGACCTAGGGCTGATTAGCTTGGAGGAGGCTCAGGGGAGACCTCATCACTCTGCAGCTCCTAGAGAGGAGGTTGTGATGTGGTGGGTGCTGGGCTCTTCTCCCAAGTAGCAAGAGATAGGATAAGAGGAAATGACCTCAAGTTGTGCCAGGGGAGGTTTAGATTGGATATTGGGGAATGTCCTCACTGACAGGATGGTGAAGCCCTGGCAGAAGCTGCCCAGGGCAGCAGTGGGGTCTCCATCCGTCCACAGGTTCAAAAAGCAGTGGCTGTGGCACTTGGGGATGTGGTTTAGTGGCCACAAGGGTGTTGAGCTGACAGTTGGACTGGATGAGCTGAGAGGGCTTTCCCAACCTTTATAATTCTATGATCCTAGTGTATGTTCATGCGTTTTTTCAGAAAGCCATAGAACTCAGTAATTGGTGGGCACTGAAATGCTTGGGCCCTTGGTGCTGTGATCAATGTCCTGCGAGGATGCCCACATCCCACCTCTGGGCTGGCAGCGCAGGGCCCTGCTGAGGGTTGAAGGGTGATTTGAGGTTTGTGGCTCTCGCAGGGCGGCAGGGCTGGACGCTGACTGCCTGAGCACGAAGGACAGCGGGCACGGCGAGAGCGAGGCAGAAGACCGTGACTCGGAGAGCGGCTTTGAGCTCTCCGTGCAGCAGCTGGTGGGAGAGGAGCTGGAGACCCTCCTGGAGCCACAAGCAGGTGAGGTGGCCTCGCTACTGGGACCATGTGGGGCTGGGGATTCAGCAGCAGCATCTCCTCAAATAACACGTTAATCCCCTTCAGAAGGTAAAACTGTCTATCCTGGGCAACCCAGGAGACATCTCATCTGCTGGGGTGGCTCTGACAGTGGTGGATGCTTTGGGAGAGCATGTATGGACCTTCCTGTGCTGTTCTAGGCAGTTTAGAGCAAAAGGAGTGATTGAGCTCCGTACTGGATTATTTTTTTTCCATGTGTTTAATCACAGAATCACAGAACAACCAGGTTGGAAGAGACCCATCGGATCATTGAGTCCAACCATTCCTATCAAACACTAAACCATGTCCCTCAGCACCTCATCCACCCGTCCCTTAAACACCTCCAGGGAAGGTGACTCAACCCCCTCCCTAGGCAGCCTGTTCACTCTTGGTAGATCTGCCAAGACCTTGGAGGATCTTGGTATCTGCTGTTGTTGAGCTGATATGTGAGGTTGGCCTCTGAAGGGGTGAACTATGCACCCTGTGAATACTCTGCTTCCCACGCTGACCTGGGCTCCTTCATTCCGTGGTCTTGTAGTCCATGGAGAGTGAGAAGTGTTAGCCTTGCCAAGCCCCTCACGATGTTATAGACACTTTGAGCTGCATCAGGCACTTATTTCTTACCAGGTTGGGCTTGTCCAGTCTTGTCTTCTGTGACCAACCTGTTACTAATTGCAGTGGAACTTTATTGAGATCACAGAATCCCAGAATAGTGGGGGTTGGAAGCTCATCCAGCCCACCCCTCTGGTAAAGCAGGGTCACCTCCAGCAGGCTGCGCAGGTGGGATTTGAATGTCTCCAGAGATGGAGACTCCACACCTCTCTGGGAAGCTGGTTCCAGTGCTCTGGCACCTTCACAGGAATTTTTTTTTTTTTTTTTTGCTCACATTCAGAGCTGTGGTGATCAGAATGATGTGTGGTGTTTAGGACACACTTACACTGGTGCTCTAAGGTCTTCTGCCTCTCCTGCCCTAGCTCCATGCTGAGCTCTGTTACCAACCTGTTCCTGGTGATTCCCAAATCCCCCTGTGTGGTGAGAGAGTCATCAGTGATGTGCTGTTCCCCATGACAGTTGGGAACAAAGAAATCCACCAGACACTATTTGCAAGGGTGGCTGCCCCATCCCTAGAAGGGTTCAAGGCCAGGTTGGATGGGGCTTGGAGCCCCTGATCCAGTGGGAGGTGTCAGGAGGTGGGACTGGATGGGCTTTGAGGTCCCTTTCCACCCAACCCCATCCGTGATTCTCTAACTCCCAGCTTTTAACACCCATGAGTCCCAGACAGAGCCTGGCTTGTTGCTGCAGAGCAGCTCATTGGCTTGGCTGATGCTCTTCTGCAAGCTCAGGTCTCCTCTGGCAATCGGGACTTTTCATCTACCACTTCCCGAGATGCCAACAAAGTTGCTAAACACAATTCCTCACCTTGCAAATGTCACATCAGTTCTTGCCCAAAGAGGAGGCCGCCTGCTCGCTGCCGAGTCTCGCACATGAGGATTTCTATGGATCTGCCTGCGCTAGATTCACCTCCACGTGCTTAAAACCTCATCTCACAATTTGTACCCTCCTTCCCTCCGACGCTGTGTTCATTTGAAGCAGTAGTTAACGAACAGCAGTTAATAAACCAGGCAATTTCATATCTGAGTTCCTCTAGCGCTCCAGGGTGAATACCATCTGGGCCTGACATTTTCTACACAATCCTTTTATTGATTCGTTCTAAAAAATTTCTTCTCCTGGCATTTCAATTTGAAAGCGTTGGGCTGACTCACGTCCTGTCGCAGAGACTTCATTGTGGAGCCCCTGCAAGCCTCCACAGCAAGAGGAATTCACAGAGGTCTTGCTGCTGTGGTTGGTTTAATTCCAGAGTCAGGCATTTTCTGTGCTCTTGCTTACAGGGAAAACCATGTTGCTTCCCTCCGCTTGCCTTCTTTTTTTTATTCTAGTAAGGAGCAAGGAAAGGAAAGGCTGCTGAACAAGATCTACAAGCTTGCTTGGGTTTAGAGGTCCTGTAGCCATGAGCAAGAAGCAGACAGGCTGTCCAGCTCCATCCTAGGGGTGTGCTGGCCTACACGGGTCCCAGGGCTCTGTCTGAGTCCTGTCCTGCCCAGAAAGGTCACATCCTAGAAATTCTGTCTGCATGAGACGTTCCCTCTCCAATTCTTGGATTTGATAGACAGACCCCTCTTCCCAAATTACTGGAGTTCCCCAGTGAACACCAGTGCTGCTGAGGCTGTGCCAGTGGCTTCCTGCCTGTGCAGCAGTGCTGGATGTGAGTAAAGAGCCTGTCCTGCTTCACTGGGGAAAAAAAACCTTAACCGTGAGCCCAGACCTTCCCAAAAAGGCAACGGAGCGCAGACGATGGAGCTGCTGGACTCCTTCCTCCTCTCCCAAACACAAACAGAGATGCAGACTTGCATCCTGAGAGAGGGAGGAAGGAAGCATTGCTTGTGCTCTGGAGTCTCATAACAGCTGCCTGCGGCCGTCTGGCTCTTTGTGCTACTTGCAGTGGGGGGAAAACAGGACAAGTGATCTGTCCCAGCCAGCAATGGGGTTGTTTACACCACAGTTTTCAGCCATGGGTTGAACTCAGCATCCACCAGTGAGAGGGAGTGCTCGCAGCAGCACCCTGAGAGGTAGAACTTTATAAAAACAACCCCTACCCTTGAAACATAACTAAAAGAAGGCAGTGAAGAGCTAGTGGTCAAGTTAAACATACCCAATTACGTGGTTTGATGGTCACAGGATCATGAGCCTGCTGACTCTTGGCTCTGGCCACAGTGAGGAGGCTACTGGTGTGCCCTGCTGATGCACCAAAACACTCAGGGAATGCAGTGGCTTCTTGGAGACTGAGAACTAGAGAACTGAGGGGAGTCTCCTCGGAGACCGAGAACTATGGATGTTTTAGAGCAAAACCACGGGACTTCAGTGTGCTTGAGAGATCATTTAAGGAACAGTCGCTGCGACTGAAAGAAAACACTGAGATTGCAGAAAGAAATCCTGGCAGTGAATCATAGAACAACCAGGTTGGAAGAGACCCACTGGATCATTGAGTCCAACCATTCCTATCAAACACTAAACCATGTCCCTCAGCACCTTGTCCACCTGTCCCTTAACACCTTCAGGGAGGGTGACTCAACCCCCTCCTTGGGCAGCCTCTGCCACTGTACAATGACCTTTTCTGTGAAAAAAAAAATTCCTAATGCCCAGCCTAAACCTCCCCTGGCGGAGCTTGAGGCCATTCCTTCTTGTCTTATCCCCTGTCACTTGGGAGAAGAGGCCAGCTGCCTGCTCTCCACAACCTCCCTTCAGGTAGTTGTAGAGAGCAATGAGGTCTCCCCTCAGTCTCCTCTTCTCCAGGCTAAACCCCCCCAGCTCTCTCAGCTGCTCCTCATAAGGCCTGTTGTAGGTTCTGCTTTGGGAATGACATGACGTGTATGGAAGGCAGTGGCCGTGCACCATATCACGGAGCCCTCTTTGTTTACCAATTCCAAAGCTCTACCTTGAAAAACAAGGAACCCCATTTCCTTTCCTGCCGTCTGACGAGGAAGCTATTCCAGGCTCACGCTGCTATGGGGTCCTTCCTTTAATTTCCAGTATATGTTTATTCATGGACAGTTATAACCACTTCTTCTTTTGCCAACGCTATTTTAAGCAGAAAGATTTCCTTTGTCGGCACTCGTCTCATCAAAATAACGGCAGGTTGCAGTCAGATCCCCTGGTAGCTTTTGCTTCCTTGGGCTAAGCAACTCCTGCCTCTTGGGGTGTCCTCATCACATAAACCTGGACTCGCTCCTCTTTCCATGTCGATAGTTTTCTCCTCATTTCTGCCCTTCCAGATCCTCTTTCTTACAGATGGGTAGTCAGATTTGTAGGTAATAACCCTAATTGGGAGTAACACTACCAGAGATCTGTCCTCATGCCAGCAGGGAATACACCTTGGCCGAGACAGTGTACGATTTCATTTGCCCGTTTCAGAGCAGAATCACATTACAGGGACATGAAGGAGCCTGCAGTTCACACCCACACTGGGCTCCCACTGCTCCTCATCTGTTTCCAATTGGTGAACAACTATGTTATAGCTCAATTTTTTTGTTACGAGTCTTCAACCACCCAGCTGGGCATTTTATAATCCAGAATTTCATTCTACTCCCGTTATTACTGTTTTCACAATCAGCCATTCTTTTTGGGCTCAATATGCCTGCTTAGCTGCAAATTCCCGCCCTGGAGTGACCCTGAAGGGAAGTTCACTAGTGACCTCCTTTCTGTCCAACACTTCCCCCTTAAAAGCTTTCCAGCCGGTCCTAGAATCATAGGACAACCAGGTTGGAAAACACCCACCGGATCATCGAGTCCAACCATTCCTATCACAGACTAAACCATGTCCCTCAGCACCTTGTCCACCCGTCCATTAAAACCTTCCAGGGAAGGTGACTCAACCACCTCCCTGGGCAACCTGTTCCAGTGCCCAGTGACTCTTTCTGTGAAAAATTTTTTCCTAATGTCCAAACTAATTCTCCCCTGGTGGAGCTTGAGGCCATTCCCTCTCATCCTGTCCCCTGTCACTTGGGAGAAAAGCCCAGCTCCCTCCTCTCTACAATCTCCTTTCAGGTAGTTGTAAAGAGTAATGAGGTCTCCCCTCAGCCTCCTCTTCTCCAGGATAAACACCCCCAGCTCTCTCAGCCGTTTCTCATAAGGCCTGTTCTCCAGCCCCTAACCCAATTCTCCAGTCCTAAGCCCTCTCCTGCTCTGGCTCTGCTAATGATTTAGTGAAGTGCCACTTGATGCTGCAACAAATGGGAAAGCAAAGTGATTGTAAAGGTGGCTCTATTAAAAAAAACCAAACCAACCAACCCAGAAGTTTTAAAGCAGTTCTAGTTTGTTTGGTTTTATAAGCTGCTGGTTTGAATGCTGCTACTGTAGCTTATCTCTAGACCTGTTTACTGCCAGTCCTCTCTCACTTGATTTCAGGAAGTCTCTTCGCTCCTCAGTGTTCTTCTTTCTCCTTTTCTCTCCCGTGGTCTCCTGTGCTCCACACTGACCAAGTTCTTGTTTTCACTCCCTCCAGAGCTGGCCCTCAAGAGGCTGACGGCTGCTGACCCAGCCTGGGTGGCTCGGCTCTCTTTGCCGCTCACCAGTAGCTACAAGGACAACGTCTTCTCCCCCAGCTCTCTGCATTCACCTCAGGATGAGGACGTTGCAAGGCAGGAGACACCGAGGACCTTTGAAACCTTTGGCAAAGGCACTGGGGCCGACTCGAATGCTGCTGGGACACGACTGGCCAGCACTTTCCTTTCCGAAATGAGCACCCTCTTTGAAATGATTCTGTCTCAGAAAGTCCAGGTCCACAACGAAACAGGCGCGGGGCTTCTGCGGCAGCTGTCAGCACGTGGGAAGAGCCTTGGGCTGGAAGACAGCACTCCTGTTCTGTAGGCAGCTGGGTTGCTGTGATAAAAACACAAGAGTCAGAGAGACCTTCTTTCTGCATTTGGGGTGTGCACCTGTGCGCTGACAGGTTCATTGTATCACTCACACCTAGAGCGACAAAGACAGGTGTATTTCCTCCTCTGCCTCACCTCACAGAATTTCTCCATGACTGATTTTACCTGTTTAGTTCCCTTCTGCCTGCTTGTTCATAGAATCATAGAATCACCAGGTTGGAAGAGACCCATCGGATCATCGAGTCCAACCATTCCTATCCAACACTAAACCATGTCCCTCAGCACCTCATCTACCCGTCCCTTAAACACCTCCAGGGAAGGTGAATCAACCACCTCCCTGGGCAGCCTATTCCAATGCCCAATCACCCTCTGTGTGAAAAACTTCTTCCTAACCTCTAGCCTAAATCTCCCCGTCGGAGCTTGAGGCCATTCCCTCTTGTCCTGTCCCCTGTCACTTGGGAAAGAGCCCAGCTCCCTCCTCTCCACAACCTCCTTTCAGGTAGTTGGAGAGAGCAATGACGTCTCCCCTCAGCCTCCTCTTCTCTAGGCTAAACACCCCCAGCTCTCTCAGCCGTTCCTCATCAGGCCTGTTCTCCAGACCCCTCACCAGCCTTGTTGCTCTTCTCTGGACTCGCTCCAGAGCCTCAACATCCTCTCTGTGGTGAGGGGCCCACAACTAAACACAATATTCAAGGAGTGGCCTCACCAGTGCTGAGTACAGAGGGAGAATAACCTCCCTGGACCTGCTGGTCACACCGTTTCTGATACAAGCCAGGATGCCATTGGCCTTCTTGGCCACCTGGGCACACTGCTGGCTCATGTTCAGTCGCTGTCGACCAACACCCCCAGGTCCCTCTCCTCCTGGCAGTTTTCCAGCCAGGCTTCTCCCAGTCTGTAGCTCTGCATAGGGTTGTTGTGCCCCAAGTGCAGGATCCGGCATTTGGCCTTGTTAAACCTCATCCCATTAGACTCAGCCCATGGATCCAGCCTGTTTAGGTCCCTTTGCAGAGCCTCCCTCCCCTCCAGCAGATCGACACTTACACCCAGCTTAGTTTGTTCTTACCTTCCTGCCTTTCCTCCTCTTCCACCTTCACCTTTCACCCTACTATCCCACCCCAGGCACACAAGAGCAGGAGGGTCCTCTCCTCCAGGGCAGGGGGAGTGTTAGATTAACCACAAGCACGACACGACTCCAGCCCTGTCATTACAGCCTGCGTGACACCGATGATAAAATATTGCAGTCATGGACTTTGCAACAAGCCGCAGAGTTGGGCTCCAGGGTTTTGTTCTTATTTAAATAAAACTGTTTTTTTTCTAACGCTACCATCCCTGGCAGAAGGTGCGCTTTAGGTGACGGAATGGTGTGTCTGTACGAAGCCTGAAATAGCAGCTCGGAAAGGGAGAGCTGCCTGTTGGCTCTCACCAATCCTTTCAGCTTTGTGGTTCTACCACTAGGAATTTGGTAAAACACCCCCAGACCAGCACTTCTGCCACAGCTGCACGAGGTGCCCACAGTTTCATTCTCTGTGCTTTCTTCCGAGGCTGTTGGATTTTGGAGCATTTTCTTTGCCCAGAAGCAGACAACAGATGGCTGGAGTCTGCCAAAGGTAACCTGGGAAAAAGGGAAGCGTGAAAACACTTGTTTTGAAATACGCAGTCACAAGCTTCATCCATATTATGGGATTTCACTTTGATCTGTACGTCTGTGAGCTGTAAGACAGTTTTAGGATAATAGCATGTGTCAGAAAACGAAGATCCTGATATTAGTACCAGGGGAAGCAGCACACAGGTGGTGTTAACCGTGGGGAGCTGCATTCGCAGAGAGAGAGGGAAGACAACAGTGGCAGAAGCATCTGGAGTGCGGTTTGTAGGCTCAGGCAGCAGAGTGTGGATGGCAAGTGAGCCCTTCTGAACTGTGCACACCTAGGACTCTCTTCTGTACTGTAGTTTCATAGAATCATAAAATCATAGAATAAACAGGTTGGAAGAGACCCACTGGATCATCAAGTCCAACCATTCCTATCAAACACTAAACCATGTCCCTCAGGACCTTGTCCACCCGTCCCTTAAACACCTCCAGAGAAGGTGACTCAACCACCTCCCTGGGCAGCCTCTGCCAGTGACCAATGACCCTTTCTGTGAAAAACTTTTTCCTAATGTCCAGCCTGAACCTCCCCTGGAGCTTGAGGCCATTCCCTCTCATCCTGTCCCCTGTCACTGGGGAGAAGAGCCTGTCTCCCTCCTCTCTACAACCTCCTCTCAGGTAGTTATAGAGAGCCATGAGGTATCCTCTTAGCCTCCTCTTCTTTGTGCCTTCCAACTATGATACAGAAAATCAGAACAAATTTGGGGTGTGCTGGCAAAGTAAGTGAGAAGGGAGTCAGCCTCTGCTGCCAGCACTGCACAATGTCTGGAGCTGGGCTATGGCAGTGAGGGCCAGTCGTGCTTTACACACCCCACTTTCCTTCCTTCACTGCTTGTATGTTAAAAAATCCTTCCCTGACTTCACCACAGACATCACAGTTCACAACACAGGTTTCTCCAAAGCTAATCTGCTCACAGTAGGGCTGCCACACCAGGTGCCTTCGGGTGATAGGTTTGGCTTTCATTTTTACTTTTAATTGTAGAATCATGGAATGGTTTGTGTTGGAAGGGACCTTAAAGCCCATCCAGTTCCACCGAGCCATGGGCAGGGATATCTCCCACTGGATCAGGTTGCTTAGAGTCCCATCTCACCTGGCCTGGAACACCTCCATGGATGGGGCAGCCACAGCTCCTCTGGGCAACCTGTTCCAGGGCCACATCACCCTCATCACGAAGCATTTCTTCCTAGTCTCTAAACTAAATCTTCCCCCTCCTATTTAAAGCTATTCCCCCTTGTCCTATCACTCCATGCCCTTGTAAAAAGTCCCTCCCCAGCTTTCTGGAGCCCCTTTCAGTACTGTTAGGTCACTATAAAGTCTCTCTGCAGCCTCCTCTTCTCCAGGCTGAACAGCCTCAACTCTCTCAGCCTGTCCTCAGTGCTCGAGCCTTCCGATATCTTTGTAGCCCTCCTCTGCACTCACAAGTTGAAAAAGAACAGGCAGCACAGCCCAGCAAACGCAATCCTGGAGCATCTCAAGGATCTTTTACCTGTGCTCCTTTCCCAGGCACCTACAGGTGACGGTGCCCTGCTTTTAGTGTGCACACACATAAGCCACAGCATCGGACACTCATACAGAGAATTTAAAGCAGAGTAAATAAAAAAGTTATCCCTTTCTGTTGCTCTCGGGACCAAATGGCAAAAGCAATACAGTAAGATTTCCCCAGGCAGCCTCTTTAATATACAAAACATCCACTGTTCTATTTGCAGTCTTCAAAGTGCTTCACAGGTGACCCTGTCTCTGGCAATAAACTGCACTGATGGGTTTGCCCCACACAGCCTGCTTTTACCTCCACGCTGCTAACAGAAACGTCTTGCTGCTTTGCTTCACAAACAAAACAGGCTCTTGCACCAAAACAACGACCGTGAGCCAAACTCTAACTGAGATGCAGCTGCGCAACCCACGAGGGAGCCGGATCAGCGCCCGTCAGGAGATGCAGCCCTATGGGATTCCTCTGCATCTCGGGAATGCACACAGAGGACAAACACCTGGCACCACCTCAGGTCTTCCTCTGGAAAGTCACTTTGATGTGACATTCAAAGGACAATCCTTACACAAAAATAAGATGATTACAAAGGAGACAAATTCCTCCCTTGGTTCAATTTCCTGATTCTGCAAATCGCTTCCAACCCCCTCAACCCTCACCCCCCTTCCTGTCCAATGCGTAACCACGCTGTAGATTATCACAGAATAGGAAACCCACCCGCGGAATTTCCTGCTAATTGTATCCTGCTTGATAAAGGAAACGGTCTAAGAAAGTTTGGTCTGAGCAGAAAAAGAGACCAGACCAGAACAATTAGATGTGTTGAGCTCCGGCTGTGCCCCTCCCTTGCTGAACGGAGCCCGTAACAAGTTCAGGATGGGGCCATTGCCTTTGTTTTTCAGAGCCTGATCTATACAAAGCGCCAGAGCACCGTGGCTACAGGAAGCCAGACAGTTTGTACAGATGCCCTTGAACCAGTTTAAACTGGTGTGGACAAATTCCTCTTTCCGGATTCGGCTGCCCCAGTGGAAGAAATTATCATACCAGCTGCTTGCCGCTGTCTGCCTGACAGTGGTTCCTGCCCGCTGGGAGCATCCCTTATCCACTTCAGTGAAAATGAGCTGGCGTGCTTAGCAAACACGTACAGTATAAATTTTGAAGCAAACCTTGCTCATCGTGACTCCAAGGGGCGCACCCATGCGAGCAGTTGGCTGCTGGAGCTGAAGGAATAATAACTGGGGCCCAAGGACACCGACAATGGTGCGGGATGGCTGCCGACAGCGTTCCTCGCACCAGTACAGGTGGATCCATAAGTCATATCCCACAGAAACCTGTGCTTTAATAACCGAACTCCCTCTCTTGCTTGAGCAGCTTTGAAAGCAGATTAAACTGCCATGATGGCAACGGAGGAGACAGGCCCAGACTGTGCTGGCAGCAGAGCTGCTGTGGGAACAGGTAGCCTGGAAGAGAGATCAAATTGCCTCAGAGGGTGTGGGCCAGGCCCATCACGCTTAGCTGCCAACATCACCATATGGTGGCTTGTAAACCTGATGGGAGAAACTATGCAAGACGTGCAGGGCTACTGGAATTACAGCCCCAAGTCCTATCGCCGTGGCACAGCGGGAGACTATACAGAGCTCTGCTCAGGAGCACAGGAGCGTAAGAAATGTCCTTGTATCGGAAGGTAGAGGGCCAGACGACATGGTGGAGCAGGAGACATTACCAAGTTTAATCTCAACTCCCTGGTATCTAAAAATGGCTCCTGTTCTATTAACAGAAAGCTTTCTTTCCACTCGTTGCTGGCCTGCTTCCTGCTCCACACAGACTAAGAAGAGCTGCCTTCCCTTCTGCCTGCTCGTTCCACTTACCAACTGCTCTAGTAACAGCACCGGTGAGGCTCCAAGCACTGTAGTTCCAGCGATGCTGCCCTGTTTCCAAGGGCACGGCTCCATCCTGCACCGCTCAGCACCATCATGTGGAGTCCGTCCGCGCTCCGAGAGTGGGGTAGGGTGAGGGCAGGTTGTCTTGGTGGGGTGGCATAAAGACCTGCAGGCACACGCTCAACAGCCCAGAAACAAGGGCTGGAGGAAGAAGCTTTTATTCCAGAAGGGAATGGATGCTTTGGTCGAACACCTGAAAATATATTAATACAAGCTATTAATGAGAGATTGTACTATGGAAACAGTTTCTCCACTTCAGCTTGATCGGAAATAGCTGGTACGAAACGGAAACATGTGAAGATTCCTCCTGACTCCATTTTGCCATGGTCCTGTGTTCCTCTAGCAACACAGAATCACAGAACAACCAGGTTGGAAGAGACCCACCGGATCATTGAGTCCAAACATTCCTATCAAACACTAAACCATGTCTCTTAGCACCTCATCCACCCGTCCTTTAAACACCTCCAGGGAAGGTGAATCAACCACCTCCCTGGGCAGCCTCTGACAGTGCACAATCACCCTTTCCGTGAAAACTTTTTTCCTAATCTCCAGCCTAAACCTCCCCTGGCACAGCTTGAGGCCATTCCCTCTTGTCCTGTCCCCTTTCACTTGGGAGAAGAGCCCAGCTCCCTCCTCTCCACAACCTCCTTTCAGGTAGTTGGAGAGAGCAATGAGGTCTCCCCTCAGCCTCTTCTTCTCCAGGATAAACACCCCCAGCTCTCTCAGCCGTTCCTCTTGTTCTCCAGCCCCTTCACCAGCTTTGTTGCTCTTCTCTGGACTTGCTCCAGAGCCTCAACATCCTTCTTGTGCTGAGGGGCCCACAACTGAACACAGGATTTGAGGAGCGGCCTCACCAGTGCCGAGTACAGAGGGAGAAGAACCTCCCTGGACTTGCTGGTCACACCATTTCTGATACAAGCCAGGATGCCATTGGCCTTCTTGGCCTCCTGGGCCTCTGCTGGCTCATGTTCAGTCACTGTCAACCAACACCCCAGGTCCTTATCCTCCAGGCAGCTTTTCAGCCAGTTTCTCCTAGTCCGTAGCTGCTCGGGGTTGTCGTGCCCCCAAGAGCAGGACCCGGCATTTGGCCTTGTTAAACCTCATGCCATTGGACTCTGCCCAGCAGTCCAGCCTGTTCAGATCCCTTTGCAGAGCCTCCTGACCTCCCAGCAGATCGACACTTCCACCCAGATTAGTGTCATCCCCAAACTTGCTAAGGGTGCACTCGATGCCTTCATCCAGGTCATTGATGAAGACATTGATTAGGGCTGGACCCAGCACTGAGCCCTGGGGAATCTTATTTTTATGGGGTTGCTACACAAAGTGGTCCCACACGCCCCACTGCCTGTGGTACCTTCCACCTCCTCTTCCAATACTCGCAGTCTCTCCTGGGCGCTCCTGTTCCCCGCAGCAGCTGACTGTCTGTAGTGTTTCATCGCTTCTGCCAGGTTCTGCTGCACTCCAAGGCCCTTCTCATAGCAAATGCCCACGTGATACCTGCTTTGGGCATCCTAGACATGGGAGAAAGCACAGCAATCTGATCCACGTGGCGGAGAAGCAACAACAGCACAAGAAAGGAGAACAGAGAGTTTTCAACACCTTCTTTAAAGTCTACTACTCTATCTTTGGGCACCTTCTTTAAAGCTCCTCTATCCATCAGACCATATCTTCAGTAATTTAGTCCCTTTTCCAAGCACATAGTAAAGCAGAGTTTCTCAGCAGACATCTCTGACTCTGCTCTTTTCTGTCCCTTTCCAATTAAATTCACTTATTTTCCATCATCCTCCAGGTCTGTGTCACAGGAAGAAAGGAACAACAGTCTCTGCAGAGCATGCTGCTTGCCTTAGGGGTCACAGCTAAGAGACAGAGACCTTAGAGCAGCTTCCAGTACTTAAAGGATGCTCCTGGAAAGCTGGGGAGGGGCTCTAGATCATGGAGTGCAGGGATAGGATGAGGGGAATGGTTTTGAGCTGAAAGAGGGGAGATTGAGATGAGATCTTAGGAAGAAATGTTTTGCTGTGAGGGTGGGGAGGCCCTGGCCCAGGTTTCCCAGAGCAGTGGTGGCTGTCTCAACCCTGGAGGGGTTCAAGGCCAGGTTGAATGGGGTTTGGAGCCCCCGATCCAGTGGGAGTTGTCCCTGCCCACAGCAGGGGTTAAAACTGGATGGGCTTTGAGGTCCCTTCCAACCTAAACCATCCCACAGTTCTATGACTTGGGCAGCTGTAACTGCACCTGCATCCTGCTCACACTCAGGCTCTGGACATGCCTTGTGGGCTTGACCTGCTACAGCTCACACAGAAGTCTTGTAAAAAAAATAACAAACACCAGAGAGGTACTTGCTGTCCAGGGCTAAGATTCCCCTTGGCAGCACCAGGCTACCAGCCCTTCAACACAACAGCGCAGCACTACCTTGCTCAGCCCCAACTGACTACAGTCCAGAAGAAATCTCAAGCAGCGAAAATGGAGTCAAGCAAATAAGTGCTACAGAAAAAGCACCTGAGCTACTCAGACACACGTAATTTGGGGCAAAACAACCCTGAGTAGCTACAGACTAGACAGACTTTCTAGTCTGTCTAGAAAGCTGCCAGGAGGAGAGGGACCTTGGGGGTGTTGGTTGACAGGGACTGACATGAGCCAGCAGTGGCCCAGGTGACCAAGAAGGCCAATGACATCTTGGTTTGGATCAGAAATGGTGTGACCAGCAGGTCCAGGGAGGTTCTTCTCCCTCTGTACTCGGCACTGGTGAGGCCGCTCCTCAAATCCTGTGTTCAGTTGTGGGCCCCTCAGCACAAGAAGGATGTTGAGGCTCTGGAGCGAGTCCAGAGAAGAGCAACGAAGCTGGTGAAGGGGCTGGAGAACAAGCCTGATGAGGAATGGCTGAGAGAGCTGGAGGTGTTTATCCTGGAGAAGAGGAGGCTGAGGGGAGACGTCATTGCTCTCTCCAACTACCTGAAAGGAGGTTGTGGAGAGGAGGGAGCTGGGATCTTCTCCCAAGTGACAGGGAACAGGATGAGAGGGAATGGCCTCAAGCTGTGCCAGGGGAGATTTAGGCTGGACATTAGGAAAAAAAAATTTCAGGGAAAGGGTCATTGGTCACTGTCAGAGGCTGCCCAGGGAGGTGGTTGATTCACCTTCCCTGGAGGTGCTTACGGGACGGGTAGACGAGGTCCTGAGGGACATGGTTTAGTGTTTGATAGGAATGGTTGGACTTGATGATTTGGTGGGTCTCTTCTAACCTGGTTATCCTATCATTCTATAACTGCTGAGAACAAAATAGAAAGCAGAAACGTTACTGTAGATGGGTCACTGAAGCCAAAACCAAACCTGTGACACATTTACATGTTAGCTGTGCAGACCTTTTAGGTCCAACAGGATGTCAGAGATAGCATGAAAGCAAGACAACAGTCCTGAAGACATTAAAATGAGGGCACGGGCTAGTTGCTACACAGAAGTTTTTCAGTAAAAAAAAAAAAGAGCACGACTGCTAGAAATGTGATCTAAACAAGGCTTCGCAAAAGAAGAGGAGAAGAAGAAGAAAAAAAAGGAAGTAGCACGTTTTAATAAAGTCAGGAGAAAAGAACATATTGCAAGTGTTGCTGTCTAGGATGTAGCTGGTAAAGTGAAGAAATCAATGAGTGGGTGCTTTGGAAAATGTTGCAAATTGCAGTTTATGACAGCAGTAAACTTCTTTAGAGACGAGATAAACACGTTGCAGCCTTGGCACTTGAGAAGTGACAACAGACAGGGTTAAATAAGTATGAAGTGTTCCACTAGCCATCTCTTGTAGCACACGGCCACACGAAGAAGGGAACCCTGAATTAGCATGGCATAAGCGACTGTGCTCTACTTTGAAATCTGAAGGTCAAGCTCAGTTCTACAACAAGTCTTTAATATGGTTTTGGTAGTCCATGGCTGCACGCATAAAATAAGGGAGGATTAAAAAGTGGTAACCAAAGTAAAACAGTTCTCTGAGGCATCGTTGTGCTTGGAAGAATACTTGTCGGCTTTCTTACAGAGCAACAGTCTGAGAGCGAAACACTCAACCTACGGCTTTTTGTGGTTGTTTCCCCTTTCTTGTGGTTGCAGCTAAATGGTGCTGTCCTTGCTTCACCCAGAGGCAAACTAAACATAGAATCATAGAATCACAGAATCACCAGGTTGGAAGAGACCCACTGGACCACTGAGTCCAACCATTCCTATCAATCACTAAACCATGTCCCTCAGGACCTCGTCTCCCTGTGCCTTAAACACCTCCAGGGAAGGTGAATCAATCCCCTCCCTGGGCAGCCTGTTCCAATGCACAATCACCCTTTCTGTGAAACATTTTTTTCCTAATCTCCAGCCTAAATCTCCCTTGGTGCAGCTTGAGGCCATTCCCTCTTGTCCTGTACCCTGTCACTTGGGAGAAGAGCCCAGCCCCCTCCTCTCCATAACCTCCTTTCAGGTAGTTGTAGAGAGCAAAGGGGTCTCCTCTCAGCCTCCTCTTCTCCAGAAGAACATGAATCCACACTGCAGGGTAACAGGAAAAGACCAGGCTCCTGCAGCCCTTCTCCCAGCAGAACTCGCTGGGTCACACCCCAGGGAGCTGCCACCAAAGATGAGGCACACGCTAGGGAAGCAGTGATGGAGAAAGACAATTGGAACCTGAGAACTGTCGAGGCTGTGACCAAAACATGTGAAACGTTGATCTAGCGGGAGTACCCCTGGGACCAGCAGTACCCCTGAGAGTGGCTGTTGTTAAGGGCTTACAAGGCACTGGGTAAATGACAATCATCTATTTAATGAGATAATTACAGCGCGCAGGATACACATCTGACATCAGGCTGGAAGAAAAGGAGCCAGCGATGCGGCTTCGGAGCAATCCTTAGCAGGCCTGGTATTAAATACTGTATCGTGATGACTAAGCTGCTGTGGGCAGGCAGGTCTGGTCCCACCGGTGATCCAACAGGGTTTGCACTCTACAGCGGGTGAAAACAGACGTGGCAAAGCTTGCAAGTGATGTAATGTCATCTGGAGAATTAATTAGAGAAGATCTCACAAGCCTAAGAGTGGGCAATACAATCCCAGGGGAAACTTAGTGTTGACAAATGCAAAGTAGCGCTTATAGAAAGAAATGTGTGAGTCACTGCACTAGCTCCCTCAAACCATCCAGTCACTGCTCAGGGGCAGACAAAACAATATTTGGAATTATTGGAAGGGAATACAAAACAGTAGAGATTCTCATAACGTCAGATCCCTGGTATACGGAGTCCAGTTTTAGTCCAAGCATCTTAAAATGGTCGAAGGCAGATTAGGAAAATAAAGACTGACAAGCAAAATGGAACAGCTCAACTCAACGGAGAGACAAACTGAACTAGCACTCTGCAGCCTGCAAAAGTGACTCAGAGAGGACACACTAAAGGGCGCCAGAACCAGAAGCATTAGCCAGAAGAGGGAACAGCTTTTCATTATTTCCCATTACACAAAAGCTGCGGGAACTGAAGTTAAAATGAACAAGTTCTTCAGGAAAAAAAACACAAACCCCGAGCTATTACAAAGTGGAGCAAGCTGGAAATGAGTGAACAAAGTCACAGTGTGGTAAAGAGACAGGACTGTGGGGCACAGAGACCTGGCTGTGAGGCACGGCGTGTGGTACTTCTGCTGCTCCCAGAGTGCCAGAGGCTCTGGAGCTGCGCTGCTCTTCAAACAAATCAAGCCTGGGTCACTTAGCCAAAGTTGAACAGCAAGTAAGAAAATTGCTGAGGATCCAGACAATATGAGGATAAACTCAAACAACCACAAGAGGCTGAAGAGGGGGTTCAAGTATTTAAGCACGTTAAAGCTCCCTGCAAAAAACAGAGAGTCCTCTTATCCTCTGCATGGACTGCAAGAAATAATGGAGCAATTTTGAAGAGCAGAATTGAGATTGGCACAACAAATCTCAAAACAACACAGTAGTGCAAGAGTTTGACTGAAGAGGGTGTATGTGCTCCATAACAGGAAACCCGTGCAATTATCCTAGAGGAATGTAAGCACTGGTGCTGTAAGAATGACTCCAACCCAAAAGGGCTGCTTCCACATTCATGGTCTGTTGGGTCTGTGCCCCTGGGCCCTTTCCAAGATCTTGGAATGGTTTGGGTGGATGGAACCTTAAAGCCCATTCAGTTCCAACCCCCCTGACACGAGCAGGGACACCTCCCACTGCATCAAGGGTTCCAAGCCCCATCCAACCTGGCCCTGAACCCCTCCAGGGATGGGGCAGCCACCACTGCTCTGGGCAACCTGGGCCAGGGCCTCCCCAGCCTCCCAGCAAAACATTTCTTCCTAAGATCTCATCTCAACCTCCCCTCTTTCAGCTCAAAACCATTCTCCGTCATCCTATCCCTGCACTCCCTGATAAAGAGCCCCTCCCGAGCTTTCCTGGAGCCCCTTTCAGGACTGGGAGCTGCTCTAAGGTCTCCCTGGACCCTCTTCTCCAAGCTGAGCAATTCCAACTCTGTGGAACTCAGCCTGTCTGTGGCCCCACACTGCCCTCTCCAATAGTGCAGTGAAGCCCCCACGCTCATTCCCATTTCCAAGAAGCCCTGAAATCTGCCAGAGATCCTAAACTGCGAACAATCATAGGACTACTTACACCGTTCTTGGCTGCCAGCAGCAGGTACTTCAGACCTCTCTTTTCCTTAGGTTGCGGCTCCCTCATGTAAAACACTCCAAGATAAGCCTGTGCCTGCAACAAAACCACACAGTACAAATCAGCCAGCGTTTCCCCCATTAGTTACTCTAGTTCTTTTACTGATTTTATAAGTTATTCAAACACCAGCTTTACTGCAGCAAGTCCCTGCTTGCTGCAAAGCCAGTTGAGAGAAGGGGCGCTGTCTTTGGAAAAAAATCAATCTGACGTAGTAAAGACAGAAAAAATAGCATTTGATGTATAGAACTCCACTCCAGAACTAGCGCTCTCCACCGTAGCAGTGACATAACCACACTAACACTGTAAGGCCCAGAATATAATTTCAAATGGCACTGTGGAAGTCAGAGTGAGAGAACAGCTCCTGATCGTGAGCCGTCCGTAAGATACAGCAGATGCACTTCCTGGAACAGTGTGTTACACGCGATAGATAGAGTCATTGCCAGAACGACCGGGATTGGCAACACAAGATGGCTCATGCCTAAATGTATCTCCTGAAGAGTGAGAAAGGAGGGCAGGGTACACAGATACATGTGGATGAATCATCTTGAAAAGTCAGAGATACAAACTGAGGATCTGTTATTACTTTAAGTACCTCATGGAAAATCCTCTGTCAAAGTGACCTGTGTTCTCAGAACTGAGAGGAGATGAAACACAGAGCCACGTTTCAAAGGTCAGTTCTCCTAGGCCAACGGTCATAGAATCATAGAACAACCAGGTTGGAAGAGACCCACCGGATCATTGAGTCCAACTATTCCTATCAAACACTAAACCAGGTCCCTCAGCACCTCATCCACCCATGCCTTAAACACCTCCAGGGAAGGTGAATCAACCCCCTCCCTGGGCAGCCTGTTCCAATGCCCAATGACGCTTTCTGCGAAACATTTTTTCCTAATGTCCAGCCTAAATCTCCCCTGGTGGAGCTTAAGGCCATTCCCTCTCATCCTGTCCCCTGTCACTTGGGAGAAGAGGCCATCACCCTCCTCTCCACAACCTCCTTTCAGGTAGTTATAGAAAGCAATGAGGTCTCCTCTCAGCCTCCTCTTCTCCAGGCTAAACACCCCCAGCTCTCTCAGCCTTTCCTCATAAGGCCTAGACAATAATGTCTCATATTGTCCAAGAGCCACACTAAAAAGCCCAAGAGCAAAACAAACAGGCACTGCTGACACCAGGGGCACCCAGTTGTCTCCCACGTGCAGGCAGGGCTGCCTCCCATACACTGTTAGAAGAATAAACATATTGGAAGAATTTTGGTTCTAGTCCCACACATGCTACTTTCTAGGATGTCTTGTGGTTCTTGTCCTTTAGAGAGGGTTCTCTGCTGGCTCCCTCCTCCGAATCCCCATGCTGTGGGAACTAACCTCTGTAATCCCAGCTATTGCTGCTTGCTCCAGGAAAGTCACTGCCTTCTGATGCCTGTCCCATTGGCTCTCAGGCGCGTGGCACAGGAGGCAGCGAGCGTAGCGGTACTGCGCCATCGGGTGACGGCTGCTGGCCGCCTGGTAGTAATAAAAAGCTGCCTGGAAAAAGAGAAAGACACTTAGAATCATAGAATCATAGAACAACCAGGTCGGAAAAGACCCACTGGATCATTGAGTCTAAGCACTCCTATCAAAAGTCACATCCATGTCCACTCCACTCTGCCGATACTCTTATTTAGAACAAAGTCAGTACAGCAACCCACTAGAAAAAGTTTCTGCAAACCTTAAAATGTATCAAAATCAGTACTGGTGTAATCATGAAGGTTAAAAACCCCACAAAAGCTGCAGCCAGAGTCCATGCAAATCACAGAAAACGTTTCTCCAGGCTGCAGTGGGCTTGTGTGATTCAGGTTACGGCTGCCCTCAAACATGACACAACTCCCTTCTGGCCAAGACACGCTTAACCTCTGTGTCTAGATCGATCACAAGCTGCACGCGCTCCCCCCGAGCAGCTCTCCCACCCCTCCCTGCAGAAGAATGTGAAATTGTTTAAGCGAGACAGTGGACTGTGCCTCCATGAACACCCTCTAAGGCCCTGCCTCCTCTAGTCAAAGCTCCCCGTGTTGAAGAAGGTGGCACTGGGCCAGCAATACCAAAGCTGACTCTGCGTCAGCCGGGATCCGCGCGATTCCTCAAAACAAGCTGCCTCTGCAGATCTTCCCGGCTCCAGAAGATGCTGAGTGTGGGCAGCACACACTAGGTGGCAGGCTGGAGCTAGGGTACCCACACTGGACAGCTTGAGATGTAATGAAGCTCTTGGATGTGCAGTTGTGCTTTAAATACAGTTAAGGAGACAGGTTTCTCCTTGGTACTCTCCTGGGTGTGAGTGGCACAGCCCACGTACCTACGAGAAGACCTCTGAAGCTATGAGAAAGGGGATTTCAGAAGCATGTCTCTATGACGTGCTCTGGCACTGAAGTCAGCACTGCAAACCCATGGTTTAGATTATTTCCAGCACTTTCTAACGAGACTTGAGACCATCGCATCCATGCAAAGGGAGAAAAGCACTGGAAAGGGAGAGGGCACTGGCAGAGGATGCCCAAGGAGGTGGTTGATTCACCTTCCCTGGAGGTGTTTAAGGGACGGGTGGACGAGGAACTGAGGGACATGGTTTAGTGTTTGATAGGAATGGTTAGACTTGATGATCTGGGCGGTCTCTTCCAACCTGGTTGTTCTATGATACTGAGATTCTATGAAAAGCACCTGTGGACCCAACAAAGACCACTCTTCTGGTCTGTGCCATGAATACACAACTTGACAAGCCACGGATACCTTTTCTAAATCTTTTTCTGTGCCTCTGCCGTGCTCGTAACACAGACCCACGTTGAACTGGGCTTTGCTGTAGCCTCGATCCGCTGCCAGTTTGAAGCAGGTATACGCTATCCTCTCATGGCCCACTCTCATACTTTCAATCCCTGAAAAGAACACAGTGTAAAAACAGAGCAAAAGAAAAGGCAAGTGCAGCGACCTCCCCTGCCTTCCATGGCCCTGGTCAAGCTCTCTGGTCTGCTTCCAGCTGGCTTGCCAGCCCACAGGAACACAGTTTCCACAGGAGAAATGGCAACACAGCATTTTAAGAAGTTTTGTTGCCTCAATGTAAAGAAGGATGACAGGCTAACACGGCGTATGGTTCACACAGAAGCAGCTCACTTTTTTAGTGCTGCAACAAGCAGTGTATGTAGGGCAGGGAGGTTTTTCTTAGATCATTGCATCTTTCTTCAGCTCTTCTTTGAGCTGCAATTCTACAATTGCTTTTTTGGCTTGCCAGGAAGACTGAGATCAACGACAATGAAAAAGGATACAAGGATATGACAGTCTGTGTTGCAAAAAAGACAGAGATGGCTTAATTTCCAGTTACAGATGTCAGGGCAACAGTGCAGGTTTCAAATAAACCTGGATTTAAATTTGCTGATATAAATCAGGTGGCAGGATGGGACAAAGGGCAATAAATCCCTGGAGGTGTTTAAGGGACGGGTGGATGAGGTGCTGAGGGACATGGTTTAGCGTTTGATAGGAACGGTTGGACTCGATGATCCAGTGGGTCTCTTCCAACCTGGTTATTCTATGATTCTATGAAATCTCTCAAAGCACAGTTTAAAGTGCTGAAGGGAGGCTTCAGCTTGGGCATATGCCATCTCTGCCTTCACACAAGACCTGCAACAATTTGGAGGTCCTCCAGCAAGAGAAATGTGTGGTTTAAGGACAAAACAAATCCAAGTCCACATTACCGAGGATGTTCAATGCAATGGAAATGTCAATTCGGAAAATCTGCTGCAATTGGAAAGCAGCTTCCTCTAAACGCCCTCGCGGAGCTGGGTCACCCTGAGGAGTTAAAGAAGAAAGCTATTACGAAAACAGAATAATACAGACCCTACAGGAGATTCTTTCTTGGAACATGAGCAGTGAGACACGATTGTACTAATAGAGTTATCGAGAGGGTGATGTAATCTGGTGTCAAGCACCCACAAAAAAGTCTCTGTGTCTTAGACAGCAATCCAGTTAGGGAAGTGCATGCCTCCCCTTGGGCCATGATGCTTAGTGTAGCCTCTGGGATCTCATCAGCCCTTCCAGAACAGAGAAAATGCCTGATGCCACTCGTGACTGTCCCCTTCAAAAGTAACATTAGCCCTTGTTCACTACACCAACAGCTCAATCCCTCTCTGCCAAACACACACTGACATATTTGTATCCGCTACCCGCAATTCAAGCTGAGCCCACACAGCCAGCTTACTGAACACTGCACCCTCCTAATAAAACCCTGCCCAGCAGAGACAATGTCTTTACTTTCTTGGTAATGAACAGTATTTTTCACTTCACCACAGCTCTGGGAGGTGGGAGGAGGATTAGCCGTGGCCTGCAGCTCTGTCTTCCTCGTGAGTGTACAAATTTAGTGCCATCGAGTGGAGGCAGCGCACACTGCACAGGGGCTGAGATGCCTCCGCACGCTGCAGAAACACCTCCTGCCACCCAAATGCTTTAGTGCTCAGCCAGAGCTGCTCACAGGAGAGCAAGATGGGGAAGAACTCCTCTCCTCTCCCAAGACCTCTGCCACAAGCTATGGATGTGCTGTGGACCCTTCCTAGGGCCCTGTAGAAGTGGCACCTCCCAGGATAGGGACCTGAATGCTCACCCCCTCATCAAACACCTTTCTGGTGGGGAAGCAGAGGCCGCAGCCACACCAAAGCACAGAACTCACTCTATCAGACACTGAATTTACCTCCACTCTGTTCCCAGTGCCCTTGAGCAATTGCTCAGCTGACTGATTTTTAAAATAGGGAATTGCCTGCACCTGAGACTGTGAATTGCAAGGAATTAGCAGGTTTAATCACAACAGGAACAATAATACAATTTCCAGCCTTGTGACTCTCAAGCTGATGCACCCTCTTCAAGCCTAAAGTACCTTCCTCTCTGTAACAGCCAAGAGCCAGGCCTGATTTGCAGCTTCAGGAGGAGTGACACCACCTTCTCCAGTCATGGGTTGGCCACAAAAACCAAAATAGCATCAGCACAAAATCACCTAGTGAGAGGTTGTATCAAAAGGCAAATAGACAAGAATAGGTCAGGGCTATGGGAGAAGGGTTTTTTTTTTGCTTGGTTTTTTTTTTTTTTCCATTTTCTTTCAGTGCTACCAGCACCCCTCTTACACAGACACCTTAAAGGATGGGGACGCCAGCTTGTAGCTCCTCAAGCTGAGCTCTAGCTAAAGCAGAGGGCACCATTTCACATCTCTATCTCCTGCCCTTCAGCCATGCAGGGCACAAGAGTCTTGCGTGTGAGCAGATTGCTCAGGCTGTGCTTGGGGTGGCACTGGGATGGTATCTGGCAGGGAAGGCGCCTCGGGTGCAGATGGAGGATCAGAAAAATGCAAGCATACCTTTGCACTGGGGAGAACTGGCCCCACGCTGCAGCTCTCAGGGATCTGGAACTCCCCTACATTAAAAAACGAGAACAAAAAAAGCAGGGTTAAGCAATGCTGTATCTTCACCGCTTCATCCTTTACCTGTCCTCTCTACTCCGAAGTCCTGTAACCTGCAGCCAGCCAAGACACCTCCTCCAGAGAGCCCTCAGCTGAATGCACCAAAAGGTAAAGACATGTCCCATTTCTGAAAGTTTGTTCCGGCACCTTGTAACCGCTGCTTTAAATCTCTGTGCTTCATTTAAAATTAAAATACATCTGGTTTCTGCTCCCAGGCTCTTTACTAAAAAGCCCATTCTCCTTTTGAAAGTCCTGACATGATTAATCAGCCCCTCTTGATTCTTGTCTGTGATTCTAAACAGACCATGCTGCTCATGTCTTTCAATTGAAGGACTCTTTCTGCCCCAGCTGATTAATTTTTTGACTTTTTGCCACTATTCTTGAATTTTCAACATTGTTACTGAAGTGCGGATCCTCTCACCAGTGTCACAGGAAGGGTAAAATTGCTTCCTTGTTTGGATTTGAAGCTGCCAAGCTCGCAGGCATCAGAGCTGTGCCCCAGTTCCCATTGCCCAGAGCATCACACCCAGATCTCATGCTTAGGCGCTTGCTTTCCTAGCTACATTCCCAGAAAATTTGTCCCAGATGCAGTTTTGCTTCTGCAAGGGGACGATGAGATGCTCTGTTTTGGCTACATCAGAATCAGACTCAGGTTGCCACCCCAGCATACCCTACCTGCTCCTCGCTGCCCTCTTGGATACGCTGGCACAACCATGTGTTCAGTCACAATCTGGCCAGTTTCAATCAGAATTATCTGACAAAAACACCTCCAGCAAAAGCTAAACCACCTCGCTCTAATGGAACTGTGTTGGATGCAATTAAAGTATCTGAACAGGCTGGATCCATGGGCTGAGACCAATGGGATGAGGTTTAACGAGGCCAAATGGCGGATCCTGCACTTGGGGCACAACAACCCTGAGCAGCTACAGACTAGGAGAAGTCTGGCTGGAAAGTGCCTGGAGGAGAAGGACCCGGGGGTGTTGGTTGACAGCGACTGAACACGAGCCAGCAGTGGCCCAGGTGGCCAAGAAGGCCAATGGCATCTTGGCTTGGATCAGACACAGTGTGGTCAGTAGGTCCAGGGAGGTTCTTCTCCCTCTGGACTCAGCACTGGTGAGACTGCTCCTTGAATCCTGTGTTCAGTTGTGGGCCCTTCACCACAAGAAGGATGTTGAGGCTCTGGAGGGAGTCCAGAGAAGAGCAACGAGGCTGGTGAAGGGGCCTTATGAGGAATGTCTGAGAGAGCTGGGGGTGTTTATCCTGGAGAAGAGGAGGCTGAGGGGAGACCTCATTGCTCTCTGCAACTACCTGAAAGGAGGTTGTGGAGAGGAGGGAGCTGAGTATTTCTCCCAAGTGTCAGGGGACAGGACAAGAGGGAATGGCCTCAAGCTCCACCAGGGGAGATTTAGGCCGGGCATGAAGAAAAAAAATTTTCACAGAAAGGGTCATCGGGCATTGGAACAGGCTGCCCAGGGAGGTGGCTGATTCACCTTCCCTGGGGGTGTTTAAGGGACGTGTGGATGAGGTCCTGAGGGACATGGTTTAGTGTTTGATAGGAATGGTTGGACTCAATGATCTGGTGGGTCTCTTCCAACCTGGTTGTTCTATGATTCTATGTGGGTGTTCATGCTCTAAGATGACAGTGACTCTAAGATAACAGTGACCTGCCTGGTTCACCATAAGCAGCTGGATCACACCAGGCACCCAGCACCAGGTGGTGAAGCCTGGATGACTTCAAGCCAGTGCTGCCAGTGTAAGAAGCTATGTCCTCCTGCCCTCCCCTCAAACTGTGTGACTGCAGAGCAGGGAGCTAATACCAGTGAAAACCAGTCCTTCTGGGGGTCCAGTTCCTTGATTCCTGGTGCTATCACAGCTACACAAGCACTTAAAAGAATCGTAGCATGGTTTAGGTTAGAAACGACCTTAAAGATCATCCAGTTCCAATCCTCCTGCATGGGTAGAGACACCTCCCACTGGATCAGGTTGCTCAAAGCCTCATCCAATCTGGCCTTGAACTGTTCTACAATGTGCATAAAGCCTTGGCCTATGTTCCAGCTGCAGCCTCATCATTTCCAGATAAACAATTCCCCTCTGGCTTTGTTAAAATGTATTTTATCTGAACAAGCCCCACTCACCCAACAAGCAAGTCTGTGATGGCGAACACCATTTCTACTCATCGTTCCACCAAAAATAATATAAAGTGTGAATTTATTAGTTGTGCTTTACATTTATTTTCAAAGCAGGCATAAAATTATCTGGTCTGCCTCTTGTTTGAGTATCTCCCTCGTGATGCAATCTGTTTTCTCCTATATGTGCAACAGCAAAGCTCATAAAAAAAACTATCTGTGTTAAAACGTCTCCAAACTATTTGTTTAAACATTAGTATATTCACGCTTTCCAGAAACTTTATATTTGGCATAGATATCTACTCCTAAATCAGGAATTCATCGTCTACTGAGAAAATGAGCTGTAATTTGGACAAACTATTACCCCATGAAAAATAAACAGAAACTAATTCTGAATTCTACCAGCTTGCAAACTCTCTCATGCCTCCCTCCCACTGGAAATCCCTCCCCATCCAAATCCCAGTGATCTCCCCACTAGGAGTTACCGCTCCCAAAGAGCATAAGAAAACACAGGGACCAACCGATCCTGCTACCCAGTCCTATCTTCTGAAGGATTAGATTAATGAATTCTCTTGGAACTCACCTCTAAGGCCGGGCAAGCCTCAAATCAAGTCTTTGGGGATACCATGAACTTTAAGACTCTCCTGTTCCGGAGCTGCTGCCTCAATACCAGGCACACAATCTAAACGCAACTCTTAAGTGTTCCTCCAGCAGCGAACTGATAGGAATTTGATAGGAATGGCTGGACTCGATGATCTGGTGGGTCTCTTCCAACCTGGTTATTCCATGATTCTACGAATGCAGAAACAGAAGCAACCCCAGCAACTCCGCTCAGCAGAGTAAGATCAGCTCAGATTAAAACCATCAGGTCACACAAATTCACGCCAACGGCTTGTTTCTTGTTTCTCAAAGAATGGCCAAGCCTCAGCAGAACTTCACAGGAGTTCGACTTTGAGTGAATTAACTGCTATATTGCACACACAGAATCATGTTAAGTTGATCTTAAGGATCTATTTTCAAAGCATGTCAAAGCTGGGAATACCATTGGCTGGAATTGTCTGTGATACTTTAAGACTACATCTTCCAGAATGTGTCATAGAATCACAGAATCATAGCACAACCAGGTTGGAAGAGACCCACCGGATCATCAAGTCAAACCAATTCCTATCAAATACTAAACCATATCCCTCAGCACCTCGTCCACCCGTGCCTTAAACACCTCCAGGGAAGGTGAATCAACCACTTACCTGGGAAGCCTGTTCCAGTGCACAATGACCCTTTCCGGGAAAACCTTCATGTTAATGTCCAGCCTAAATCTCCCTGGGTGGAGCTTGAGGTCATTCCCTCTTGTCCTGTCCCCTGTCACTTCGGAGAAGAGCCCAGCTTCCTCCTCTCCACAACCTCCTTTCAGGTAGCTGGAGAGAACAATGAGGTCTCCCCTCAGCCTCCTCTTCTCCAGGATAAACAAGCCCAGCTCTCTCAGCCCTTCCTCATAAGGCCTGTTTTCCAGCCCCTTCACCAGCTTTGTTGCTCTTCTCTGGACTCGCTCCAGAGCCTCAACATCCTTCTTGTGGTGAGGGACCCACAACTGAACACAGGATTTGAGGAGCAATCTCACCAGTGCTGAGTAAAGAGAGAGAAAAGCCTCCCTGGACCTGCTGGTCACACCGTTTCTGATACAAGCCAAGATGCCATTGGCCTTCTTGGCCACCTGGGCACACTGCTGGCTTATGTTCAGTCGCTGTCAACCAACAGCCTCAGGACCTTCTCCTCCAGGCAGTTTCCAGCCAGACTTCTCCCAGTCTGTAGCTCTGCATAGGGTTGTTGTGCCCCAAGTGCAGGACCTGGCATTTGGCCGTGTTAAACCTCATCCCATTGGTCTCAGCCCATGGATCCAGCCTGTTCAGATCCCTTTGGAGCCTCCCGACCCTCCAGCAGATCGACACTTCCACCCAGCTTAGTGTCATCTGCAAACTTGCTAAGGGAGCACTCATGATGCAACGTGTTTTGTTCCACGCAGTCCTGCAGCCTTCAGTGTCCTGGGTGACCACTGAGCCACTCACGCATTCAGCAGCTAATAAATATTTTGTATTTTCCCTCTGTTCATCCTGTACCAATCAAACGCTGCTCAAAGCCAGCTCCAAATGAGAAATTAATAATCTTCTCATAGACAGTCTAGATTGCTCATCCCAAAACATCCAAATGCTTCACAAGAATGGATTCACAACAAGAGCTGGACAAAATCCAGGATTTGTGCCTCATGGAAAATTTTAGTGTTTCCAATTGCTCTCATTGTGCTTTGAAATGAAAACACAATTTTGAAATGTCTGTAAGCTCAGAATTGAAATAACGAATTTCACAGTTCTGCCAGGGGTAAAATACAACTCCCCAGGGCAGCATTCAGCCGCTCTAACGTTGAGGCTGGCTGTAATCACCTGCTCCTTCACTCTGTGCCTTTAACTTCCCGCAAAAAAAAGCTTCCAGCGAGCCACGAATCGCGTGGAAAAAAAATAGACTGCGATCATGCAGCTGAGGACTTGCTGATAGTAACATCCAGAAGGCTATTTATAGCAATTTTGCAATGAATTCCCTAAAGTTTTCTTTTTAAACACGCTAAAAGTAATAGCTTCTATCCTATTGTGTTATGTTAAAACAGGAACGGCTCATCTGCAGAGCCGGGATGTTTGGATCCATCAGAAAGATCTCTGCCACTTGAGGCAATGAAGTAGCTGACAGCAAGAGCAGATTGTCACTGTATGTGCAGCCCAGCCTGGGAATGAGCTGAAACAAGGGTGAGGACACGGCATTCTCTCTAAAAGGTCCTTTGCCATTGCTGGCAACAGCAAACTGGAGAAGTGAGAGCACATTCTGCTCCACTCCGAGCTCTGGAGGGCTGTTCGTTAATGGCAAGACTGCTACCAGATTCCCCTGCATCATCTGCCAGCCGCCTGTCCTTCCCTTCCTTCTGCTCACCCAGCTCCTTGCCGCATTCCGATTTCACCAGCCTCATTCTTTTTCAGCAGCTAAACGCCAGGAAAAAAAGCAATCCCAAACCTCAGGCAGCTTTCCCTACAGAAAGCAAAACATACACCGAGAGAAAGGTATCACCAAGCTTCACTTTAAAATCTGCCGTGGGAAGATCCAAAGGACTTCCCATATTGCAAAACTGTGCACATTTTTCAGCCTCCTCAGTGAAAATTACAGAAACTCTTCACCCTGACTTAATTCCCACAACATGGATGCACAGCGTAATGTAAGAATGTAACCTGAGGACTCATGTATTAAGGAAAACCAAATTATTTCTGACAAATATTATCTCTGACAACTGACAGTTGAGGATGGTTGGGCAGAAAGGGTAAGGAACAGGGATTAGACAGTCACGCTTTTCCTGGCAGAACTTTCCAGCAATCAGCTGCTCTCTGATCTTCTGAGCAGGAGGTTTTGCTGGACCAATTAAATCTAATTTGACTGGGTAATTTTACCTAATCACTTCTTGGAATCCGTTTATGCTTCTGGCCTGTAGCACCAAGTCCCACAATTTACCTGTGCACTGGCTGAAAACATGTGCTGCCTTCTGCCTTTTCTCAAGTTCTGCTGTCTGTATATGTAGCAATAAAAAACATTGTCCCATCTCAACTTCCCTGAACGCTTTTAGTTTCACAGAGCATCAGCACACCCTCTGCCACCTCTTTTTTGAGCTGAAGAGCCATTTCCATGCAATTGTCCCCTCATCATCCTTTTCTCTGCCATTTTTTGTTACTGTTTTTAAGGCAGAACGTCTTTTCCTTGAGCCTTCAAGGTGTGGCTGCACCACAGACCTACACAAACCTATGAAGCAGTCTTGCCTTCAGTGCCTTCCTTCACAATAATTAACGTTTAATTGGCCTCACTGCTGCTGAGGACTGACTTAACCTTATCAAAAACATATCCACGGTGACTTTAAATGTTCCCTCTGCAATACAATTATTAATCTGACTTGCCGCACGCTGTACGTGTGTTTACAGTTACACTCCCCTGTGTATACTCATTTAACCTACCTTGGGATGAGCCTGGTTTTATTTCTTGTGTAATTATTTGCTGTGACTTTCAGATTTGACTGTCCTGAATAATTTTGTACCATTTGCTGCTTCTGCCTTCGGATTTTTGCAAGTCACTACTGACTGAGCTGAACAGAACAGGTTTCGACAAAGGACTTAAGGGAACACACCAGGAACCATTCTGCATTGTGAAAACCATTTCATAGAATCATAGAATCACCAGGTTGGAAGAGACCCACCTGATCATCGAGTCCAACCATTCCTATCTAACACTAAACTATGTCCCTCAGCACCAAATCCACCTGTCCCTTAAAAACCTCCAGGGAAGGTGAATCAACCACCTCTATGGGCAGCCTGTTCCAGTGCCCAATGACCCTTTATACGAAAACCTTCCTCCTGATGTTCAGCCTAAACCTCCCCTGGTGGAGCTTGAGGACATTCTCTCTCGTCCTGTCCCCTGTCACATGGGAGAAGAGCCCAGCTCCCTCCTCTCCACAACCTCCTTTCAGGGAGTTGTAGAGAGCAATGAGGTCTCCTCTCAGCCTCCTCTTCTCCAGGATAAACACCCCCAGCTCTCTCAGCCGTTCCTCAGAAGGCCTGTTCTCCAGCCCCTTCACCAGCTTTGTTGTTCTTCTCTGGGCTCTCTCCAGAGCCTCAACATCCTTCTTGTGGTGAGGGGCCCAGAACTGGCCATTTCTTCCACTTTAAATAGTTAATACCTCAAGAGTACACCCTCGGTCTTCCCTCACATCAGCTTTATTTCTCCAGATACCTTTGGTTTATGTCCAGGCTGAGAGATTTTCAGAAAGCCAAGTGCTCCACGTGCCTGTTGACTCCACCAACAAATGCTTAATAGAATCCCTGAATCATGGAATGGTTTGGGATGGAAGGGACCTCAAAGCCCACCCTGTTCCAGCCCTGCCATGGGCAGGAACACCTCCCTCTGGATCAGGGGCTCCAAGCCCCATCCAGCCTGGCCTTGAATCCCTCCAGGGATGGGGCAGACACCACTGCTCTGGGCAACCTGGGCCAGGGCCTCCCCACCCTCATTGTGAAGAAAAAAACAGATTTACAGCTCTCTTCAGTCTCTGCATTGGAGCAAGCTGGCCTGAGAAACAGCTTCCTAAATCCTTCCAAGCCCTCTGGTTCTTTGATACAGCACGTTCATCCATGTGTCTAACACCTCTATGCTACATCAGTTTCCTTCAACTTAGAATCACCGTCTTTCGCCATTTTCTAGCTCAAATAACCCCCATTTTTAAAAGCTGGTGTCCAATTTGTCAGCGTTCATTTCTCCCATTGTACCACAGATTTCAGTGCTGGATTACACATCCCCATTAGAGGCTGAGTGATTTCACAGCTTCTGAAGAACATCTGAACAAAGAGCATGTGGCCTTGGTGACTTGTCACCTTTCAAGTTCTGTTTTCCTAAAAGCTCTTCCTATTAACTCTCAGTAGGAAACTGTTTGTCAGACACAGAAACACGTTTGTTCCTAAATGTTTAGCTGTGCCAACCAAAGGCCTGACTGTCTCCCCTTATTCCCTAGCACCTCACCCAGAGGTCCATGTCCAGTAATCTGCCAGCGAGGAAGCGTGTTTTTGTGCCTCTTAATACGCTCCAGGCAAAAGCAGATGGGTTAAACACTCTAATTGGCAGTTTAGGTAAATTAACCTGGCTGTTTTCCTGGAGCTAATTAGGAGACATGGAAACAAAATGCTCCATTTGCCAACTGATGGGAATGGTAACCTCTGGCAAGCCATGAGTTTGACAAGCAGAGATGGACAGGAGATTAAATCAGGGCAGAAGAAAGCAAAAAATCTGGAGGAAAGCAAAGAATGAGGAACCTCTCTGACCTTTTCTGCAGCACTTGGCATTATCCAGCCAACTTCTGTGGGTTGCCTTGTTCATGTAGAGAGGAGGGAGCTGGGCTCTTCTCCCAAGTGACAGGGGACTGAACAAGAGGGAATGGCCTCAAGCTACACCAGGGGAGGGTCAGGCCTGACATAAGGAAAAAATTCTTCACAGAAAGGGTCATTGGGCACTGGAACAGGCTGCCCAGGGAGGGGGTTGATTCACCTTCCCTGGAGGTGTTTAAGGGACGGGTGGACAAAGTGCTGAGGGACATGGTTTAGTGTTTGATAGGAATAGTTGGACTTGATGATCCGGTGGGTCTCTTCCAACTTGGTGATTCTATGATTCTATGTGCCTTTTCCATACCATGATGATAGGTTGTCCCCCACCCTACCTGCTCTAGTAGGCTCCCTGCTTCCCACAATTCTCCTGAAGGCATTATTAGTGTTTATATATCTAGTGAGAAGCCCTGTTGTAGGCCTCATCTCATCTTCCTTGATATGACTTTGAATTTATTACACAGGACATTGCTTTCCCGGGTAAGTCTTCTATTTTTTTTTTTGAGCGTATCTCTCTATTTCTACAAAACTAATTTTAATATGAATGTCCTTGATACCTCCTTTCACTGCCTTATCTACAGTACGAGCGCTCAGAAAGCTGGAAGGAAGGGAAGAATTCCTTTCATTTCACATCATGTACAGAAGTCTCCCAGATGAAGTGTTCTCCTGAATCCTTCTGGCTGCAAGCATCTGTCCACAATAAAAGAGCAGAATCTGGATGCTGCCATCAGGCTGCTTAGGCAGAGCAGTAGTGGTAAAGCCGATGTCACCTGCACAGTTACAGCACAGCCTCCCCCCTGCCTTCAGGAGTATTTTTTTCCTCCTGTCTCTGGAGTCCTGATTCTCTCTGAAGTTCTCCCTTTCCACCCTAAACAACTCCCCAAGTATCAAAAAAAGGCCGTACGCTTCAGGCTCCCGGCTGTGCCCTGAGGAACTCAAAACTCTGAAGTTCTTCTGCCACAAGTGTCCTGCCCTGCAGCACGTACCTACTTCTGCCCAGGGCTGGCTCTCTCCTTGCCCTGAGGTTGAATTCTCTGGCACGACCTCTGGACTCGCTTTCTGTGGGAAGCAGAACCCCAGCTGTGCACTGGGACACCCGGCTGAGGCTTCGGTCACTGCTGAAACAGAGCACAAAACAGTTCCTTAGAATCACAGAATCACCAGGTTGGAAGAAACCCACTGGATCATCAAGTCCAACCATTCCTATCAAACACTAAACCATGTCCCTCAGTACCTCATCCACCCACACCTTGAACACCTCCAGGAAAGGTGACTCAACCACCTCCCTGGGCAGACTGTTCAATTGCCTAATGATCCTTTCAGTGAACAATTTTTTCCTAATGTCCAGCCTGAACCTCCCCTGGTGGAGCTTGAGGCCATTTCCTCTCGTCCTGTCCCCTGTCACTTGGGAGAAGAGCCCAGCTCCCTCCTCTCCACAACCTCCTTTCAGGTAGTGGTAGAGAGCAATAAGGTCTACCCCTCAGCCTTCTCTTCTCCAGGCTAAACACCCCCAACTCTCTCAGTTGCTCCTCTTAAGACTTGTAAATGTTTGCCTTAGGAGGCGACGCCAGACTGTAGATCTACTCAGCATCCTCCTCTGCTGTGACCACAAAGCTGAGCAGGAGGAGAGTTCAGGGAGCAGAGACCAGAAGAGAAAACAAAGGTAAGGGCTTGCGGGATGAAACGTGGGATTGCGCCAAATCATTAAGAAACAGCAATATTCCCGTGACAGACGAAAGCCTTCACTCTCCCCAGAGAGCTTGGAAGCTGTCAGCTTCTCGCAAGTGCTCTCTTCCAGTCACACTTAACATGACACGAGGCAACAACCCTCTCTGGCAGCCAGGCCCTCCCTGAGCCCCTTCTCCCAAGCCAGCACTGCTAACCTGTCTGCTGAGCAGGCAACGAGGAAAGCCAGAGGGACCTGCGCTCTCTCCTGGCGTCTGGCAGCGACCTCAGCCATGAGATCTGTCTGACCACCTGCAGAAGCAGCGCACCGAGCGCTCCCTGGAGGGAAGCAGACAGACACAAGTCAGAGAAAACAGCCCTGCTCCCTCTTTCTGTCCCCATTTCCATGAGGCAGCTTGGAGGGAGGACTCCCTGGGGGCTGCTCACAGCTCTCATTTCCCTTCCCACCACCAAGATCTCCTGGTGACCAAGGCACAGTTCCATGTGGGGCTGCTCACAGCTTCCATCCCCTCTCCCACCACCAAGGTGACATCGCTCCCAGGTAGGTCCCCTTCCTGCTGCTCCTCACCCAGGTGACGGCCTCCAGCACGGAGTAGGGGGGCACCAGGCCGGGCAGGGGCTGCTGCCTCCCTCCTTGTTCCCGGCCATCCCGGGGCTGCCCATCCTGGCAGTTGGACACTCTGAAACAGCCCAAAAACACCAACACCATGAAAAGAGCCAGAAAATAGACACACACACACACAGAGACACACGGACACACACACAGAGACACGCAGACACTGGCATGCACAGAGACACAGACACAGGCATGCACAGAGACACACAGAGACACACAGACAGGGACATGCAGACAGAGGCATGCACACACACACAGACACATGGACACAGGCATACACAGACACACAGACAGGGACACGCAGATACAAGCATGCACAGAGACACACAGACACATAGAAACACACACAGATAGACACAGAAATACACACAGACACGCACAGAGAACATGCAGACATGCAGATACACACAGGTTTGCACAGACACATGCAGACACACACACGCACACATACAAATATGGACATGCACACACAAATATACACACATATACGTGCAGACACACTTACACATGTAGATATGCATATGTGCATGTTCTCACACACACAGACACATGCACATTGAGAGACACATGTACAGACACACACACACATAAATGCATACTCACACACTTGCTCACAGACACAGGTATGTGCACACACTGACATGCACGCACACACAGGGACACGCAGACACGTCCCGACACATTAACCCAACACACACACTGACACACACTCATACACAAACGCACACAGAATCATAGAACAACCAGGTTGGAAGAGACCCACCGGATCATCGAGTCCAACCATTCCTATCGAACATTAAACCATGTCCCTCAGGACCTCATCTACCCGTGCCTTAAACACCTCCAGGGAAGGGGAATCAACCACCTCTCTGGGCAGCCTATTCCAATGCCCAATGACCCTTTGTGTGAGAAACTTCCTCCCAATGTCCAGCCTATATCTCCCCTGGTGGAGCTTGAGGCCATTCCCTCTTGTCCTGTCCACTGGCACTTGGGAGAAGAGCCCAGCTCCCTCCTCTCCACAACCTCCTTTCAGGGAGTTGCAGAGAGCAATGAGGTCTCCTCTCAGTCTCCTCTTCTCCAGGATAAACACCCCCAGCTCTCTCAGCCGTTCCTCAAAAGGCCTGTTCTCCAGCCCCTTCACCAGCCTCGTTGCTCTTCTCTGGACTCACTCCAGAGCCTCAACATCCTTCTTGTGCTGAGGGGTCACTAAGTGATCATGAGACATATATGCACACACACACACTTACACACATGCAGAGACACACATTCACACACACACTCTCACAGACACACTGACTCTCACACACTTGCACCCATACAAATCCACTCACTCACACGCACACTCACACTCCCCCCCCCAGCTACTCACAGTCGCACACTCACACACACACACGTGCACACTCACTTTTACACTCACACACACGCACTCTCACAGACACACAGTGACGCACACTCTCCCCCTGCCCCCTCACCCCTCGGCCCCCCGGGCGGTGCAGACAGGCCGCGGTGGGGGCGGCCGGCAGCAGCCCGGGCCGAGGCCCAGCAGCCGCCGCCACATGCCGCGCGCCGCCGAGAGGCGCCGGGCCGGGCCATAGAGATGGCGCGGCGGCCTAGGCCGCGGGCGAATCCCGGAGCGATCCCGCGGTGCGGAGACGACGCAGGCGGCTGCAGCCCCTGCTCCGAGCTACGGTGGGAGCGAAGCCCTCGGGGGTGAAGCGTCGGAGAACGGGGACGGGCGGCCCGGGCCTGTCAGGCGAGGGGGGATAGAGCGGCACCTTTACCATAAAGGGGAGCTAGAGCGTCACCGGTACCATAGAGATAAGTGGCGGATAGAACGGCGCGGGTACCATAGAGGTAGACGGTGGATAGAACGGCGCCTCCAGCGGAAGTGGCTGAGCCGCGCTGGGAGGAGGAGCCGGGGCTGAAGGAGAGAGGGCACCGAGAGGGAGTCAGGGACGAAGAGGGTTTGGGTGTGAGGGGGAAGTGGGGCTGAGAGGTGGCAGAACAGAGGGGATAGGAATGGTTGGACTCGATGATCTTGTGGGTCTCTTCCAACCTGGTGATTCTATGATTCTGTGATTCTATAACGAGCCTGAGGGGATCCCGGGGCCGAAGAGGGAGGGATGCTGAGGGGAGTCAAGAAGGGGATGGGGCTGAGGGAGAGAGGGAGCTCAGCGGCACCTGAGGCCGAGAAGAGGACGGGCCGAGAGGATCCTGGTGCTGAGGGAGGGAAGGACGGAGGGAGGTGAGGTGATCCCGTGGCTGAGGCGGGTCATGGCGTCTGCTGCGCCTGCAGGGGCCCTGGGGCGTTCTCTGAGGGCAGAGAGGTCCCTTCTCGGTCTGGATGCCCTGGGGAGGGTCCCCGGGGAACCCCTGTAGCTCGGGGCAGGGAATAAATCCCCCTTGGAAAGCACAAGCAGGTTGGGGAAGCTGGTTGTGCTGCAAGTTCACAGAAAGGGTCATTAGGCACTGGAACAGGCTGCCCAAGGAGGGGGTTGACTCACCTTCCCTGGAGGTGTTTAAGGCATGGGTAGTACTGAGGGACATGGTTTAGAGATTGGTGGGAATGGTTGGACTCGATGATCCAGTGGGTCTCTTCCAACCTGGTGATTCTATGATTCTAAGTTTGGGGTTTCTGGGAGCAGCCCCCAAGGCCAGGGGTGAGCTCTGGGGTTAGGGCTTACAGTGCAGGGACCTAATTAGCAGTGGAGTACACCCAAACCTGTGATTACCTAATAAATGGTGCTTTTCCTGGTCCAGAATGGCCACCGCAGGTCAGGTGGACATTTGGTTGTGCTGCAGTCGGGTTCGACGAGAAATTGCACACTGCAAAGTGCTTCTCTTACAGGAAAAAAAAAAAAAAAGTAATTTCAGGTGTGATCAGAAACTCAGTCAGTTAATCTTCCTGTAATCAGTGATGTGCTTAATTGTATTGGGGAAATGGGTATATACGTGGAACATTTGTGAACGGAGGTGTGTAAAAAATGCATTAAGCTGCGGTTGTGGTTTGGGTGAAGCAGCATCCACCTCGTGTCGGCAGCCAGCCTCAGCTTGTGATGGATCCTGCTTGCACGGCTTCAGTCTGCTCGCGTCTGTGTGTCTGTGCTGCAACAGGAGATGGCAGAGTTCCCAACAGAGAGAGGGAAGAGATGCTTCATGCTCTCCTTACCTGAGTGCTGAATATTGCCATCCCACAGCTCAGTCCAGCTCAGCTCTGTACTTCACAGAATCATAGAATCACCAGGTTGGAAGAGACCCACCGGATTATCGAGTCCAACTATTCCTATCAAAGGAATCCTTCCATGTTTATTTCTTTGCTGCAGCAGCACAGAAATTCCTGGTCATTCTGGTAGCTCGTCTCGTTCCAGGATGTGACTTCTTTTTTGCTGTTAATCCTGGTTATGGACTTGGAGTTCTTGTTCAGTATTATCCGTGCTTCATGCTTGGCTGGCTGCAAGTTTAGCTCCAAGTGTGGCTTTCCAGGAGATACATAATCATTCTCTTTAATCAGCCTAAATGCTTTAAATTACTGAGTTTCTTTTTGTTTTCCATAGCTGTTGTTTTTTTATTTTTTTTTTTTTTGCAGTGTCTTACGGGACACAAATCCTTTATCCTTTTCACCCCAGATTTGGCTTAGTACCTTAATTACAAAGTCATTTAGTTGTCTGTTTTAGTAAATGTGTCTGTAATTGTCTTATGTTAGCGGAGTGGTGTTTCCTAAGCTACTAAAGTTTGTTTGGGAATTAAAATTACATGCAAAATAGAAAGATCAACATCTCCACTCTATAATCTTCCTTTAATTTTCTCGCTCATCAAGTTGATATCAGTAATTAATGCTCCAAAAACTTAAACTGCGGTTGTTGGTGTTGATTCTTCCAAAATCTTCCAGGCTAATCGCTGTAGTTTTAGTGCTCTTGGCCCTCATTTCCTGTCATAGTATTATTGGATGGTCTGGGTTGGAATGGACCTCAAAACCCATCGAGTTCTACCCCTGCCACGGGCAGGGACACCTCCCACTGCATCAGGGGCTTCAAGTCCCATCCAACCTGACCTTGAACCCCTCAGGGATGGGGCAGCCACCACTGCTCTGGGCAACCTGGGCCAGGGCCTCCCCTACCCTCACAGCAAAACATTTATCCCTAAGATCTCATCTCAATCTCCCCTCTTTCAGCTCAAAACCATTCCCCTCATCCTATCCCTGCCCTCCCTGATCAAGAGCCCCTCTCCAGCTTTTCAGAATCCCTGGAAACTGCTCTAAGGTCTCCCTGCAGCCTTCTCCAGGCTGAACAACTCCAACTCTCTCAGCCTGTCCTCATACAGGAGGTGCTTCAGCCCTTGGATGTTGAGGCTCTGGAGCAAGTCCAGAGAAGAGAAATGAAGCTGGTGAAGGGGCTGGAGAACAGGCCTTATGAGGAGCGGCTGAGAGAGCTGGGGGTGTTTAGCCTGGAAAAGAGGAGGCTGAGGGGAGATCTCATTGCTCTCTATAACTCCCTGAAAGGAGGTTGTGGAGAGGAGGGAGCTGGGCTCTTCTCCCAAGGGACAGGGGACAGGATGAGAGGGAATGGCCTCAAGCTCTACCAGGGGAGGTTCAGGCTGGATGCTAGGAAAAAGTTTTTCACAGAAAGGGTGATTGTGCACTGTCAGAGTCTGCCCAGGGAGGTGGTTGATTCACCTTCCCTGGAGGTGTTTAAGGGTCGGGTGGACAAGGTGCTGAGGGACATGGTTTAGTGTTTGATAGGAATGGTTGGACTGGATGATCTGGTGGGTCTCTTCCAACCTGGTTGTTCTATGATTCTGGAAACCTTGTCTTAAGCATGTGAAGGATGAGAACATGGGATAAGCCAGCGTGGATCTGAGAAGGACAATCCTGCCTGAACCAACCTGATTGCCTTATGACTGAGAGAACAAGGGGAGAGCTGTGCCTGTTGTTCACCTTGACTGCAGCATGGCCTCTGGCATGGCCTTCCATAGTATTGCCTCACCAAACTGGTGAGGGAAGGATTGGGTAGACAGACCGTAAATTGGATGGAAAATTGCCTGGGCTGTTGAGCTCAGATACTGCCTATCAGTGGGCTGGTGCGCAGAGTTGTACAAGAGGAGGGTGAGGAAACTCTGTTTGTTATCACACAATAATTTTAGGAAAATAAATACTTTGTTCCTTGGGGAAATAAATACTGTGCTCCATAAGAAATATATTTTGGTGGAAAGGAGAAACTAGACTGTTTGTAGAAAACAAGTTAAAAGCAAACATTGGGGTCCTAGGAGGTTATAGACATTCTGAGCCTTGTGAAATACTTGTAATTGAAAGCACTCTGCTGTTCACCGGTTTAAACACCCATTAATCCCAGTCCCGCCTTAAAACCCAGGCAAATCAATGCATCTCCAAGTTCATACATTCATAGAATCATAGAATCATAGAACAACCAGGTTGGAAGAGACCCATCGGATCATCAAGTCCAACCATTCCTATCAAACACTAAACCATGTCCCTCGGGACCTCATCTACTCATGCCTTAAGCACCTCCAGGGAAGGTGAATCAACCACATAGAGTGGTTTGGGTTAGAAGGGACCTCTAAGCCCATCCAGTCCCACCCCTGCTATGGGCAGGGACACCTCCCACTGGATCAGGGGCTCCAAGCCCCATCCAGCCTGGCCTTGAACCCCTCCAGGGATGGGGCAGCCACCATTGCTCTGGGCAACCTAGGCCAGGGACAGTTCTTCATTATTCCTTTGAGGCACATTTGTTGCTGGCACTTCATTCCTTGGGTGCTAGAGCTTTTTATTCTTGTCTCATAGTGATCTTACAGTAAGTTAGGTTTCCATCTGCATTTCTCTTTTCCTGCATCTCGAATGTGTAGGCTTTGATACACAATTTTTTTTTTTTTTTTAATGAAGCTAGAAATTTATAGAATTATAGAATCATAGAACAACCAGGTTGGAAGAGACCCACCAGATCATAGAGTCCAACCATTCCTATCGAACACTAAACCATGTCCCTCAGCACCTCGTCCACCCGTGCCTTAAACACCTCCAGGGAAGGTGACTCAACCCCCTCCCTGGGCAGCCTGTTCCAGTGCCCAATGACCCTTTCTGTGAAAAACTTCATCCTAATGTCCAGTCTAAATCTCCCCTGGTGGAGCTTGAACCCTCTTATAGCTGTGAACCCCTTGCCATGCGACTTTGACCAAGTATGCTCAAAATATTGTAATTACAGATGATCTAGTTTCACAGCTCAGAGACAAAGAAAATGTGTTTGGTTTACTTTATTAGATTCCTTATAATATGTTCATACAGAAACAAATGTGCATCTACCCGCTCTGTCAATACTGCCAGCTGCAATTTATTAAGTCTTATAAATATTTTTCTCTAGGTCACTGTGTTGTTGCGCAGAGATTGAGTGCGGGATCAATGCTGAGGATGGGAAGCCTAAGTTTCAAAGTAAACAAGCTCATCTTTCTCTTAATAAGTTTGTAAGGGACATTTTTGAGGAAGCCTTAATTAATCATGGGCCTAAAGCCTCTCTTATTTATCACAAAGAAATAAGGAAGACAAGGCGTTTGAGCATAAGCTGTAGCTCACGCTGCCGTTTCGCTCCTCCCCGAGTGCTGCAAAGCCCCTCAGTCCATCACTCTAATCCTGAGCCGGAGCTGGGAGCGCGTTTTGGGGCGATGTGTTGTTGCTTTGTGATGAACTCGGAGGCCCTGGGAGAATCTCTCGGTGTTGACAGCCCCTGACAGTAAATGTCACATGGATTCGGAGGGAGCTCAGAGCCTTCTGGTGACTGCGATGAGAAGAGACACGGTGACAGGAGACCTGATTGATGAGCCATGCCACAAGTAGAGGGAGCGCGGTGTGGTGATTGCCTCTAATTGAATGGTCTACGGAAGTTATTTCTGGGCTTCCTCTGAGCAGTGACACACACTCCAGAAGTGTTTTCACAGGGGAGGCCTACAGATTGTAGCCCTGGTACTCAGCAACTCCCTGCGAACGCAGCGTTAACAGACTTTAAATCTTAACGGGCTCTTGTAGCTTCGTGCCCAGCATAGTAATTAAACAAACCTCGACGACTGGGGATGGTCAGTCATGCAATTACCTTTAGAAACATCCCTTTGTCAGCTCGTGCCTTCTCTTTTCAGGGCTGTCTCCTTGTGGCTTGGCTCTGTGATCTGACAGTGCGGAGACGTTGATTATCAAGGTTCTTCCTGATCCTGACGATGCGCTGCTCTGACACGGGCTTGTCGCAGCCATGTTGAGCGCAGCGGTGATGCTCCTGGCGTCAAACGGGAATGTGAGACGTTATATCCCACTCACCCAGGAAAGCATCTGCTTGCACTGACCAATTAAATTGACTTCTCTCTCATTAAAACCCTCGTGCAAGCTCTGGTATGTCACAGATCTTTAAAATCTCCATTATGAATTCCACTTTCTTACGGGTATTTTTAGCTTATACTTGAAGAAATGACTATTGTCTCTTGCACTTAAACATATCATTTTGGGCTCTGCAGACATCTCCTCTGGGCCACATTCAAAGCCTCGAGCTGCTGAATCTATAGGGAGGATTTCAACGGGGCTCTAAGTGCTTGGACATCGGAGCTGTGCAAGAAGGAAGAGAGATTCAATCCCTCCCCCCTTCCCTTTGGTAAGTCAGGAGCACATCCCATACAGATTTACTCGGTTGTGCCAATTTAATGTGATTTCTTCTGAGGGCCAGGAACCACTCAAGGGTGGCTGACAGGTTTTATCAACAGAATGGAAACTGAAGTGATAAGGTGAGAGTTATTGACCTGATAACTAACAAACAGAAAAAATTCAGTGTCCCTGAAGCTAAATATTGTGCTCGGCAGGTAAGGAAAAGATGGCAACAGCTGTGGTCTTGTCAGTGGGTGAGAGTGTGCGTTAGTGGAGAGGAGCGGGAGGTGAGCTGTGAAAACAAACACATCCAGTTTGCTACAGACTATTTCCCTCTATTACTTTTAATGAGAGCTAAACTCCAAAATGCACAGTGGGACAATAATATTTTAGATAGAAAAGAACTCTTCGTACAGCTCCTAAATTCTCGACACCCGGTTGCAATTAAAATGATTGTTTGCCTGTTATTAATAGCTCGCCAGCAGTTTAAGGCTGTTATCAGGTGTGGGACCGATCGGCCCCAGCCGCTGCGCAACTGAATGAAAAGTAGTGCTGTCCTTGAAGGGGCTGAGTTAACAACCCGAGCCCACGGTGCTCCAAGGAGTTTGAAAAATGAGAGACATGTAAGAACGTGAGAGGAGCTCACTGCATCGCCGTAGAGGCGGCCAAGTGGCAGGGCTGGGTTGCCCTAGTCAGAAAATGCTTCCTATTTGGATTTTTTATTTGTTTTAATTCTGAAGTTGTAGCTTGGGGAGGGCAGATGGGGAAAGAAAGCGGAGACATCTAATGAATTATCGTTTAGAAGTAACGGACACAAAAAGTACTGTTGAGTACAGCAGACTTATCTGGAGTTCTGGGATCCTCAGAACAAAAGGAGCTGTTGGAGCAAGTCCAGAGGAGGCCATGGAGGACTGGAGCATCTCCCACCCAAGGACAGGCTGAGAGGGCTGGGGTTGTTCAGCCTGGACCAGAGAAGGCTCCAGGGAGACCTTAAAGCAGCTTCCAGCACTGAAAGGGGCTCCAGGAAAGCTGGGGAGGGGCTCTTTGTCAGGGAGTGCAGCGACAGGGTGAGGGGAGTGGGTTTTCAGCTGAAAGAGGGGAGATTGAGATGAGATATTAGGAAGAAATATTTTCCTGTGAGGGTGCTGAAACAGCGGCACAGCGATCCATTGGAAGGTGTCCGTGCCCATGGCAGGGGTGGTACTGGATTAGCTTTAAGGTCCCTTCCAACCCAAACCATTCTGTGAATATATATACACTTTTGTTTCTTCTTTTTCCCCTTTTTTTTTTTTTTTTTTGCCTGGAAACACACCAAGACTGTGATGAAGCCTGGCTGTCACAGTTCTCGCACATCCCTTGAAACTTCTGTCAGAGAGAATCTGAAGGCTGCAGTGGCTGAACAAAAAAAAGCAAGGAACAGAGCTCTTGGATGATGTCCGTCTCCCCTTGCTGGCACCCGGCCTGCTCAGGACAATTGGGAAAGAAATGGCAAGTGATCACTTCCTATTCAACTTCTGCATGCTCGCTGTGTTTGTATTTCACACGGAGGCAGTTCTGTAGTCACCGTGTTTGTCATTCTGCTCTGTACCTTTTCTATTTCCTCTTACAATTTCGTTCTGGTTTGTTTTGAGGCGAGAGCACCAGAACTGCACTTGATATTCCAGAAGCAGCCGGCCCATGAATTCATACAGTGGCAAAGTCAGCCTTGTCTCTTTGAAGAATTCCAAATGCTTGATTTTTCTTTTTGTGACTGCTCTTGAGGAATGAGGTGCTATATTCATTGAACTCGCTTTTATAACGTCAAGTTGCATTCCCTAAATTGTGCAGACTAGTTTCGAGCCCATCGCCCTGTGTGTAAAGGTAGCACTGCTCTTCAAGGATAGCCAGATTATAGTTGTCAGGGTGAAAATTTGTCTTCCACTTTATCACGAGGCTACTCGGTGTCTCAAGATCTTTAGGTTTTTGTAGTAAATATTATCCTGATTAATCCAGTTTTTATCAGAAAACTTGGCTATTCCACCTGCTTTCCGGATCACTTCTGAACACGTGAAACCCCATGGACCTCAGTCCCCATGGGACTCTACTGATGATTGTCTTCCACTGTGAAACCTCATCCGTTAGCCTTATCTTCTTTTTCCCAATATTGAACTATTATTTAACTCTGTGAGATCCTTGCCTGTAGTTCCTGGCTGTTTTGTTTATTTAAAAGCTTTTGATATGATCTTCAGTATCTGATGTTTATGGAAGCTTATGGGTTAGTTGGAAATAGAGGGGAAATTTCTCAGCTGCATCTCTGTTATTTACATGCTTTTGACTCCTTCAAAGGATTCCAGCAGATTCAGGAGGCTTAGGTTTCTTTTACAGAATTCATGTTTACTTTTCCTTAATGTTTCACTTTTATTCCTGTGCTTACTAATTCCGTTCTTTACTGGAGCTTCAGCCAATATGGACATTAGACTTAGTGATCTGTGGCTTCCTGAATGCTGCTGGATTTACTTCTAAAAACTGATTTCTTATTAGTTCCCTTCCAGTCTTCTTTGGTAATCGCAGCAGTTTTCAGCAAATGTTACGTACCAAGGGTATTAGCTCAGATATTTAACATTCTATAAGGGTCTCCTATGAATATCACCCGCACCTGGTGATACGTTGTTCTTCGTCTTCTCTGGTTTGTAATCTACCGTTAAAAACCTTGAATTAAGACAATTCTGTGAATGCCTTATAGACGTTGGCCGGATTTCCCAGAGCAGTGGTGTCATTCCCATCCATGAAGGTGTCCAGGGCCAGGCTGGATGGGGCTTGGAGCAACTGGATCCAGTGGGAGGTGTCCCTGCCCCTTACAAGGGTGGAACTGGATGGGCTTTTAAGGCCCCTTCCAACCCAAACCATTCCATGATCCTAGGTGGTTGATTTCAGAGTTTCTCTGAGAATCTCCAGGACAACAGAGATGTTTAAAAAGAGCCTTCGGGATTTTTTTTGCATTATCTTTTCCAAGTGCTTCCTTCTTGCCCATGTATCTCACTGGCTCTCATGAGCTTCTTGCTCTTGATGTGCTCAAGAAGGATTTATTACATTTTTTTTTCAATTTCTTTAGCAAACTACTTCTAAACTCTTCCCTCAGTCTATGTTATTGGGCTTTTACATTTAGTCTGCCAGAATTTATGTTCTTTTAGTTTTCCTTTTTTCAGACACAACTTCAGCTTTTTGCAGGATACCTTTTAACTTCCAACAGCCTCCCTGATCCTGCTGTTTTATGATGCTCGCTTTTTGTTTTGCTCTCAAGTCTTTTCTGACAGGTTATATGCATTTGCTTTGAGCCTCCAATATAGAATCCTAAAATAGTCTACCTGCCATCTGAAAGCATTTTGCCTTCCTGGCTGCCACTCTGAGCAATTTTTTAAACAAATTTCCTCATTTTTGGATTTCCATTCTTGGGAATCAAGCACAAGCATGTTTGCCAACATTTCTTCATTTCAGAGTATGCAGTCATGAATTAGATAAAAGGATTAAAGGGGTTTTGGCCAAGCCTTTAGGAAGGCTAGAAATACCAGCCGTTAACATTTCACTGAGCTGAATTTCACTAATTTCATTTACTGAAGAACAGGGAGGGAAGCATCTTGCCAGGGCTGGAGACGGTGGGAATTTCTGCCCTGGAACATCAGTTTCTCTCTCCAACCTACAAGAGATAAAATGACAGGTAGTTGGGGGAAAAAAAAATGATCTGGGTTCTGATTTTGTCACCATTTTGCTGAAGTCCAGCACTAACTAGCTGGAGGGGTTTTGGGCAGAGCCCTTCTGATCTGTGCTGGTGGGAACCAGAGAGAGACATCAGAGTCACACAGGCAATGTCATGGTTGGACTCGATGATCCGATGGGTCCCTTCCAACCTGGTTGTTCTGTGATTCTGTGATTCACAGTAATGGACGTGGGGATGATCGGGGGGATCAGGAAGTCTGGAAGGATGATGTGTGAAAGCAAGCAGTTCTGCACTGTGATAATGCTAGAGAACTGAGAGCTCAGGCTGCTTCATGACTTCAGTTTGCATGTAGCAAAGTAACAGAATCATGGAATGGTTTGGGCTACAAAAGGAACCTCAAAGATCACCCTGTTCCAACCACCCTGCCATGGGCAGGACACCTCCCACTGGATCAGGGGCTCCAAGCCCCATCCAGCCTGGCCTTGAACCCCTCCAGGGATGGGGCAGCCACCACTGCTCTGGGCAACCTGGGCCAGGGCCTCCTCACCCTCACAGGAAAACATTTCTCCATAAGATCTCATCTCAATCTTCCCTCTTGCAGCTGAAAACCATCACCCTCTTGTCCCATCCCTTCCCTCCCTGATCCAGAGTCCCTCCTCAGCTTTCCTGGAGCCCCTTTCAGTGCTTGGAGACTGCTCTAAGATCTCCCTGGAGCCTTCTCTTCTCCGGACTAATCTCGGATAAGGCCTGACCACAACAGGATGACGGCTGCAGCCATCGGAGGCTGTTTTGCTCGCTGATTCTTTCCGGGCCTCTCCAATTCCAGCCTGCTGCTCACTGCGAGCTCCAAAGCTGCTCTGAAGCTGATGGGGATAAACAGTCTTTGCCAACCAGGTGCTGTACTCCAGCGTGCGACTAAATCTTGAAAAACGTTTACTCAGAGGTTGAAAGGCACCACTGCTCAGCTACTGCAAAATTCATTTAAAGCCAGGGTGATCCAAACAAATGCCGGGTGCAGTGCAACTGCTGGCTAGCATTGACTGCTTAGCAACGGTGAGAGTGATAGGGATACAGATGAATTGACTGTTTTCTGAGCAAGCTGGGTAGGAACAGAAGTAATTAGCTGCTAGCTGATGAAAAGGCATGCTTAATTATTAGTATAATTATAGATATAGTAGTCCAGGAGTTATTCAGTAAAAGTAAGAAAGCCAATATGTTACAAAGAAGGCAATCACAATAGGAGAGAAAATGACAGCAGTGTGAGTTCTTGAGAAGAAATGTAAAGAATTAAGTTGATAAATCTGGTATCTTTCGGGTATCCACCCTTTGGCATATCAACTCAGTTTAACAATGGTGTAAGGGTGTCCAGGGCTAACAAGGTCTGTGTCTTGTGTTATTTCTGATTTTATATAAGGTTGATTTAACTGGTAGTAAGCAGAGGAGTTGAGCTGTATTTTCATAAATCTCGGAACCTAGAAACATACAACAGAATCACACAAGCACTAAGGTTGGAAGAGAGCTCTAAGCTCGTCCAGTGCAGCTGTTAACCCAATCCCACCGTGACCATGTCTGCACAGTTTGTGATCCCCTCCAGGGATGGAGACTCCACCCCTGCCCTGGGCAGCCTCTGCCAGGGCCTCACCACTGTCAGTAAAGAAACGTTCTATAATATAAACCTAGTTTAATCTTTCTCATGCCAAGTAAAAAGCTTTGTAAGGGGACTAAATGTATGCATTTATACTATCAGTAGACTAGTCCCTTTATACTAGCTTTTAAGTCTCAGTAAGGAAGAGACCTCTACACAAATCTGAGTAAAGGAGAGAAAGACAAGGAAGATTTGGGGTGACACAGGAACCTCCTGGTCTTTCCGCCCATGCATCTTGTACACTCTCTGCCAGATATTTACATCCTTCATCTAAGTGTAGGCCATCTGGGTTTTCCGGGTCTAAAATTCTTCCTATGAGCTGTGTTTGAGCTTTATGTCTTGTCACCGCTCCAGCAGCGTCTGGGGCTGCAGTCTCTCCAGTTACAGCTCGGTGGCTGCTGGTGTAAATACTGGAGCTGATCCAGCTCGCAGCTGTGGTCCTGGTATGTTCCCCCCCTGTTAGGCTTCAAAAACAAAGGCTAATGGTTGGACTCGATGATCCAAGAGGTCTTTTCCAACCTGGTGATTCTGTGATTCTGTGATTCTGTGAAATTGAGGCCATTTCCCCTTGTCCTATCACTTGTTACTTGGGAGAAGAGACCAGTACTTGCCTCTACAGGGAGCTGCAGAGAGCGATGAGGTCTCCCTTAAGCCCCCTCTTTTCCAGAAGGAACAGCCCCAGGTCCCTCAGCCGCTCCTTGTAACTTGCACAACTTTCCAAGCATCTTTGTTCTCCTTTCAGCAGGACTGCAGCGCAACCATTTAATTTGATAGATCCTGTGGGAAGCTGAGCTATAGCTGGTCCTGATCAATATTGGTAATTGATAATAATTATTTGATAAGACAGCACTGCTTTCCCTTGGCACCCTGAGTAAGTAATTGTGACTAAAAAGCAGTTGTGTCAGTTAGCTGCCCTGTCTGACCAGTGCATCTTTAGCTGTTTTCCATGCCCTCTGGGGAGGTAACAACCTTAACTGCACTGACAGAGGAATACGGTGTTAATAAAGTTTGCATAATCACTGAAATGCGTAATTTGGGGAAGATTTTTAGTGCGTCTCTTCCCGTATCAGAATGGAAATAGATAGTACTGCTCCTGCTTTTGTGCCAGGGACTGGGCTGACTGCTGATGGCAGCAGCAGTGATCTGGTGTCTTCTCTAAGAACCTGGAACTGACGTTATGCACATATACAATTTTATCTAAAATCATAGCAGTTTCTAAAATCACTGCAGTGAAATGGGAGACTCTGGCACCAACCGCTCTAATCTAAATCCTCGGAGACTGAGAGTAGTGGTGCCAAATGATTACAAACTCTTTTGCCCATCGTGCTGGTTAGAAAGGAAAATCAAGATAGAAAGATTTGATTGAATTACTATTTGAGGACTAATTATTAAAATGGCTTTTGATTAATGAGTTGCGAGTCAAGCTGGTTTGGCAAATAGTGTTTTGATAAGGTATTTGTAAGACAGATAGTCTTCAGATGGTAAGATGAATGTCTAACAGCGTAACCCTAATGATGATGTTAATGCAGAAATGATGTAAATGTGCATGAGCAATTACTGTATGAAGTCACGGGGGTACAGCAGGACAAATTGAGTCCGGACAAACGCTAATCGGCATCAGCTGAGCACACAATCACTGAAAAGTGAAGCTGGAAGAAATCTCAGCTGATAATCGTAGAATAATGGAATGGTTTGTCATGGAAGGGACCTTAAAGCCCGTCCAGTTCCATCCCTGCCATGGGCAGGGACACCTCCCACTGGATCAAGTTGCTCCAAGCCCCATCCAGCCTGGCCTTGAACCTCTCCAGGGATGGGGCAGCCACCACTGCTCTGGGCAACCTGGGCCAGGGCCTCCCCACCCTCACAGCAAAACATTTTTCCCTAAGATCTCATCTCAATCTCCCCTCTTACGGCTTAAAACTGTTCCCTTCATCCTGTCCCTGCACTCTTTGATAAAGAGCCCCTCCCCACCTTTCCTGTAGCTGCTTTCGGTACTGGGATGCTGCTCTAACATCTTCTTGGAGCTTTCTCTTCTCCAGCCTGAACAACCCCGACTCTGCCGGTTTGATCACTCAATCTCCTTCTTCAACAACAGAATCGGATCTGCTTGTGACATGGCCTGAAAGGAGGTTGTAGAGAGGAGGGAGCTGGCCCCTTCTCCCAAGTGACAGGGGACAGGACAAGAGGGAATGGCCTTAAGCTCCGCCAGGGGAGATTTAGACTGGAGATTAGGAGGAAGTTTTTACCAGAAAGGGTCATTGGGCATTGGAATAGGCTGCCCGGGGAAGTGGTTGATTCACCTTCCCTGGAGGTGTTTAAGGCACAGGTAGATGAGGTGCTGAGGGACATGGTTTAGTGTTTGATAGGAATGGTTGGACTCGATGATCCGATGGTTCTCTTCCAACCTTGTTGTTCTATGATTCTATGATTCTTGCCTTATGCAGAACTGTTGCTTCTCTTCCTTTTTGTAGTAGAGTATTATCTGCCACAGGGCTGTGACTGCACCAGTGCTGACTGTCAGGACTGTTACTTCATCCCTCCATGGTCTTCTCTCTTTTGAGCACTTCCTGTGCTCGGTCTCTTGATTCAGGTCATGTTTTCCAGACCTCTAACTGTTATTGTTATTCTTGCTGCTTAGCCTGCCAGCCTCTCTTGAGGAGACGTACCCACGACTGGATATGCCTTGGAACCGAGCACTGCAAACGGTGTCTTGCAAGTAATTCTTCTGTTAATATCTGTGTAGTGTTTTCTCTTTGCTCAGGACAATAACCCCAGTTCAGCCTGTGATCTAACAAAACCTTTGGATCTCTTTTCTTCCCCCAGACTGCTCTTTGCCCTGCTGCTGTTTATTCTGTGTTTGTGCCCTTTCCTCCTGCCTAAGTTAAGATGCTGTGCTTTTTACGACTGAGATGACTCCTATGGTTATAGACAACTTGTCCAAGTTGTCAAAAGTTTTTAATAGCGCTCTCCCCCATGTATTTGTAGCCACTCTTCGCAGATTTAATCTTGGCAGATTTAATAAACACACAGTCCATTCCCTCATCCAGGCTATCAATAAAATATTGAATGGAACTTATGAACAGCTGAGTAACTGTTCAATTTGTCCTGTAGGTTTCACACTGATCCATTGGAAACTGCTCTCAGAGCACGGATTCCAACCAGATTTGTGTCATGACTTCAGCCAGGGCATTCGTGCAGGCTTGTCTGTTGTGTGGGACAATGTCACAATGAGCATCGGTGACATTGAGGGATGTGGTCTCTGCTGCTTCTCCCTTATCCACGAAGTCTCATCCGTTGGAAAGCAAAATTAGATTGAGCAGGCTTGTTTTGTTTGTGAGGAATTCACGTTGACAAGTTCTCATCTTTTTATTAGTTTCTGTGCACTTAGAAATAACCCAGATTATTCTGGTGTTTTTCTTCTCCTGGATGTTGAATCTTTTGATTTCTTAGTTATACTATTTGTCTCGTAGGAGGTGGCTGCTAGTGGTTTCTGTTGTTTGCAAGTACAAGAACTTTGTGAAGAGTTGTGAAGGCAACAGATACAAACTTCTCACCAGGAGAAGCCCTGTGCCAAATGGGAAATTACTGAAAAAGCAGAGACATAAAAAGGTTCTCAGGAGAGTGGTGGGAGGAACACTCAACAAAAATGATATTTTATTTCTGTCTGAGAAGGCTCCAGGAGACCTTTAGAGCAGCTTTGAGTACTGAAAGGGGCTCCAGGAAAGCTGAGGAGGGGCTCTTGGTCAGGAAGGGCAGGGACAGGATGAAAGGGGAGTACTTTTAAGATGAAAAAGGAGAAATTGAGATGGGATCTTAGGAAAATATTTTTTCCTGCGAGGGTGGGGAGTCCCAGGTTACTCAAGGCAGTGGTGGCTGCCCCATCCCTGGAGGTGTTCAAGGGCAGGTTGGACGGGGCTTGGAGCCCCTGGTGCAGTGGGAGGTGTCCCTGCCCATGGCAGGGGTGGGGACTGGATGGGCTTTGAGGTCCTTTCCAACCCAAACCATTCCATGATTCTATGTGAACAGCTTAAATTAAAGAGGACATTTCAGTTTAGCTTGAGAAAACTCTGAGCTGTTCGAACTGCAGCTCCTAACGGTCTTGTAGAAATATGCTCAGAGTGATGTAAAAAAATCTGGGAAACCTTAACTTGGGGTGTATTGACTTCTTTGCTTATAATAGGTTGGTAGTGGACGTCTAAGAAAATAGAAACAGAGATTAGACTAAATTTCATAACCTTTTAACCCAGCAAGCCTGGGCCTCCTCAGCAGAGTGTTTCCTGAACTCTAATATGTGCTCACTGTTGACACGAGCTTATTCGCGGAACAGAATGACCTTTGCACAGCTTGGCGAGAAGCACCTATGTGAGAAGTTTTAGTTTCTCCTGCTCAGTGCACCCACCTCGCTAAGACAAGGTGTTACGCTTTACTTAGAATCATAGAATCATAGAATCACCAGGTTGGAAGAGACCCACTGGATCATCGAGTCCAACCTTTCCTATCAAAGGAATCAAGTTTGATACTGTCTGTATGGCTATTAATACGAACACTCCAGTACGTGAGTCAAGGAATAAAGAGCAGGTATTGCATTGGAACGAAGCATTTGCTGGTTTTCAGAGGCTTTGTTTTTGCCTGAATTCAGTATTGTAAAGGGCAAAACCCCACCACCAAATAGATTCCTACCGTGTGCCGTGCGTTTACGAGCCTTTGGGTCAGCACTGTTTCTGCTGTGCACTTTGTTACGTAGAGTTATCATAGCGGTTGTGCCTTGAACTGCTTTGAAGATAGAACTGCTGGCAGGGGGTGGAAATCAACAGTGTCATTGAGCTGCCAAATGGAGGCAGATGTATTCCACGCTGGCAGCAGGAATTTTGATGCATGAGCAGGGTCCTGCTATGCCTCTTGCGTCTTTCATCCCTTTTTTTCACCGTCTTCTGCAATACAGATTCCTTTCTGCTTCCTGCTCCCGTAAGCTTAAGGAGCTGTAGAGATACTTCGGAAGCCATTCACGTGTGGAAAAGTGTTCCTACTTTCTGGCATCCTTTGGTTTTTGCACATACCCTCCCCGGACACCCTCCCAAGGTTGGAAATGCTCTTCATCATGAAGTGGAGGTACATGTGAGTGTTCTGAGAACACGGTTGCAAGACAGTGCGGTATAGATGTTGTAGCAGGGAGGTCAAGAGATGCTGCTGTCTCAACATGAGCTGATACAGTGCACTTGCAGCCCTGTGAGCCAATGGCATCCTGGGCTGCATCCAAAGAGTGGGACCAGCAGGGTGAGGGAGGGGATTCTGCCCCTCTGCTCTGCTCTGGTGAGACCCACCTGGAGCCCTGTGTGCAGCTCTGGAGTCCTGAGCACTGGAAGGAGATGGAGCTGTGGGAACGAGTTCAGAGGAGGCCACGAAGATGAATCTGAGGGCTGGAGCCTCTCATACGAGGACAGGTTGAGAGAGATGGGGTTGTTCAGCCTGGAGAAGAGAAGACTTTGGGGAGACCTTAGAGCAGTCTCCCAGTACTGAAAGAGGCTCCAGGAAAGCTGAGGAGGGGCTCTGGATCAGGGAGGGTAGGGATAGGAGGAAGGGAATGTTTTTCAGCTGAAAGAGGGGAGATTGAGATGAGATCTTAGGGAGAAATGTTTTGTTGTTAGAGTGGGGAGGCCCTGGCTCAGGTTGCCCAGAGCAGTGGTGGCTGCCCCATCCCTGGAGGTGTTGAAGCCCAAGTTGGATGGGGCTTGAAGCAACCTGATGCAGTGGGAGGTGTCCCTGCCCATGGCAGGGGTGGGACTGGATAGGTTTTAATGTCCCTTCCAACCCAAACCATTCTGTGATTCTGTGATTCTTCATCGTTAGGATTTTTGAGTGTTCGCTCTGAGTGACTTCCCCTGCAAGGCAGCTGTTAACACATTACTCCGAATTGGTTTGAGGGGGAAAAAAAAGATTAAAATTGCATAAGTAGATAAATTTTAAAGAGGCGAAAGTAATAATGACATTAAAACTGGCTGAAAGAACTGAGCTACAGTAACAATGGAACAGCTTTAAACGAAATGGGTAGCCAGGAAAGGGTGCAGGGAGACGCGCTGCTTGGAGATCACACAGGCGCCTAAGCTTGACAGTTTCTATGACTGCATGAAACAGAAACACAGCCAAACCCCCACTCTCTCCCAGCGTATTATACTGCACAGCAATCGGCTTTAGTAACACATTGCTGAGGAGAAGACTCCCACTATTTAGTATTCGTTATAGATGTCGTTTTTCAGATTGCAGCACAGCCGTGTAAACAAGCTGCGCCGGAGGAAGAGAGGACAAGAGCGTTACTCCACGTTTTGATTCATTTCTTGTTGATATTCCCTACCTACACAAACCTACAGTAGCCTCAGCTTTAGGAAGGGAAAATAACTCTCAAATCACAAGCTTTTTTTCCAGCGTTCTTGCAGGGAGGCAGCACAACAGGAGGCAAAACAGGATTCTTGCAGTAGGGCTGGCATGTGGCTCCCTTGTGAGGCTGAAACATCTGGTAGATTTGTTTCTGCGAGTTGTCGTGGATCTGCAGACCTGCGTAGGTTCTGCCAGCAGCCTGCTTTCTGTCCCATTTCTAGCGGATTTTAAACCTCGTGTGTGGGAAGAGGAGCCCTCCCCACGGAGAGGGTGCTGCTGTGCCTTATGGCTGCGAGCGGAAAGCTGCTGGGACAGACCAGGACCCTGAGTTCCCTGAATCTCACCAACTGCTTTCCCATCCTGGTGTGGATGAACCAGCCAGTGCCAGAGCCCTGACAGAGAACAGTGTGTGGCCCATGTGGCATCCCACGGGATCTGGCCCCTCTTTTTTTGGTGTAAGATCATTTCTTCCAGGAGAGCCGGATGCCAGTCACCCAGAAATGCAGCACAGCTTTTCATAGAATCATAGAACAACGAGGTTGGAAGAGACCCATCGGATCATCAAGTTCAACCATTCCTATAAAACACTAAACCATGTCCCTCGGGACCTCATCTACCCATCCCTTAAACACCTCCAGGGAAGGTGAATCAACCACCTCCCTGGGCAGCCTATTCCAATGCCCAATGACCCCTTCCATGAAAAACTTCCTCCTAATGTCTAACCTAAATCTCCCCTGGTGGAGCTTGAGGCCATTCCCTCTTGTCCTGTCCCCTGTCACTTGGGAGAAGAGCCCAGCACCCTCCATCCATCACCCGTGAATCATTAGTCCCTGTAAAGTATGAGGATTGCAGCAGAGGTGGGACCCATAGTGTAGGGGGGTTCGCCCCAGGTTCCCCCCAGCCTCCCCAAAGCCTGCTCAGTGAAGAGAGCTGCAGTGTGCTCGAGAAAGGCCACGTGTGACAGCTCTGCTCCGTGCACGCTGCCCCAGTGAGTGCAGACAGCCTGGAATAACAGAAGGTCTTCCCAGCTCTGCTCTCTGAACGAGTGAGTTCACATCGTTCTGCTGACACAGGCACGTTCCTGCTTTTGAACCTGAATCCTTCTTTGGGAGCTGCTTCTCTGTCTTCCCTACCTGTCTTTTACCTGATACAGACTCCTCACAGATGCTTTCAAAAGGTGCTAGAGATTCCTTTGCCTCCTCAACCAGGTCCTTGCTCCCTGTAGTGCCCTGGCAGAGCCTCCCCCCTTCTCCTCCTCCAAGCTGGAAGTGTTAGGTGTCCTCTTTACTCCAAAGCCTCCCTTTGTAAACATCATGGTGGATTTTTCTGGTTTTTATTTTTTTTGGAGGGGTTGGTGACAGAGAATCTGAGGAGTATTTGCTTTTTCCCTACAACTACCTTCCACTTCAAAATGGGACCTACTCAAAACCGTGGTTGCTTCTTAAAAGGAAATGAAAAGCAGCTGCTAGAGAGATGCAGAAGATGAGAAACTAGATAAACCCACCCGATTTGAAGCTCAGAGCAATATATCACTTAGTGAAATAATTCTACAAGGGACCAAAAAGGCAATATTCTAACAATGGAATGGAAGAGAGTATCCAAAACCTGGGATTTCTAAGCAAATAAAGAAACTGTCTTTTTTTTTTTTTTTTTTTTTTTTTTTTTTTTTTTTTTTAAAAAAAGCATTAAAGCATCAACTGTGAAGCTCAATCTACAGGACAGGCAAGGGAAAATATTAAGGTCCAAACTCACTAAAGGAATAATAAAAATGTTAGTAAAAATATTTTCAAAATTGTCAAAATCGGGTTCTTTTTTTCCCAGAGGTTTAGTGATGGAAGCATGGAACGGTTTGGGTTGGAAGGGATCTCAAACCCATCCAGTCCAACCTTCCTGCCATGGGCAGGGACACCTCCCACTGGATCAGGGGCTCCAAGTCCCGTCCAGTCTGGCCTGGAACACCTCCAGGGATGGGGTAGCCACCCCTGCTCTGGGCAACCTGGGTCAGGATCCTCCCACTCTCACAGGAAAATATTTCTCCCTAAGATCTCATCTCAATCTCTCCTCTTGCAGCTTAAATCCATCTCCTATGTCCTATGGTCAACAGATGTAAAATCTAAATAGATGAAAGCTGCTGTTAAAAAAATAGACTGAGGCTTTTTGTTTGTACTTAGTGTGGTTGAGGGAGGCTCTTCTCCCACGAGAGCTGAACTTATGGGGACAAGTGTAAGGAACTGTCTCAAATTAAGTGACATTAAAATGCATTTTAGGACTAATTGGTAAGATGGAGAGTCAGAAATTGCCCAGACCATATGGTAATCACTCAGGAGCTCTGGAGGAAAACAAATATGCAATTATGGAGCTACTATGGTGTGTAACCCATCACTTAAATCAGTCTCCCTGCAGGAGGGATGGAAGATGGTAAATGTGACAACAGTCCCTGTAAAGGTCCCCAGGAGCGAAGCGGAGAGTGACAGGCCACGGCACTGGAGGCTGCACTGAGCAAGTGATGGAAATTGGAAGAATAAAATGTCTAAACAGAGAAAATTCAGCATATTAGGGAAAGTTTTCTTTTTTTTTTTTCTAGTGAGAAACCATGTTTCACAAATTTGATAGAACTCTTGAAAGGGTCTTGAAGATGCAGCTAGGATGAGCTGCTCATACGGAGGTCATGAGGATGGCCACGAAAGTGGTCCGAGGTCTGGAGCACCTCCTGTACAAGGACAGGCTGAGAGAGTTGGGGTTGTTCAACCTGGAGAAGAGAAGACTGCAGGGAGACCTTAGAGCAGCTTCCAGTCTTGAATAGGGCTCCAGGAAAGCTGGGGAGGGGCTCTTGGTCAGGGAGGGCAGGGATAGGACAGGAGGGAGCAGTTTTGAGCTGAAAGAGGGGAGACTGAGGTAAGATCTTAGGAAGAAATATTTTGCTGTGAGGGTGTGGAGGCCCTGGCCAAGGTCACCCAGAGCAGTGGTGGCTGCCCCATCCCTGGAGGGGTTCAAGGCTAGGTTGGATGCTGCTTGGAGCAACCTGATGCAGTGGAAGGTGTCCCTGCCCATGGCAGGGGTGGGACAGGATGGGCTTTGAAGTCCCTTCCAACCCAAACCATTCCATGATTCTATGACAACAACATAAGACATGCTAGAGCGGGTCCAACCAGTGGTCCTCCCGCCTGCACTGTCCTCCTGTTGTCGCTGTGACCATGATTTTATGAGTCTCACTCAAATCCCCCTTGCTGCCTTCTCTCCAGACTGAGAAACCCCTTTAGTCTCGCCTTCAAAGCAACAACTAGAAATCAATTTAGTCTGTTTGATCATTCTTCACAAAACTTGTAATTAAGCTGTGAAATCCCCTGCCACAGGATATTATGGATGCTCAAAGTTTACTTGTGCTCTGGGAAAAGTTAATGGAGAGAAGTTAGAGCGTAACCTGGTAAACAGTAAACCCGAGGACTGTGGCTCAAGAAGTCCCAAGACAGGTATTGTTGAAAAACATAACGCCGCTCCGAGAAAGCACCGCTGCATGCGTGATGTGTTCTTAAACTCCTTCCCCAGGCGTCTGTATTGAAAACCAGATGCTGCAGCAGAGGAACTTTCGATCTGACCCAGTGCAGCCTTTCTTGTGCTTTGTTGTGTTCCGTCAAAAGAAAATGAAATGTAGCTCTGAATGTAAACACTTCTGCCGGTGACGGCGAGCGCTGTACGGTGAGCGCTGAACTCCTCTCCCCACTTTACAAGCTAACAATGAATTTTTATTTGAATGCTAATGAAGATCTCGCTGCGATGCTGCCAGGGCTCATCTAGCAATATAAAGAGAAAAGCTACATGGTGGAAATGAAGAAAGGATCTTTAGAAAGGGATGAGAATGTATTACAAATATTGATGTCTTTAACCACTCATAGGTCAAAACTATACTTAAAGGTACCGATGTAATTTGAAGTAGGTAAACAAGTAGTAAAAGGAACGATTTCTCGCAGTTAATGCAGCCGTTATGATCTGGAAAAGAGAAATTTGTATTTCTTGCATGCCTTTAACTCCAAACGATCCACAGGTTGTAGTCAAAAAGCAAATCTTTCCACAGCAATCTAATCTGTTCTAGATCTCTCTTCGGTTTTGGCTCAGAGCTGAGGCAAGCTGATTGTACAAATTTGTGCTGCAGTCTCCTCAAAGAGCTGTTCCTTGCCAGGAGAATATTACATACAGTGCGGAGAGAAATGAACAGAGTCAGCTTGTTTAGGAGCGAACTGATGCTTACTCACAATGCTGATAAGCCTGACATTTACTGAGAAGTGCCACAATTCTCAGTCCAATGAAAAATCCCAAGAGGATGCTTTGGTTTTTTTTTTTTTTTTCAGGGATGCCTCGCATTCAATTGACTCAGGAAAAGCTGGAGTCTTCTAAAGTATTTTACTCAAAGAAAAATAATCATGTGGAGCCCAGCTCCCCAGCTTTAATTACATACCAGCGTTACCAACCTTCCCTGGAACATTTGTTAACGATCGTGGTACATTTAATGATGCTCTACAAGTTGTCACTGCCTTATGTGTCATATTTCATTCCTGTAGTGTATTAAAAGCACTTATGCAAGAGTCCTTGATTGCAATTACAAAACTTAAATTTGGAATAATGCCACTGAGCACCTCTACGGAGAAACCGGAGCTTGTAGTGAAATCATAGAATCATAGAATCATAGAACAACCAGGTTGGAAGGGACCCATCGGATCTTCTAGTCCAACCGTTCCTATCAAAGTGCCCGTTTGTGATACGAGGTGGTGTGTTGGCTGCCACCGCAGCCTCTGTATCTTGGTCTTTGCTTTGGCTTTCTGCAGCATCCACAGTATCTGACCATGGGGGATTCCTCTGACCCTGCCTCAGAGAGACTGTCAGAAGGCTTTGGAATGTTCAAGGAAATTGTACAAGAAGTTTGATCATTATTATAAAGATATGTTCAAATAGGCACCAAGCCTGATGATATTCCACAAGCATTTGGCCAATGTCATAGAATCACAGAATAACCAGGTTGGAAGAGACCCACCGGATCATCAAGTCCAACCATTCCTATCAAACACTAAACCATGTCCCTCAGCACCTCGTCCACCCGTCCCTTAAACACTTCCAGGGAAGGTGAATCAACCACCGTTTGGCCATTACCCTCCTCTCCACAACCTCCTCTCAGGTAGTTGTAGAGAGCCATGAGGTCTCCCCTCAGCCTCCTCTTCTCCAGGATAAACACCCCCAGCTCTCTCAGCCGTTCCTCCTAAGGCCTGTTCTCCAGCCCCTTCACCAGCTTTGTTGTTCTTCTCTGCACTCGCTCCAGAGCCTCAACATCCTTCTTGTGGTGAGGGGCCCAGAACTGAACACAGGATTCGAGGAGCAGTCTTGCCAGTGCCAAGTACAGAGGGAGAATAACCTCCCTGGACCTGCTGGTCACAGCATTTCTGATCCAAGCCAGGATGCCATTGGTCTTCTTGGCCACCTGGGCCACTGCTGCTATGTCCTCAGACACATGATATGAACATTGGGGTTGTGCTGTGCAGCGACACGAGCTGGATTCCTGTGGGTCCCTTCCAACTCAGGGCGTTCTATGATTCTGTAAATGAATGCTGAAACATTAGTGATGCAAAATATTCATTACAGACACTGTAATAATTAGCTCCTACTGGATCATGATCCTTATTTGTAATTCATAGAATCACAGAATGGTTTGGGTTAGAAGAGATGTTAAAGCCCACCCAGTCCCACCCCTGCCAGGGGCAGGGACACCTCCCAGTGGATCAGGTTCCTCCAAGCCCCATCCAACCTGGCCTTGAACCCCTCCAGGGATGGAGCAGCCACCACTGCTCTGGGCAGCCTGGGCCAGGGCCTCCTCACCCTCACAGCAAAACATTTCTCTCTAAGATCTCATCCCAATCTTCCGTCTTCCAACTCAAAACCATTCCCCTTCATCCACTCCCTGCCCTCCCTATTCCAGAGCCCTTCCTCAGCTTTCCTGGAGCCCCTTTCAGTACTGGAATCTGCTCTAAGGTCTCCCTGCAGGCTTCTCTTCTCCAGGCTGAACAGTCTCAACTCTCTCAGTCCGTGTTGCATTGTGCTGCTTTTCATGATCATTTTGACCAGCTTTCAATGTACAAAGCTGTTTCTCTGGCACTTTAAAAGAGACAAGCAATCCAAAAAATGGCAAGGAATTTTCTGACAGAATTGTTTTTTTTTTTTCAGGGGGAAAAAAAAATCTTATTTATCAAAACTTGAACTTTTCACGGGAACATATGTTCCAGATGTCAAGAGTAGCAAAATCCATCACTTCAGGTAGTAGTTTGTTCCCAAATTTAATCATCAATGCTGTTAAAAAATGTGTGTTTCATTTCTGGTTTGAATCACTTTCATTTTTCAGCCCTTAGTCTTTCTTCTGTCTCTGCTAGATTAAAAAGCGTTGGCTGATATTTCCCCCTTGTGAAAGTATTTATCGAATCACCACACAATTGAGCTGTTTAAGTTTGTCAGTTACATGTTCTTCTCTCCTCATAGACTTTTTATGGCTCTTTTCTGCCCCCAATCTAATCTTTCGACAGTTTTAACTGTGAACATCAGAATTAGATGCACTCGTGATGCGGTAACCACAGGTGGAACAGCTTCCTCGCTTCATAGGATCATAGAATCATAGAATGGTTTGGGTTGGAAAGGACATTAAAGCCCATCCAGTGCCACCCCTGCCATGGGCAGGGACACCTCCCACTGCATCAGGGGCTCCAAGCCCCATTCAACCTGGCCTTGAACACCTCCAGGGATGGGGCAGCCACCACTGCTCTGGGCAACCTGGGCCAGGGCCTCCTAACCCTCACAGCAAAACATTTCTCCCCAAGATCTCATCTCACTCTCTCCTCTTTCAACTGGAAACTGTTCCTTGGGTTGTTTATCCTGGAGAAGAGGAGGCTGAGAGGAGACCTCATTGCTCTCTACAACTACCTGAAAGGAGGTTGTGGAGAGGAGGGAGCTGGGCTCTTCTCCCAAGTGACAGGGAACAGGACAAGAGGGAATGGCCTCAAGCTCCACCAGGGGAGATTTAGACTGGACGTTAGGATGAAGTTTTTCACAGAAAGGGTCATTGGGCACTGGAACAGGCTGCCCAGGGAGGTGGTTGATTCACCTTTCCTGGAGGTGTTTAAGGCACAAGTGGACGAGGTGCTGAGGGACATGGTTTAGTATTTGATAGGAATGGTTGGACTCGATGATCCAGTGGGTCTCTTCCAACCTAGTTGTTCTATGATTCTACAACTCTATCCCTGCCCTACCTGCTCAAGAGCCCCTCCCCAGCTTTCCTGGAGCCCCTCTCAGTATTGGAAGCTGCTCTAAGGTCTCCCCACAGCCTTCTCTTCTCCAGGCTGAAAAACCCCAACTCTCAACCTGTCCTTGTATGGGAGGTGCTCCAGCCCTTGGATCATCTTAACCTCCCCTGAACTTGTTCCCACAGCTCCATGTCCTCCCCATGTGCTGAGGGCTCCAGAGCCGCACTCAGGGCTGTAGTTGGGGTCTCACCAGAGTGGAGCAAAGGGGCAGAACCCCCTCCTCACGCTGCTGGTCCCACTCTTTGGATGCAGCCCAGGATACAGTTGGCTTTCTAATCACCTCTCCCATTTTATTGTGCTTTTACCCTGAGCATCTGTGGGAGCTCCTTGCCAGTTAAGACCTTCTAAGTCAAAACCGTTACACTCCAAGACAGAACTTTCTGTTGCATAGTCTCTGTTGGTTCATTCTGCCTTTTCTTGTACCTGTCATAGTATTAAGTAGAGAGCAGCCTCTCTTGCGCGTTCAGGATCTAATAGTTCTGAACAGCAGTCAGACTGTGTTTCTGTAAATTGCTTCTCTAACCTTTTTTCCTTTGTGCCATTATATCGATTTATTTATGAATAATAGAGGTCCCCATGTTTAGTATTTCACCTCTCAATATTAAGCACTCAGACTCCTCTCTCGGGTGATTGATGAGATAACTCCACGCAGATATTTACATTCTTACTGCCAGACAGTTGCAGTCTATCGTCTTTTCCAGTAAGAATTTTACTCTGGCTGGGTTCCTTTAGCACATTTTCTTTGATGTAAAAGAAATTCTTTCACTTTTATGAGTTATGCTTTCTTTTCTGTAGTTTATGGGCACAGGCTGTGGCGTTACCATCGGGTTTGTCAGTGGGATTTACTGTTTTCTGCTCTGTCAGGATCTGAATATATTACTTGGGCTTTATTTATTCTCATAAAAGCTTTTACTTTATAACCATGAATTTACAGTTCTTAATTTGGGAGGCACCTTTGTTTAGCTCCTTAGGCCAGTGTCATCCTAATGTAATACAGCTTCACGTATGAACCGTTCCCACCCCTGTACGAAGCTTTTTTCTCCGAAGTAGCTGGAAAGACAGAGTATTTTTGTTTTACCAACCCGCAGCAATCTGTTTGCCTTAGCTTATGACAGATTTCCCGCAGCTCCCACTTAATTAAACACATCATATATGTTTTCCTTGTGAAAAGTCGGATTTCACTTTTGACTTTTGATGGAGACCATCATCTCCCGATCGCGTCGTCTTCCCTGCCGCCTAATTGGAGTTGTGTGTGTCACTGGAGGGATTTCAGAGAACCTGTCAACAGTACCCTGGGGCTAAATCGTCTAGCCAGCAGTCTGACTTTGCCTTCCAGGAGCCTTCGCTTCCATTTCTCTTAAAATCTGTGACATGCAGTAGGACCTCATGCTCCTCCCCATCACTCCACCTCACTGTCTCCTAAAAGACCCCTTCATGTTCTGCCTACAAGTTGGCGAGTCTCTGTCATCGCATGCGCTGGGGATGCTCCCGGTATTTGAATTCCCATCGGCACAATCGACCCAAAGTTCTCAACTGAAAATGTATTTTCAGATGTAGCTTTGCTGGAGTTGTCAGCTTGGTTTTCCTTGGCTGGGAGGCAGCCTCCTGCTATGTTAATACCACACGGTGCTGTGCTAAATTATCCATTCTAGAAACTATCTGTTCTATCTAGCCAGACTATCTTCTTCCAAAGAACAAGCGATAAGATGAGAGGAAATGGCCTCAAGTTGTGCTGGGGAGGTTTAGATTGGATATTAGCAAAAAAATTTCTTCACTGAAAGGGTTCTCTGCCACTGGCAGAGTCTGCCCAGGGCAGTGGTGGAATCCCCATCCCTGGGTGTTCAAAAGACGGGTAGATGAGGTGCTCAGGGAACTGGTTTAGTAGATGGTTGGACTTAGTGACCTCAAAGGTCTTTCTGGTCAAACAATACCAAATGAGTCTAAATGTGCCCCTCTCCAGTTTATGCTGGAGATCTTATAGTGACCTTCCAGTACCTCAAAGGGGCCTACAAGAAAGCTGGAGAGGGACTATTCATAAAGGCTGGTGGTGATAAGATGACGGGGAAAGGGTAAAACCTGGTGAGGGGCAAATTTAGACTAGACATTAGGAAGAATTTCTTCACCATGAGAATGGGGAGGCCCTGGCCCAGGTTGCCCAGGGAAGTGGTGGCTGCCCCATCTCTGGAGGGGTTCAAGGCCAGGTTGGATGGGGGTTGGAACTAGCTGATCTTTGAGGTCCCTTCCAATCCAAACTATTCTATGATTCTACTCTGGGTATGTACTGAGAGAACTATGTGGGCAGTGAAGGCAGCAGCAATTATGGAAGCATTAGTGACTCCCCTGGAAGCTCTTGGGAGGCAGGTGAGATCACTATGAAAAGTTTACTATTTTGAAAAAGAGGAATCAAGAAATATTTCTCTTCCCAGAAATAGGTCTGAAAAAAAAAATATGACATGATCTATTTGAAGCAAATTGATATTAAAAAGCCAAAGACATAGATTTACCAAGCATCAATCATACGATCTTACTCTAATTTCTGCCTTTGAGAAAATAATGTCTAGTAGATGAAGAGGAGGCAGCAGATGGGACATATTTTGCTTTAGGAAAGCTTTTGAAACCGATCCACATGATTCTCTCAGAAGCAGACTAAAGAAATATGGTCTGTATCAGTGTGCCCAGTATTTCTGGCTGGGCGAGACACTTACCTTGTTTCTGTATAAGGGAGAGACCATATGTTGCAGCCCGTCCGCTGATGCACAACGGGATCGTGCAAGCGCAGAGAGGCCAAAGCTTCCTGGGGCAACGAGATTTATTGCGTGTGTGCAGACAGATCCCCACACGGCCATGATCAGAGGCACTAAGTGGGCTCCCACAAAAGGTGGCCTGTGTTGCACTTGAAATAGTCCATCCGGCAGGCAGCTCTCCCCCCTGCAGGCTCTATTCTCGATCCAGAAAGGAGCAAGGGAGAGCACAGCCAAATTCGTTGCTCATTATTTAGCAGGTGCGTGATGTTTCTGTAACTTGGGTGGCAGGGGTGCCCTGTCAGATTGGCAGGTTGTTTTGATTGCAGTTCTTCTGGCATATGTCCTGGGCCAAGTTCTACGAGGACAGGCTGAGAGAGTTAGGGTTGTTCAGCCTGGGGAAGAGAAGGCTGCAGTGAGACTTTAGAAAAGCTTCCAGTGCTGAAAGGGGCTCCAGGAAAGCTGGGGAGGGGTTCTTGATTAGGGAGGACAGGGATAGGATGAGAGGGAACAGTTTCCAGCTGAAAGAGGGGAGATTGAGATGAGATCTTACAGAGAAATATTTTGCTGTGAGGGTGAGGAGGCCCTGGCCCAGGTTGTCCAGAGCAGTGGTGGCTGCCCCATCCCTGGAGGGGTTCAAAGCCAGGCTGGATGGGGCTTGGAGCCCCTGATGCAGTGGGAGGTGTCCCTGCCCATGGCAGGGGTGGGACTGGATGGGCTTTGAGGTTCATAGAATCATAGAACAACCAGGTTGGAAGAGACCCATCAGATCATTGAGTCCAACCATTCCTATCAAACACTAAACCATGTCCCTCACTGCCTCGTCCACCTGTGCCTTAAACACCACCAGTGAAGGTGAATCAACCACCTCCCTGGGCAGCCTATTCCAATGCCCAATGACCCTTTCCGTGAAAAACGTCCTCCTAATCTCTAGCCTAAATCTCCCCTGGTGGAGCTTGAGGCCATTCCCTCTAGTCCTGTCCCCTGTCCCTTGGGAGAAGAGCCCAGCTCCCTCCTCTCTACAACCTCCTTTCAGGTAGTTGTAGAGAGTAATGAGGTCTCCCCTCAGCCTCCTCTTCTCCAGGCTAAACACCCCCAGCTCACTGAGCCGTTCTCCAGTCCCTTCACCAGCTTTGCTGCTCTTCGTTTCTTCCAATCCAAACCACTCCACGATCCTATGATATGATTCCGACATGATTTAAGAAAGAACTTGTTCATAATATTCGTGCATAAACCAAGATGCACTTTGAGGGTCAGGATCAGATTTCTAACGATCTTAAGAAACTGGAGAAAGCGGTTCAGAAATCAACAGCAGGAAATAAAAAGGCACAAGCGCTTTGTGCCACATTTATGGGAGAAGAAACAAACACCAAAGTATTAAAAAAGGTATAACTGCCTGCCTGGAGCAGCCAGGGAAAGAGAAGGGAATTGGAGGAAATAAATAATTAAACATGAGTGAGCAATCAGGAAAGTCTCGTGCTGGGAGGTGTTAATGAAATGCATTATTAACTCATGGGAGGGAGTCTTGTTCTCTTCAGTGCTGTTGAGGTCTTTGCTGGACTTTTTTGTCCGTGTTTAGTGCTCGAGGAAGCTGATGTTGTGGATGATGTAGGTGCTGATGACGGACGAATGAGTAGGAAAGAGATGCTGAAAGTGAAATCAGAGCGTTATAAATCGTCACAGTGCCTGACAAGCAGATTCTCAGTCATCGGTAGTTTTTACAAGAGAGATAAGCTGTGTAAATCACTGTGAAACGAGATCGCACACCAGGTTTTAACATTCAGAAGCAATGAGGTATCTTTATAGTTGACAGTTGTGGAAACTCACCAAATAAGCATTAGCGCATGGTTTGGGATGGTAACTCCTCTTCAAGAGAAAGAAGAGAATCCTTGTAATTTAGAAAAATGCAAGGAACTGAAATCAATAACTTCGAGGAAGGAAATAACAAAGAGTGGGCTTTGCAATTAAAGTCCCAGCTAAGCAGGGCCCAGGAAAAATGGGCAACTAGATCAATAAAAAATGCAGAAATATATCCATATAAATGCTGCGACTCTGAGGCTTAAAAGAGGTGAACCGGGCTGTCTGATTTTAAAGGGAGTTATTGACATAATAAATGCCTCAGAAACTTGGCAGAAGGATAGGAAGCTGTAGTAATAGGGAACAAATGATTGAGGGAGGCTGGAGAGGGGAACATTAGTGGTGAAGCAGCGGAGAGTATGAGGGATTGTCCCTAAATGAAGTTTCAGCAGAGGACACTTTGGAACAAATCAATAAAATGGGCAGTAAGAAAGCACCAAGATAAGACGATACTCAATCAGGAGTTCTGAAAGACCTCAAACACTAGATTAAGAGAAAGCTAAATGCAGCATGAAAAGTGCCATTGGAGTTGACCACACTGCAAGAAGGATGGCAAGTGGCAAGTGTGTCTTCAGCCTTGAGAAAAAGGCCTCCAGGACAAATGTGGAAGCCCACAGTTCAGTAAATCTCGCTTCCCAACTGAATAAGTGGGTAAAAACTACAATAATAAAGAAGAGAACCGGTAGACAATTTCATAAATGTGATTTATTTGGGAAAAGTCATTACAGTTCTTACAGAAGGAGGCCGTGTCTCATAAATCTGTTTGAACTCTTTGAAGATGTCAACAAGCTTGTAGGTAAGGCTGATCTAGTTGATAAAGTGCGTACAGACTTCCAAACAAATGCCAATAAGTCTTTCTGCAAAGACTCTTGAAGTAGTTAAGCCGAGATAATAAGATGTCCTCTTGTAAGTAAATAAGATGGAGACAAAATGGGACAAAAAGTGAGAGAGAAGATCAGTTTTTGCAGTGAAAGGAGCTCTACAGCTCAGTCGTGAGACTGTTAGATTTAAGACCTTCGCTTTTCAATATTTGTGTAAATGATTTGGAAACGGAGACGAATCTTGCAGTGACAGGGTTTGTGGGTGACACACAATTAGCCGACACAGTCAAATCTGACCCTGAGAAGAGAGGCAGATGGTTCCGGTGGCAGAGAGTGACTGTGGCAGAAATGGCATCTGAAAGTCACTGCTAATAAATGCAAAGTAGTTTGTCTGAGAATATACATATTCAATTATATATTATACTCACTCAATTATGGATTGAACATTACATTATTGTCACTCAGAAATGGAGCTGCCGTAGGATAACTCTGTGAAAATGTGGATACAACGACTTCAGCAATAAAAAAAAAAAAATCAAAGTGAATGAGAGAAATTTTTAGAAAAGGAAAAAGGGAAAAGAAAAAGCACGATTATGTGATTATGTCACTGTATAAATGTTTGGCAAACCCACATATTGATTAATACGTGCGGCTCTGTTCATCCTGTCTTCATAAAGAATAGAATAGAGCTAAAAAGGATGGGTGGGAGTTATTTAGCTCAGAGATTTAGACACCTAAATTTAGGTTTCTACCTGTGGGTGTCAATCGATGAGGTATATATCCAAGCTCCAACACACAATCAAAGCTTTTTAATCTGAATTCCACCCACAGAAAGTGAATGAGGGCAGAATGGTTTTCGTATCAGGAGGGGGAAAACAGGCATGGGATGGGTATCATAGAATGGTTTGGGTTGGAAGGGACCCCAAAGCCCATCCAGTCCCACCCCTGCCATGGGTAGGGACACCTCCCACTGCATCAGGGGCTCCAAGCCCCATCCAAGCTGCCCTTGAAACCCTCCGGGGATGGGGCAGCCACCACTGCTCGGGGCAACATGGGCCAGGGCCTCCCCAACCTCACAGCAAAACATTTCTCCCCAAGATCTCATCCCAATCTATCCTCTTTCAGCTGAAATCCATTCCCCTCATCCTATTCCTGCAATCTAGCTAGGAAGCAATGAGGAGGGGTTGGCTATTATTTTTAAGAACAGGAGAAGTTAAAGATACCCCATGAAATTATGAGGCATCAGGTCTGAACCAGAAAGTCATACATCCTCATATAAGTTATTATTAAATTGCAGAAGTTATTGCCAGAGGCTGCTGTGTAGGTCAAAAGTATAAACGAATTAAGAATTTCTGAAAGACGGATAGGAAGCCAGTGTCCTGCCAAACGGAATTACGAAGGCTCATTCAACTGTCAAAAGCCAGGTGGAGGAAGGAGGGTACAGAGGAAAGACTCCGAGGCAGGTAAGTAGGACAATAAAGGAAATTTCTAGGGCCAGAACAGAGGCCGTGAGTGAGAAAGCAGTATGTGCCCCACCATTAGCTCTTCCTGTGGGACACCATGAAGAGAGAACCACATCTGGGATCTGAGGAGCAGAAAGTGTGGTGTACTCCAACATAGATTTGGAGGAAGGAGAGGGAAATGGAGGGAGAAGAACCCTGTGCAGAAATTTTAGAGGAGGGAGACGGATGATAACTGTAGAACAACAGCTGTTATTGTAGGTAATGTCCACACAATGGAAACCAAAAGCAGTGTTGGTAGATCATGACCTTAGAGTCTTCATTGCTCTCTATAACTACCTGAAAGGACGTTGTGGAGAGGAGGGAGCTGGGCTCTTCTCCCAAGTGACAGGGGACAGGATGAGAGGGAATGGCCTCAAGCTCCGCCAGGAGAGGTTTAGACTGGACATTAGGAAAAAAATTTCACAGAAAGGGTGATTGGGCACTGGCAGAGGCTGCCCAGGGAGGTAGTTGATTCACCTTCCCTGGAGGTGTTTAAGGGGCGGGTGGATGAGGTGCTGAGGAACATGATTTAGTGTTTGATAGGAACAGTTGGACTCGATGATCCGATGGGTCACTTCCAACCTGGTTGTTCTATGATTCCATGATTCTATGAATGAAGAAAAACCTGGCTGCTCTCCTGCCTGGGGCTTGAAATGTAGGTATAGAGTTCACTTGCTCAATCTGATCTTTACCAGAGCAATGTGCTAGCTATTTATGAAATATTAAATTGCTAAAACCCTCATTCAGCCCCACTTATCTAACCCTATCCTAACACCCTGGTTTTCACTGACCAGAGGTATCTCAGTCACTACTGACATTGCAGACCATAAAATCATAGAATCATAGAACAACCAGGTTGGAAGAGACCCGCTGGATCATCGAGTCCAACCATTCCTATCAAACACTAACCCATGTCCCTCAGCATCTTGTCCACCCGTTGCTTAAACACCTCCAGATCAGATCAGATCAGATGGGATCCGGAATGAAATCAATGATCCATAATAATAATATTATACAATACAGTAATGTTATATAATATGTTACATAATATAATAACAATAATAATTATTAATGCATAATAAGAAGAATAACCTTCTCCCAAGTGAGGGGTGATAGGACAAAAGGAAATGGCCTCAAGTTGCACCAGGTGAGGTTTAGGTTGGATATTAGGGAAAATGTCTGTAATGACAGAGTGGTGAAACCCCGGCAGAGGCTGCCCAGGGCAGGGGTGGAGTCTCCATCCCTGGAAGGGTTCAAATCCTGTGACCATGGCTCTTGGGGACATGGTTAGTGGGCAAAGTAGGGTTGGGCTGACAGTTGGACTGGATGAACTCAGAGGTCTTTTCCAGCTCTAATCATAGAATCACCAGGTTGGAAGAGACCCATTGGATCATCGAGTCCAACCATTCCTATTAAACTCTAAACCATGTTCCTCAGCACCTCATTCACCTGTGCCTTAAACACCTCCAGGGAAGGTGAATCAACCACCTCCCTGGGCAGACTATTCCAATGCCCAATGACCCTTTGTGTGAAGAACTTCCTCCTAATCTCCAGCCTAAATCTCCCCTGGTGGAGCTTGAGGCCATTCCTTCTTGTCCTGTCCCCTGTCACTTGGGAGAAGAGCCCAGCTCCCTCCTCTCTACAACCTCCTTTCAGGTACTTGTAGAGAGTAATGAGGTCTCCTCTCAGCCTCCTCTTCTCTAGGCTAAACACCCCCAGCTCTCTCAGCCATTCCTCATAAGGAATGATTTAATGATTCTACGAATGACCCAAACGTGGTCAGTTTGGATGGGCTGCCCCAGAGAAACAGCTAACAAGGTGTGCAAGGCTGTGGAGGGTGAGGCTGGGGAAAACCTCCAGCTCTCCAGTGTGAGGGAGAGCTGAATTATGACCGTGCCTGCCACTATAGGTAAGTTTAGTTTATTATAAAGCAGTGTGTAATGATCCCAAACTTTCCTCTTCCAATCCTCCTTTCATTTTCCATTTTGTTTGGATATATTTTCATCATTCGTTCTGTGCTTTAGGAAAATACTTGTTTCTATGTCGAGCTTCTCCGCTGGCCGTCCCCAGGGTGTTCCCACCTGCCTCTTAAGTGGTTGCAGGTATTTTCTGTGTGCTTAGGCAGCCGTGAATTTGGCTCTGCAGAGCTCGGAAGGACTCGGAGTACTCTGGCAGGCAATATTGCTCATCTGCAGGGTGCAAACTGAGAGAATGATGATTTAATTAGATTGGTAGCACTGCTTAAAAGCAAAATTGGAATCTAATGCAGCAGTCTTGAAAACACACTTCTGTATTACATAAGAAGCCCATCAGAAGTGGAAACCTTTAAGTGAGGGTAAATTTGATGGCAACTTTTATATCCTTTATTGTAAAACATGCCGAGGTGCAACATGGTAAAATACATTAATACTTTGGGGATCCTCTTTTTTCAAAGCCAGGAACTATTCATTAGCTCAAAGTAAAACTTACTGTAAGACCTGGAAGGCCATGGATCTGTTGGAGTGAGTCCAGAGGAGATGATCCGAGGGCTGGAGCACCTTCTGTACAAGGACAGGCTGAGAGAGTTGGGGTTGTTCAGCCTGGAGAAGGCTGCAGGGAGACCTTAGAGCAGCTTCCAGCACTGAAAGGGGCTCCAGAAAAGCTGGGGAGGGGGTCAAAGAGTGCAGTGACAGGATGAGGGGAAAGATTTTAAGCTGAAAGAGGGGAGATTGAGATGAGATTTTAAGAAGAAATGTTTTCCTATGTGAGGGCGGAGAGGCCCTGGCCCAGGTTGCCCAGAGCAGCGGTGGCTGCCCCATCCCTGGAGGTGTTCAAGGCCAGGTTGGATGGGGCTTGGAGCAACCTGATGCAGTGGGAGGTGCCCTTGCCTGTGGCAGGGGTGGGACTGTATGAGCTTCATGGTCCCTTCCAACCCAAACCATTCTACGGTTCTGTGCTTCTATGAATGTTCAAGTCCTGGGGGAGCTGCTGTTGCTGCTTGAGGATAAACCATCCTCTCTCAGAACAAGCCAAGGGCCTGAGCCTCATGGCCACGAACCTGGGGGGAGATCACTGCAGCCTCTCGCTCCTACATGGCCTTAGGAGGAACGGCTGAGAGAGCTGGGGGTGTTTAGCCTAGAGAAGAGGAGGCTGAGAGGAGACCTCATTGCTCTCTACAACTCTCTGGAAGGAGGTTGTGGAGAGGAGGGAGCTGGGCTCTTCTCCCATGTGACAGGGAACAGGACAAGAGGGAATGGCCTCAAGCTCCATCAGGTGAGGTTCAGGCGAGAGATTAGGAGGAAGTTTTTCCCGGAAAGGGTGATTGGGCATTGGAACAGGCTGCCCAGGGAGGTGGTAGATTCACCTTCCCTGGAGGTGTTTAAGGGACGGGTGGATGAGGTCCTGAGGAACATGGTTTAGTGTTTGATAGGAATGGTTGGACTCGATGATCCGATGGGTCTCTTCCAACCTGGTTGTTCTATGATTCTATGATACATGAAATTCCTGCTTTATTAAGCACCACAGTCAACGACAATGGTTACAGGTGCATTTCTTCTACTGCAAATATGAGACTGAAGCGATTCACACTCCCGTCTGTCCCCAGTCCCTTCTGATGACGATGAGGCTCCCCTGCAACCTCAGGTATAGAGATATACCTCAGATATAGAGAGGTATAGAGATATAGGTATCAGATATATATAGTAGAGAATAGAGAATGCCTAAAACCCATTTCCCCCAGATCAGGGATATTCTTACCTTGGGTCTCCCTTGATCCCCCTTTGGATGTAGCCCCAACACAGCTGCTCTGTCACAGCCGTGGGGCTGTCACAGGAGCCTCTTAGGCTGGCACAGCCTCTGAAAGGAGAAGATTTGTAATTACACAGAGAAAGGAGAGCGCTGTGAGTAATCTCAGAGCTTTGGTATGCATATGTATGTTCCTCAGTCTCTGGGTAGGGATGATCTGCTTTACATGAGTACTTGTCACCACAGCAGGACTTTGAGCTTACTGCCTGATGCTCGGCTTGAATTCCGTGACCGCAGGACTGTTCCAACTATTTCTTGCCTTTTCTGACCTAGAAAATATTTACTTCTTTTTTTTATTTCTTTATAAATCAGAACTGCCATCCCAGGAAAAATTTAATAAGGTATTTTGGTGCCTGTCAGGGAGTTGCCGATGGAAATCAGGGTCAAACCGGTGCTGTGGTTCTGGACTTAATTAGATAGGCAGCTTTTTTTTGGGGGGAGAAGTTATTTTAAAGAGTTGGACACCAGGGAGTTTTCTGCATTAAGTTAAGAAGAAAACAGCTTTCAAATGTATTTCTCTGTTTCCTAGAAAATGAGTTTTCTATGCGGTTTGGGATTGTTCAGCCAAATGTCTCTGTTTTTTCACGATACGTTTCACAAAATATTTGTTACGTCCAGACGTAGAATATTAGAATTAATCAAAACTGAAATATTGATGGAGAAAGCCTTTTCACGTCCATCTCTACCATGGGACTGGCTGCTCTGATAGGGATTAGAGGTTGTTAGACTAATGACTGAGACTTTTGTCTCATTGGCAAAGCGGTTTCCCAATTTAGAACCTTTTCTTCTGATTAATATTTGTATTCCTCCCACAATTCCTCTTCTTATAGGAACTCGTACTGGGAATTATTCCAGACCTACATAATGTCTCTGAAATCTTTTTATCCCTCTGTTTGCTGATCAGTGGAAAGGATTTTAATGCCAGGTTAGGTAATCGAGATAAATCCTAACTTCATCTAATTTTATCCCTCGGCCATGTCTTGGATATTCTAGAAACATTTTTTGTGATCCGTAAATAAATTCACATAGGATTCTGATTAATCTTTTTTTTTTTTTTGCTTTTCTGTTTTCAGTGAAGCTTCATTACATGAAATGGGAGATCAAACTGAGTGTATTACAACTTCCACTCTGCTCTTGCTTGTTTATGCAACACTTTTTTTTTGGGTGTTGGAAACATCAGTGAGTTCCAAAGACGGAGTTTTTCTGCACAGTTGGGTGTCTATAATGTGTTCTGGTTCTATCCCGAAGCAGCGATGGCTTCTGGTTCCTCACAGTGCTTTTCGGTCGTTTGAATTAGCTTACAGAGTGGAGCAAAATGTACACTGATTTAATTCAATTCACTCCTAACTGCAGCTTGTTAGAAGGACGAGGGAGTCGAGCCTGTTTGAAGTAGGTGTCTTGCTGGCTCTTGAAGGCAGCGGAGGTGTGGATGCCTGTGCAGTTTGGCGGAAGTTGGGTTCCTGGCTTGGAGAGCCACATCCAGGCACCGCACTCCTGAGAGCTGCTCCAGGAGCTTCTGTGTACCCGTTTGGGACATTTCATAGCCACATCCAGCCCCTTCTCATGCACGGTCACTGCGAGGAGAACACACCTAAGGAATAGCTTCACGAAAAAACTGGTTAGAAAACTGTCTGACTTTGCTTGTGGCTGATAACAGGGAGCAGGGCTTGAGCCCTTATCTCTTTATCCTTTTTCATTTGGCTCTCTGAACTCCAGCAGGTTTTGAGCTAACCTAGAAGTCACGGCTTTCTTACCAAGGTGACACTTTTGGTCTGAGTGACTGCTGAGTGATGACTCCAGCTCAGAGCCGTCAGGTTAAATGAGCCTGGGAAAGATGGTGGCTCCAGTTTTTTCGTAGAACTGGACTCCGTGTTACCCTTGAGTGTCCTATAGAAAGGATGGAAAAACCCTCCCTTGCTTTGACCCGAAGTTGCTCTTTCGTCTGATGGTTCATTGATTCCCTTTGCTTCCCTTCTCATTTAATAGATTTTGATAAGCTGGGCATTTACAGATCAGCTGCTATTAACATTCACCGTTAGCAGACCCGAGAGCTTCTCTGCCAACTGCACGGGAGCTTCTGAGCCTGCTGATTTAAAAATGTTCATTGCTGATAGATTCTCACATCTCTCTCAGTTACTAATAGGCTGGAAAGTACTTAATCATCTCCAAGCAATGAAAGCAAATCATCCTTCTTTCCAAATACCGACTGAAAGTCTGTTTGAACACTTCTGTGCTTGCTGCATAATCCTTCGCAATTCTTCTGCCTGCACCGAGCAGTGACCCTGTGCTGTTGCTAGGATTTCTTTTGCAAACACAACTTTCTTGTGCTAAGCTCTGTCAGCCGTGGATTTTCGTCTGAGGTTTCTTTGTTTCGTGCTTCTGTTTGTGTAGTTCAGGAGTTTTCTTGGCTATTGATTCACGGCTGGTTTTATACAGTTCTACTGCTTGACATTTCTGTCTCTGTTTTCCTTTTCTGATGTCGTTACCAAACTTGAAGTAAACCAGTCAGTTCTTAAAGTTTTTGTGTTGAGTGTCTGACCCAGTCTGATATTTTTCACATTTGTTATAGTGTTCAGTTTTGTCCCCTCAGTACAAGGAGGACATTGAAGGGCTGGAGAAGGAAAATGGAGTTATGGAAAGGGCTGGAGAACAAATCTTAGGAGGAGCAGACGAGGCATCTCGGACATCTTAGCCTGGAGAGGAGGAGGCTGAGGGGAGACCTCATCACTCCCTGCAGCTCCCTGAAAAGGAGGTAATGGTGAGGTAGGTGCTGGGTTCTTCTCCCAAGTAACAGGATGAGAGGAAATGGCCTCAAGTCGGACCAGAGGAGGTTTCTATTGGGTAGAAAAAAAAAATTATTTACTGAAAGAGTAGTGAGGCATTGGCAGAGGCTGCCCAGGGCAGTGGTGGAGTTCCCATCCCTGGAGAAATTTAAAAGACGTGTGAATGTGATGCTCTAGGGACATGGTTTTGTGGCAGACTTGGCAGTATGGGGTTAGGGGTTGATGGTCTTTAAGGTTTTTTCCTGTGTAAATGATCCTGTGATTCTGTGTCAGGTAAAATTCCAAAAAAAAATAGGGAAAAGATAGCATTTTCCCAATGTTTTATATACATGCATTTATCTTGGTAAATTATAGAATCAGGTTGGAAGAGACCCACTGGATCATCGAGTCCAACCATTCCCATCAATCACTAACCCATGCCCCTCAGCACCTCATCCACCTGCACCCTAAACACCTCCAGGGAAGGTGACTAAATCCCCTCCCTGGGCAGCCTGTTCCACTGCCCAATCACCCTTTCTGGGAAAAATTTTTTCCTAATGTCCAACCCGAACCTCCCCTGAGGGATCTTGAGGCCATTCCCTCTTGTCCTGGCCCCTGGCACTTGGGAGAAGAGCCCAGCTCCCTCCTCTCCACAACCTCCTTTCAGGTAGTTGGAGAGAGCAATGAGGTCTCCCCTCAGCCTCCTCTTCTCCAGGATAAACACCCCCAGCTCTCTCAGACGTTCCTCAGAAGGCCTCTTCTCCAGCCCCTTCACCAGCTTTGTTGCTCTTCTCTGGACTCACTCCAGAGCCTCAACATCCTTCTTGTGCTGAGGGGCCCAGAAATGAACACAGGATTCGAGGAGCAGTCTCACCAGTGCCAAGTCCAGAGGAAGAATAACCTCCCTGGCCCTGCTGGTCACACTGTTTCTGATCCAAGCCAAGATACCATTGGCCTTCTTGGCCACCTGGGCCACTGCTGGCTCATGTTCAACCAACACCCCCAGGTCCTTCTCCTCCAGGCAGTTTCCAGCCAGACTTCTCGTCTGTAACTGCTCAGGGTTTTTGTGCCCCAAGTGCAGGACCTGCTATTTGGCCTTGTTGAACCTCATGCAATCGGACTCAGCCCATGGATCCAGGCTGTTCAGGTCCCTTTGGAGCCTCCCGACCCTCCAGCAGATCCACACTTCCACCCAGCTTAGTGTCATCTGCAAACTTGCTAAGGGAGCACTCGATGCCTTCATCCAGGTCATTGATGACGACATTGAACAGGTCTGGACCCAGCACTGAGCCCTGGGGAACACCACTATCAAGAGACCCACTGGATCGTTGAGTCCAACCATTCCTATCAAGTACAGTTACAGGTGTGCAGCTCCTTCTGTATGAACAACCAACCCTCTGCCAAGTGCTGCATCCTCTCCCTCTCTTCCCTTGTCTGCCCTTGTCCTTGCTTTGGACTGTACATTTCTCTGATCACAGGCCATTAACTGTCAGGCCAGAAAGTTTTCCAGGAAAAGGATGTGTATTTATCCTGTGCTGTAAGGTTATTCCATAGCACCAACTACAGGTCACAAGATGTGAGCAGAGAGAGTCTGTGGCCTTTTGATTTGCCTCCGTAGCATGGGGTTTGTGTTCTTTGTACCTTAAAGCCCAGTGCCTTTTTTTTTCCCCCTCATAACTACACTCCCAGTCTGAAGGGCTTTTCCTTTGTGAAATTTTCTCTTGTACTCGCACCACTGTGTATCTCTTCATTTTCATTATTAGCAGATGGAGAACGAGTCCTAGTTCTTTGCTTCCATCCTTCCTGCCAAGAGCTCTCTGGTGCCTGGGTGTATTTTGTGGATACTTAATCTTGCGCTGCTTTTCTTCCAGTAACGTTGATTAATTTTATCCATGTACGTGAAATTATTTTGTGAGTGACACTTCCCATTAAAAAAATGATGTTGGAGGTTGGCTTTACTGACCTGATTCATGCGAAAACATTTCATGCTCCCTTTTTTTTTTTTTCAAATCTGAACTTCATTATTATTTTTCCGTAATCCACTTTTAATTGTAAGTACGCGGCGTTCTGCTAGTTCAGGCGGCACCAAACGACACAAGGTTGCTCCGGAGTGCTCCAGCGAGGGTCTTCTGGGGAATATTGAAATTCCATGGAAACAACATGACAACCATTATCTGAAACAACCTCTTCAGGCAAACCATATGGGGTGAAATATTCTGCACCGCTTCGATAATCCTGGCGCAGATATGTTCACTGGTAGCTCTGCAGTGAGCATCAGTCATTTGTCTGTGCAGTATTAATGAGCCATTTCAATAGACAGCAGGTCTTGACTATATTTGCTGCATATTCATGTAGCTTCCTTCAAGTTATTTCAAAACTCTTTCCGCTAGATTAACCAGAACGTCTCAGTTATTCTGTCAAGTGCTGGGGTACCAAAGACAAGGACCGTCCTGTCCTTCCCAGTCTTGGCTAGTGTTTGGGAGAAAGCCAGTGTGCTCGGCACAAATGCCTTTGCTGAGCTTTCCTTGAATCCTGTGTTCAGTTGTGGGCCCCTCACCACAAGAAGGATGTTGAAGCTCTGGAGAGAGTCCAGAGAAGAGCAACAAAGCTGGTGAAGGGGCTGGAAAACAGGCCTTATGAGGAACGGCTGAGAGAGCTGGGGGTGTTTATCCTGGAGAAGAGGAGGCTGAGAGGAGACCTCATTGCTCTCTCCAACTACCTGAGAGGAGGTTGTGGAGAGGAGAGAGCTGGGCTCTTCTCCCAAGTGACAGGGGACAGGACAAGAGGGAATGGCCTCAAACTCCACCAGGGGAGCTTTAGGCTGGACATTAGGAAAAATTTTTCCCAGAAAGGGTCATTGGGCATTGGAATAGGCTGCCCAGGGAGGTGGTTGATTCACCTTCCCTGGAGGTGTTTAAGGCATGGGTAGATGAGGTGCTGAGGGACATGGTTTAGTGTTTGATAGGAATGGTTGGACTCGATCATCCGGTGGGTCTCTTCCAACCTGGTGGTGATTCTATGATTCTATGATTCTATTATTCCTCCAGCGAGGAGGTTTTGGTGCTGCTTCCAGCACTCTTTGCTGGGGCTGCTTCTTTCTGTGCTTGTAAAACATCTTATTGCTTGCTTGTTCATTCGTTGTACAGGGGTTCATAGAATCATAGAAAGTCTTGAGTTGAAAGGGTTCCACGAGGACCATCGAGTCCAACTCCTGTCCCTGCACAGGACACCCCAACATTCACACTGTGGGGCTGAGGGGATTGGCCAAATGCTTCTGGAATATTGTCAGGCTTGGGGCTGTTGCTGCTTCCTTGGGAACTGTTCCAGGTCTCCACCACCCTCTGGAGGAAGAACCTTCTCCTAATGTCCAACCTAACCCTCTCCTGGCATCTTCCTGCCATTCCCTCAGGTCCTGTTATTGGTCACTAGAGAGAAGAGCTCAGTGCCTGCTCCTCCTCCCACTGTGAGGAAGCTGTTGTGGTTGTTAGCAAGCACTGGAGCCTTAAGGCACTTTCTGCAGACAGGCACATGTTCTTGTGGTGGAGGTTGAGAATATACAAACCCCAGAATAAGGAACACAGAGGGGAGAGTTATACCTTTTGACCAGGCTTATTTGTGCTGCGCCCATTAATTATCTCTGTGACACTGTTGTGATATGGTCAGGTGAGCTGAATCCCTCCAGATGTTGGTCTAGGTACATTACAGAGACTCTCCGTGCATGGATACAGCACTTCCATGGGGCAGGAAGATTAAAAAAAAAAGATCAGAGACAGGTTGTGAGGACTATAATACACACTGGGGCCCCTGAGGGGGCACTGAAGTCAAACAGAGGGCTCTGCTTAGGACCGAAAGTCACACAGACGGCTTGATAGAATCATTAAGGTTGGAAAAGAACTCTAAGATCTTCTAGTCCAACTGTCAGCCCAACCCCACCGTGTCTACTAAACTGTGTACTGAAGTGCCACAGCCACACGCTTCTCCTACAGGGAAGGAGACTCCACCTCTGCGCTGGACAGCCTTTCCCAGTGTTTCACCACTCTTTCAGTAAAGGAATATCCTAATATCCAGCCTAACCCTTCCCTGGCACAACTTGGTGGCCATTTCTTCTCATCCTATCCCTTGTCCCTTGAGAGAAGAGCCCAGCACTCACCTCACCACAACCTCCTTTCCAGAAGCTGCAGACTAAACAGCTCCAGGTCCCCCGGCCGCTCTCAGAACCTCTGGGCTCCAGACTCTTCCCCAGCTCCGTTCCCTTTCTCCAGATGCTCTCCAGCCCCTCAATGTCCTTCTTGGAGTGAGAGGATCTAAAACTGAATCAGGATTTGAGGTGCTGCCTTCACCAGTGCTGAGTCTAGGGGGACGATCCCTTCCCTGCTCCCGCTGGCCACCCCATGGCTGATCCAAGCCAGGATGCTGTTTGCCTTCTTGCCACCTGGGCCACTACGGCTCCTGTTCAGGGTGCACAAAAAAGTCACTCGAAATTTAAGAAATACTTTAAATTGCTCCCTTTTCTCTTTTTGAGCATTTGGAAACACAGTCCTTCCGTAGTCTTAGTGATCTGGTGCTTAACCTGGACAGCAGCTTATTAAAAAAATCATTAAAAAATAAATTAGTAAGGCTACTTACAGGTCTCTCTATGGAAGGGAACTCACACCACAAGTCTTGAACTGAGCACTTCCCGAGGAAGGGAAATCATATTTAAACAGCACCACAAGGGTGATTAAAAGGGCATGAGGTTGCCAGCACCAAGCTCGATTGGCTCAGGTGTCGGTAGTTGTGGAGGGGAAGAAAAGAGGGGGGTTAATTGCAGCTGGTTTTTGTGCTACATCCATTTTACCAAAAAAAGACAGAATAGAAAGTGATCACATTATTTATCCAGCAGGACAGAGCCAGCAGTGCTGTGGTTGAGGAGAGTTGAAAGGCAGTCAAAGGCTGGAAGCAGCATCCGCATCCTTGAATCCTCGAACTCAGTTTGTTGCTGGGAGAAGAGCTGGGCTGGCCGAGTGTTGTGCCTTGAGCTGGTGGAAGAGCTGCAGGTGAGGAGTAGTTTTCCTTCATTTTTGGGAAACAATCTTCTGAAGGGAAAGAGCAAAGATGAATGGTTAGCACAGATGTCACTGAATCTGTCCTGCACCCTTCCAAGTCTTGTATTACTTTTTCTCTGTTGTTAGAAGCAAGTTTTATCATATTGCTTTTCCTCCTCTGTGAAAAACCATAACATGGTGCTGTTTCACCTCCAAGGTCTTGCTGGCTGGCTGGCTCCGCTTCTCACATCAATCCATTCCCTGCCCTGCGCTCCCACTGCCCCTGGAGCAGGTACAGCATCAGGTGGCCTTGCTGGCCCTTTTCTTTTTGTCTCTGGCAATTGCTATAATTTGAAGTATCTTCTGCCCTTGGAGCTGGGGCAGCTTCTCTATTCGTAGGGGCAGACGTCCCTCTGCCTCAGCACTGGCTGCCAGGATGGAGAGCAGCTTTTGCACCCAGTGCTGTGACGTTGACCACACTCTTCTGAGCTGAGCCTCTGTGGTCCCCTCACCTTTTTCTCCAGGTGCTGCAGAAGCTTCAACCGTGCTGGTGCAGAACCTTCAGCTGTGCTGGTGCAGGGGCTGTAGGGCTGGGATTTTGGGGGGGCCTGCAAAGCGATTGCTGCCATGTCGCTCCTCCAGCCTGACTCAGGAGATGGGGAGTTTCATCCCTCTGTGGGCTCCCTATTAGGCTGGTTCCCCGTTATGCTCTGTGGGCATTTTTGGATGGCAGTGATGTGTGGCAGAGAGGAGGGATGATAAGCAAAGGCAGGGAATATCTGTGTCACCTCCAGTGCCTGAATCATTAAGTTGGAAAACACCTCTGAGTCCAACCATCAGCCCAACACCACTGTGCCGACTGAACCATGTCCTGAACTGCTGCAACCACACACTTTTTGAACACCTGAGTGACTGGTCCTGTCCTGGTGTGGGGATGATTTGGGGCCCCTGTGTGTACCTGTCATGGATCCGTGGGGTAGGATGTGTGGTGGACATGCTGCTCTGCACAAGGTACGAGAGAAGTACCATTGGATGGGACATAGCACATGCTGTTCCCTGTAAGGTATTTTGGGGAAGCTGCTGGGATTTGGAGCTCTTCCCCAGCAGCAAGGCAGTTCCCAAACAGTGTTTGCTAGGTTGGATTTTTATAGAATCATAGGATCATAGAACAACCAGGTTGGAAGAGACCCACCGGATCATCGAGTCCAACCGTTCCTATCAAACACTAAATCATTTCCCTCAGCACCTTGTCCACCCGCACCTTAAACACCTCTAGGGAAGGTGAATCAACCATCTCCCTGGGCAGCCTGTTCCAATGCACAATCACCCTTTCCATGAAATTTTTTTCCTCCTGTCTAGCCTAAATCTCCCCTGGTGGAGCTTGAAGCCATTCCCTCTTGTCCTGTCCCCTGTCCCTTGGGAAAAGAGGCCATCACCCTCCTCTCTATAACCTCCTTTCAGGTAGTTGTAGAGAGTAATGAGGTCTCCTCTCAGCCTCCTCTTCTCCAGGCTAAACAATCCCAGCTCTCTCAGCCATTCCTCATAAGGCCTGTTTTCCAGACCAAAGCTTTCTGTGAAAAGCTTTTTCCTAATGTCAAACCTAAATCTCCCCTGACGGAGCTTGAGGCCATTTGACCTCCACAATGGAGGTGGTGGTGGTTGGGGGCTGTTTTCAGGGCTCTGCAGTAAAGCACAGGGTGCTGCTCCTCAGAGGCTGGAGTTGGGCTGTGCTGTCCCCATGGGAAAGGCTCCTGGAGGTCAGACAAGCGCAGTAAAGTCTGAGCTGAAGAGTTTGTTTCCCAGCCAGTGAGAGGACTGCTCAGAGGGCCGGGTGCCCTGCTCACAGGGTTGCGAGGGCTGCGGGAAGGCTGCCCTCCACTGCATCTGCTGGGCTGAGGCTGTTTGGAGCAGGTGGTGCTTGGCTGCTGGCCTGACATGGCCTTGGTGGTGCTGGGGTTGCCTGTGGGCATGTCCTTGTAGGGCTGGCTGGGACTGAGGCAAGCAGCTGGCTCACCCGTCCATGTCAGATGCTCTTCATTGGAGATAAAAGCTTTTTCAGATCATTCCTGTTCCCACGGCTGGCAAGGTTTCTCTAAATGGCAAAGGCTGCCACTGTGGGTCAGCCCTTTGGGAAGTCTCTCTCATCTGTCTACCTCAGGAATGGGTTGGCAAACCACCTTCCTTTCCCAAATGTGCTGGCACACGCAAGCATCTCTCTGCTTGAACTACAACCCACTCAAGGTGGCAGTTGTGCTCTCGTGGCTGCCCTGGGCTTTTGGAAGAGCTTTGGGAAAGCTTTTGCTTTGCCCAGCTGCGCCTGAAGCTCCAGCTCCTGCTGCCTTTGGAGAAGTGAAGCCCAGGGCTTGGTGCTGCTGGAGCAAGGGCTACAAATCCGTTGTGCTTAACTGCTTGTTGGCCTCTGCTTGGGTGAAAACAGAAGTTTGAGTTTGTTGTTTAGGGAGGAAACAATTGCCTCTTTGGCCTGGCAAATTCTATTCCTGCTCTTTCTCTCTTTGCTTTTCCTAGGTGCATATTGCTAAGAATAACTGCTATTTTCACCTCTTGCCCGCCCTCCACCAACTGCTTGGGGCCACGAAAGACTCCAGCTTGAACTGCAAAGAATAAGTGACCTTGTTTTCCTGTTTGAAGGAGCAGGAACTGGATTTTGCCTTCATTTACTCCTTCAGGAGCTGCCACGGGAGGAAAGGCCCTGCATTCGCCAGGGAGCCTCGCTCGAGGAAGTGCTGAGCAGGAGTCAAACGTGCTGCCATCAGGCTGGGTTCATTTTCCTCTTGGAACTAAAAAGTGGAGCAAACCACAACTGTGACAAGGTGAATTTGGGTTTATTCAACGCTTTAAATAATTTCTGTGTGAAGAAAGAGCTTGTTGCTGTGCCGGCAGAGCTAAAAGAGGGCGGCTGACAGTCGTGGCTGTCTTGCTGCAGCAGCTCTTGTTTCCTTGTGGTAGATAAGAGCCAGAAGGGGCTGCTTCCCTTTCTTCAGAGATGCTCCCTTCAGCTCAGCCTTCTTTTTATTCCATCTCAGCAAGGGCCCAGGAAACCCAGCTCCAGCTGCTGAAGTCCTTGTTCCAAAGTCCTTCATAAATGTTGCCTCTAAGTGGATGGGAGGAAGTATTTATGCAGGAGGAGGATAGTAGAGAGCCTGGAAAGACAAGGGACTGGAGAACAGGCCTTATGAGGAATGGCTGAGAGAGCTGGGGTGTTTAGCCTGGAGAAGAGGAGGCTGAGGGGAGACCTCATTGCTCTCTACAAATACATGAAAGGAGGTTGTGGAGAAGAGGGAGCTGGGCTCTTCTCCCAAGTGAGAGGGGACAGGATGAGAGGGAATGGCCTCAAGCTCTGCCAGGGGAGGTTCAGACTGGACATTAGGAAAAAAATTTTTCCCAGAAAGAGTGTTTGTGCACTGGCAGAGGCTGCCCAGGGAGGGGATTGAGTCACCTTCCCTGGAGGGTTTTAAGGGACGGGTGGATAAGGTGCTGAGGGACATGGTTTAGTGATTGATAGGAATGGTTGGACTCGATGAGCCGGTGGGTCTCTTCCAACCTCGTTGTTCTGTGATTCTGTGATTCTAAGGGTGCCTCAGCTTAACTGGAAGTTGAACAGCGATTGCTGCAGGCTGGATGGTGTGAAGGCAGAAAACCCGAGTGGTTGTTTCATGCCTACATCGCTCATGTAGGCTGGGGAGCGAGGTCTGGCAGCATCAGCTGCTCCACTTGGGCCTTGGCCACCTCTGCACTTAATCTCATTTTTTTTAGAGAAGTCTCTGAAAAAAGGCCTCCTTTACAGGGTGGTGAGATAGGGCTTAAGTACAGAGGTGGGTAGGGGGCAGGTTGCACCAGAGAAGTTACTCGAGTAGGGCAAGGACCATCCAGAGCGGTGGAGGCAAGGGTTGACGGTGTCTGCAAGACTTCAGGTTTCTGTCTCCACACAACCCAGTCTCTGCAGTGATTCTTAGGTGCCTTGGGTGCTGGAGCAGAGTGAGGCTCTGAGCACCCTGAGCCTGTGGGAGGTGTCCCTGCCTGAGGCAGGGATTGGGACTGAATGGGCTTTGAGGTCTCTTCCAACCCGAACTGTTCCATGATTCCGAAGCTGGTGAAGGGGCGGGAGAACAGGCCCTATGAGGAGCAGTTTTGAGAGCCGTGGGTGTTTAGCCTAGAGAAGAGGAGGCTGAGAGGAGACCTCATTACTCTCTACAACTACCTGAAAGGAGGTTGTAGAGAGGAGGGAGCTGGGCTCTTCTCCCAAGTGACAGGGGACAGGACAAGAGGGAATGGCCTCATGCTCCGCCAGGGGAGATTTAGGCTGGAGATTGGGAGGAGGTTTTTCACAGAAAGGGTCATTGGGCATTGGAATAGGCTGCCCAGGGAGATGGTTGATTCACCTTCCCTGGAGGTGTATAAGGCACGGGTGGATGAGGTCTTGAGGGGCATGGTTTAGTGTTAGATAAGAATGGTTGGACTCGATGATCCAATGGGTCCCTTCCAACCTGGTTGTTCTATGATTCTATGATTCTATGATTTTATGAAAGTGAGGTCTGTACCAGGCAGGATGTAGCCTCCAGTGGTTCTTGGCAGAGAGGACCATGTCCAGGGAAATGCCGGGAACCACTGGCCATGCAATGATAACATCCAAAATTGTTTTTTAACATGACTTTAAACTGTGTAATTCACTTTGCTGACACCACCTTCCCTCGTTGCACTTCACACCAGAGCAGCCTCATGTGACCTCCCTGGGGTGAGTCCTCATTCTTCTCTCATGGAACAGGTCCAGCTGTCATTCTGCTCTTCTTCTCAGACCAACTGATTGGCAAATGACCTTAAAGAATGTGTCCCTGCATCCTGTCCCCATGTGGATGTCTGTGGGACCACAAGTCCTGTCCTTGCCTCGCTGCTGCCTGATGAGGCTGGTAGTGCTGAGGGCAAAAGAACACGCAGGTTTCTGGGAGTGGGGGGGCTCCAAAAGGTAGACTTAAAGCTTGGGGTACCCCCTAAAGGCACCCCCAAAGCCCTTGTGGTTACTGGAAAAGAAGCAGATGGGCTCCAAGGGTTCTCAAAACCACCTCGAGGGGCACTTCTGGAAGAGAAGGAGAAACAAGGTGCTGGTTTCTGTCTCACCTCTCCAGCTATTTGGGGAACCTCAAAAGCAAAGAAGAAGTTGAGAGAATCAGAGGGGAGGCAGAGGGACGTCGAGCTCTGAAAAGCAGATGGAGGCATTTAAGAGGCACTCGTGGCACCAAAAACCATATTCAGGGATGAGGAGAGGCACTATAAAAGAACAGAAACCTCTGGGGACATCGAAAGGGCATCAAATCCAAACTAGTAGCACATGTAAGAGCCCTGGATCTCTTTTTTCAGCAGCAGGAGTCTTATAACTGTCCTTTCTCCTCCATGTGCTAGCATCCAGGTTTCAGACGAATTTCATGGTGCGTAAGCATCCCGAGAGAATTTGCTTCTTGTTCATGCTGCGGAAGAGAAACGCTCCTGTTTCCACTCCGATCTTACAATGGCTTGTCAGTGAAAAAACATTCCCAAATCCTCTCATTTATCAAATGGCCAATCCTGTTAACAGCTTAAGAAACATAATTACCTGCAATCTCTTCTGCTATTCATTTTATGCCTACATTTCCCTCTCGTTGGCAGCTTACCAGCAGGCAGGAGCTGAAACACGACTGCAGCCGCGGAGCACTTTGACAGTGCCGTTTCCTCCAGTCACCTGCGTGATGATCGCAGGAGTTTTGGCCTCCCTGTTTGTAGCAGTGAGAAGGTGAGTAAGGAGACGCCTGGAGAAGAGGAGGCTGAGAGGAGACCTTATTACTCTCTACAACTACCTGAAGGGAGGTTGTGGAGAGGAGGGAGCTGGACTCTTCTCCCAAGTGACAGGGGACAGGACGAGAGGGCATGACCTCAAGCTCCACCAGGGGAGATTTAGGCTAGAGATTAGGAGGAAGTTTTTCACAGAAAGGGTCATTGGGCATTGGAATAGGCTGCCCAGGGAGGTGGTTGATTCACCTTACCTGGAGGTGTTTAAGGCACAGGTAGATGAGGTGTTGAGGGACTTGGTTTAGTGTTTGATGGGAATGGTTGGACTAGAGATTCGATGGGTCCCTTCCAACCTGGTTGTTCTATGATTCTATGATTCTATGAGCAGTTGTACACAGGAGCCCAAGCAAAGCTATAGTTGAAGTGCTGTTCTATCCACATAGTGGGAAAGGTGTCAATTAGGATCTGTTTTTAGGGCGCAAGAAAGTGCAGCCAGTTATACTTCTGTGTGTGCAGGTGGGCTCTGAATCATAAAATCATAGAATCACCAGGTTGGAAGAGACTGACCGGATCATCGAGTCCAACCATTCCTATCAGAGAGAAGCTGGTGCAGACCTGGGAACTGGAAATGGCTCTGAGAGCTTCCTCAGCAAGAGAGCAGGGCTTAAAGGAGGCCAAAGAGATGATCCAAGGACAGGCTGAGAGAGTTTGGTTTGTTCAGCCTGGAGGAGAGAAGACTGTGGGAAGACCTTAGAGCAGCTTCCAGTGCTGAAAGGGGCTCCAGGAAAGCTGGGGACGGGCTCTTGATCAGGGAGTGCAGGGATAGGATGAGGTGAATGGTTTTCATCTGAAAAAGGGGAGAGTGAGATGAGATCTTAGGAAGAAATGTTTTGCTGTGAGGGTGGGGAGGCCCTGGCCCGGGTTTCCCAGAACAGTGGTGGCTACCCCATCCCTGGAGGGGTTCAAGGCCGGGCTGGATGGGGCTTGGAGCAACTGGATCCAGCGGGAGGTGTCCCTGCCCATGGCAGGGGTGGGACTGGATGGGCTCTGAGGCACCTTTCATCACAAACTGTTCCATAATTTTATCGTTCTATGATTCTGTGATTCTATGAAACTGTGCTCTGGTGAAGTAAGTGGGAAAACTGGTATGAGCTGGAGCCAGCGTGAGCTCCTGTTTAATTGCATTGCTAAACCAAGGCTGATTTTATCTTATTTCATAGTGCATTGACAGCCTGTGAGAGTCTGCACATCAGCTCGTGTGGATCAAATGTTGGGGAGATTTTAGAAGAGCAGTGTTTGCAGGCTGGCGTCTGAAAGGTTGGATGTGTACAGGACAGTGGGAGCCAGAGAGGAGATTCCCAGGGCTGTCCTACCCCTGCTAGCTGCTGAGGAACATGCCTTGTATGCCTTAAAATCTTAAAATCACTAGCCAGACATTATTATTGTCCATTTTAACTGCTTCTCCTTTTCAACCTACCTTCAGTTCCAAAGTATTTTTCGTATGCCTGATCTACCCCTCTTTTTAACCATATCAGCTGTTTCGGATCCTAAATGATAAACATTTCTTCTGACACTTTCATGTGTTATTTTTAAGCACTTTCTCATGCTGCTTGCCAGCATTTTATCCTTACAGTTCTTTGAATTTTGTATTAAAACCGACTGTGAACGAACTGTACACAAATCAGGTGGTCTTCTTTTAAAGTAAGACATCATCTTAGGGGATCTGTGGCTTTTTCATCCTGCTAAGATACTGAATTGAAGTATATTTAGGCCTCTCATATTACAGAATAATAATCCTTTCTGAATAGTGATTTGAACTTCAAATGCCGAATTTAGCCAGAACTGCTGAAATAATTGATTTTCTGCTTGAAAATTGTTTTATTCACGTAGAACCATGGAAAGGTTTGGGTTGGAAGGGACCATGAAGCTCATCAAGTCCAGCTTCCCTACTGTGAGCAGGGACACCTCCTGATGTGTCAGGTTCCTCGCAGCCCCATCCAGCCTGGCCTGGAACACCTCCAGGGACGGAGCAGCCACCGCTGCTCTGGGCAACCTGGGCCAGGACCTCCCCACCTTCAGTGCAAAAAATTTCTCCCTAATATCTAGTCTAAACTTCTCTTTAAGATAAAAACCATCATCCCCTGTTGTATTACCACAGGCCCTACTAAGATGTTTCCCCTCATTTTTCTTATAAGCCCCTTTAAGTATTGAAAGGCTGCACTAAGGTCTCAGTGTGGCCCAAACACCACCTAGACCCAGGTACCAAAGGGCTTTGGTGGCTTTGGGCTGCTTGGGAACATCAAAGGGTTGGGTAAGAAACCATGTGAGCCTTGAGGAGGGACTGAATCTTGTGTTTAACATGATACCATATATATGGTATCAAGGATGGTCACAGGTATGGTCACAAGTGGTGTTCTCCAGGGTTCAGTGCTGGGTCCAGCCCTGTTCAATGTCTTCATCAATGACCTGGATGAAGGCATCGAGTGTTCCCTTAGCAAGTTTGCAAATGACACTAAGCTGGGTGTAAGTGTCGATCTGCTGGAGGGTCGGGAGGCTCGAAAGGGATTTGAACAGGCTGGATACATGGGCTGAGTCCAGTGGGATGAGGTTTAACACGGCCAAATGCCGGGTCCTGCACTTGGGGCACAACAACCCTGAGCAGCTACAGACTAGAAGAAGATTGTCTAGAAAGCTGCCTGGAGGAGAAGGACCTGGGGGTGTTGGTTGACAGAGACTGACCATGAGCCAACAGTGGCCCAGGTGGCCAAGAAGGCCAATGGCATCTTGGCTTAGATCAGAAATGGTGTGACCAGCAGGTCCAGGGAGGTTATTCTCCCTCTGGACTCAGCACTGGTGAGACTGCTCCTTGAATCCTGTGTTCAGTTCTGGGCCCCTCACCACAAGAAGGATGTTGAGGCTCTGGAGCAAGTCCAGAGAAGAGCAACAAAGCTGGTGAAGGGGCTGGAGAACAAGCCTTATGAGGAACGTCTGAGAGAGCTGGGGGTGTTTATCCTGGAGAAGAGGAGGCTGAGGGGAGACCTCATTGCTCTCTCCAACTACCTGAGAGGAGGTTGTGGAGAGGAGGGAGCTGGGCTCTTCTCCCAAGTGACAGGGGACAGGACAAGAGGGAATGACCTCAAGCTCCACCAGGGGAGATTCAGGCTGGACATGAAGCAAAAACTTTTTCCCGGAAAGAGTCACTGGGCACTGACAGAGGCTGCTGAGGGAGGTGGTTGATTCACCTTCCCTGAAGGTGTTTAAGGGACGGGTGGATGAGGTGCTGAGGGACATGGTTTAGTCTTTCATAGGAATGGTTGGACTCGATGATCCAGTGGGTCTCTTGCAACCTGGTTGTTCTATGATTCTATATATTGGAAACTAATGAACAGCACATGCTTGAGCTGTACCTAAAGAAAGTGAAAACTGTCCCAATGAGAAAAAAGTAGGGCAACTGTGCTTTAGACAAGAACTTATTACTTCTTTTATGGCATTTATTTCATATCCTGCAAACCCTTTTGAGTAGCTCTAATGCCCAGTGGAGTTCTCCAACAGAAACGTCCTGTCACCAGTGTAGGAAACAAAGCTAATGCAATTTGAATGCTGGATGCAGGTAGGTAGGGGCTGCTCTTGAAGCTGCTTCTCTCTGCTCCAAAGGGGAGTGATGGCTCCAAACAACCTCACCAGGACACACAGAAAAGTGGACATCTCATTTGTGAGGAAATGACCAATATCTCAGCATTTTTTCCCCCCTATTTGTTTATTCCAGGAAAGGAAAAAAAATCCAAAACAGTTGCATAAAAATGCTGCTATTTCAAAGCAAATTTTAAACCATTTCTGGTTTGCAAATGGCATTCTGGCATTTCCATGAGAATAAAATGCTGCTATGATGCTGCGTTTAAATATTTCATCCCAGCTCCCCGAACATACTTAAAAATCTTATTATAAGTAGTTTTGACATAAAAGTGCACTTCTCCGCGGTGCCCGTAGCTTTGACATCGCCAGCTTCAAGCGCAGCTGCAGGAGCCCTCCCTGCTCGGGGCTGATCAAAGGCATCCACGCTGCCACCCGTGAGCTGCTGCTCGTCCCAGCCCAGGAGAAAAAACAGAACCCGAACCTCCCGAGTGCTTCTTCCCTCGGGGCGATGCCGTCAAGGAAGAACCATGCTGCTGTCGTCACCCTACTGTGAAAAGGTTCAGTGAGTTTAGCAAACAAAAATACTTTGCGTTGCTTATAAATTGCGCTGCAACAAAACAGCAGCCAGCGCTGGCTGCTCAATTAAACAGTTTGTCCTGCAGCCTTTGAGCGGGGAAATGCTGAAAAAAAAAAAAAGGATTTCAGGGAATGTGTGTATTGTGCAGAGAAAACCTTTCGTGAGAAATGTTCCTGCAATTCCCATGTGCTGCTGTTCCCTAGTCTGCAAGGTTTGAAGTTCAGAGGGCTGTGTGTGACTGTGCTGTGACAACTACTGGGATGTATGTGGAGATGCCTTCTGCTGAATTCCATGCTGGGTCCAGCCCTGTTCAGTGTCTTCATCAATGACCTGGATGAAGGCATCGAGTGCTCCCTTAGCAAGTTTGCAGATGACACTAAGCTGGGTGGAAGTGTCGATCTGCTGGAGGGTTGGGAGTCTCCAAAGGGATCTAAACAGCCTGGATCCATGGGCTGAGTCTAGTGGGATGGGGTTTAACAAGGCCAAATGGCAGGTCCTGCACTTGGGGCACAACAACCCTGAGCAGCTACAGACTAGAAGCCTGTCTGGAAACTGCCTGGAGGAGAAGGACCTGGGGGTGTTGGTTGACAGAGACTGACCATGAGCCAACAGTGGCCCAGGTGGCCAAGAAGGCCAATGGCATCCTGACTTGGATCAGAAACGGTGTGACCAGCAGGGCCAGGGAGGTTCTTCTCCCTCTATACTCGGCACTAGTGAGACTGCTCCTCGAATCCTGTGTTCAGTTGTGGGCCCCTCAGCACAAGAAGGATGTTGAGGCTCTGTAGTGAGTCCAGAGAAGAGCAACAAAGCTGGTGAAGGGGCTGGAGAAGAGGCCTTCTGAGGAACGTCTGAGAGAGCTGGGGGTGTTTATCCTGGAGAAGAGGAGGCTGAGGGGAGACCTCATTGCTCCCTATAACTACCTGAAAGGAGGTTGTGGAGAGGAGGGAGCTGTGCTCTTCTCCCTAGTGCCAGGGGACAGGACGAGAGGGAAATGGCCTCAAGCTCCACCAGGGAAAGTTCAGGTTGGACATTAGGAAAAAAGTATTTCATGGAATGGGTGATTGTGCACTGGCAGAGTCTGCCCAGGGAGGTGGTTGATTCACCTTCCCTGGAGGTGTTTAAGGGACGGGTGGACGAGGTGCTGAGGGAGATGGTTTATTGTTTGATAGGAATGGTTGGACTCGATGATCTGGTTGGTCTCTTCCAGCCTGGTTGTTCTGTGGAATCATAAAATCACCAGGTTGGAAGAGACCCATCGGATCATCGAGTCCAACCATTCCCACTTAACCAATATGATTCTATGATTCTATGTACAGCCCTGATGTGGGAGCAAGGAGCTGCTGTTTCTCTCCTGGAGGACTGACCACCTCTTTTTTAGGAGGCAATGTGGGCATTTAACCCCAAAATTCCTATTGCCACCGTACTGCCTGGAGTGGTGCTGCTTTACCTGTCAGCACTGGCGCTGCGCTGTGGGAACCGAGCCATCTCAGTCCCACAGTTGCAGCAGAAATAGCAATGCTGGCTGTGCACCAAGACTCTCATCTTCTCGTGTTTGATACCTTGTTCCTTGTAATGCGCCACACTAATATCGCTGAGGCTGAGAACTGTGATGTCCCCATGGTGGTTGTGGCTCTCCCAGGGTCTCTGAGGAGAGATATTATTCCTGTTATTGATAGGAATGGTTGGACTTGATGAGCTGGTAGGTCTTTTCCGAGCTGGTGATTCTATGCTTCCATTATTCTGTGACCTCTTTTGGGACTCATGGAGTCATAGAATTGTTGAGGTTGGAAAAGACCTCTAAGATCATCCAGTTCAACTGTCACTCCAATGCCACTGTGCCTACTAAGCCACATGCTTTTTGAGCACCTCCAGGAAGGATGCGACTCCACCTACTCTATCACTCGACTGCATGAGCCCACACCTCTGCTTGGTGAGATGCTTGGATATTTGTCGTGGTGTTTCTGCCCCTGCTTACACCTTGCTCCATGGCGGGGTGGGAGGCATAGGGCTGAATGTGCAGAAGCCGAAGTCATGGCTGTGGGTGTCCCAGAGCAGTACGTGGTATAGAATCATAGAATCATAGAATCACCAGGTTGGAAGAGACCCACTGGATCATCGAGTCCAACCATTCCCATCAGCCACTAAAATATGTCCCTCAGCGCTTTGTTCACCCGTCACTTAAACACCTCCAGGGAAGGTGAATCAATCCCCTCCCTGCTTAGCCTGTTCCACTGCTCAATGACCCTTTCTGTGAAATTTTTTTTCCTAATGTTCAACCTGAACCTCCCCTGGTGGAGCTTGAGGTCATTCCCTCTCGTCCTGTCCCCTGTCACTTGGGAAAAGAGCCCAGCTCCCTCCTCTCCACAACCTCCTTTCAGGGAGTTATAGGGAGCAATGAGGTCTCCTCTCAGCCTCCTCTTCTCCAGGATAAACACCCCCAGCTCTCTCAACCGTTCCTCATAAGGCCTGTTCTCCAGCCCCTTCACCAGCTTCGTTGCTCTTCTCTGGACTCACTCCAGAGCCTCAACATTCTTTTTGTGCTGAGGGGCCCAGAACTGACCCCAGGATTCGAGGAGCGGTCTCACCAGTGCCGAGTACAGAGGAAGAATCACCTCCCTGGCCCTGCTGGTCACACCATTTCTGATCCAAGCCAGGATGCCATTGGCCTTCCTGGTCACCTGGGCCTCTGCTGGCTCATGTTCAGTCACTGTCAATCAACACCCCCAGGTCTTCAGGATGTGTTAGAGGAGAGGATGGGGCTATTTGCTGCTTGACCACACGTCTCTGCCTCACCTTACAGAGGCTGTGTAAGCACTGCCGCCTTTTGCATCTCCAGCGTTCTTGCTGGGTAGCTTTAACGGCTCTCGATGCGTGTGAGTAAGACCCCATCCAGCACGCAGGGAGGGTACAAGCAAGTGGAAGTCAGGGCTTATGTTTGCCACTGATAAATGTATTAGTCTTCAAAGCGGAATTTAAACTACAACCCTTTTTCAGGCACCTCAGCACTCCGTTATTTTGCAGGCCTTGTAAGGGAATGTGATTTTGCCTTTTAACTGGAGTGTATCTTATGCTAAGCAGTGAGATTAAGCGTAGGGATCCAAAAGAACTTGCTGAATGGCAGAATTGCCTTTATAAATAACATTAATAATTTATCCGATCCAGGGGTTTTTTGGGTAAATGAAATACCTGCCTCTGTATAAAGCCCACTGAATAGGAACACATCTCCGCTTTTATGAGGCTTGGATTAAAGAAGGGAAACGCTAAGGGGCTTATCTTCGCTTCAATTTGCAGCCCTTCCGGCTAATGGCAAACTCATTTAAGAAGCTCCTGTGTTTGTGCCAACTCTGCCTTTATTCTCGGTGCCGGAGCTTGGCTGCATATCTCGCCGCGGCGCTGGGGAGAGCGGAGAGGAAGCAGTTTGTTTTCTTGACCTCAGATTACCAGACAAAAGCTAGCGAGAATCATTTTCCTTGGAGTCCTCCCTGTTATGAGTTGCTTAACGTGTCTGCAGAGTGGCTGCTGCAAAGCTGCCGGTCCAGGGACCCCCCTGTGCGAAAGAGAACAGGGCTGGTGGCTGCACGGGGCTGAGTGGAAAGAGCATCTGTCATCTTTCTTCTGGGATGCTTGCATCCTTCTGCCCGGCCGGTTGTGAAATGGCAAAATTCATCCTCCGCCAAGCCCACGAGCTGTCACTTCGCAGCTCTTCTTTTACGCCGGTAAAAATCAATCGCTTCAAAGTTCACTGAAGGTGAAGGTAACATTTGCTTTCTATTCAGAGCTAAGCGGGCCGTCTTCGAGAGCAACCGCTCTCGAAAGGAAGAATAGCAAAAATCAGCAGAAAAATTTCTCTGAATAATTTGGCCTAGGAAAGGGAAAAGCAATTTGCTCCCAGTTATTCCACAGACAAAAGTATGAATAAAAAAATCATGAGCTATTTTCCCTGCCTGGCCTTGCACGCATGAATTTTATGCTGTTGCAGTTTTGCTTCACCAGCCCCCAAAGACCTTATCGCTGGATCCTCAGGGCGTGTGAAGAAAACGTGGTTTGGGGGGGTTTTTTTGGCTCTTTTCCCAAGGGACAGGGGACAGGACAAGAGGGAATGACCTAAGCACCACCAGGGGAGATTTAGGCTAGAGATTAGGAGGAAGTTTTTCACAGAAAGGGTCATTGGGCATTGGGATAGGCTGCTCAGGGAGGTGGTTGATTCACCTTCCCTGGAGGTGTTTAAGGGACGGGTAGATGAGGTGCTGAGGGACATGGTTTAGTGTTTGATAGGAATGGTTGGACTCGATGATCTGATGGGTCTCTTCCAACCTGGTGATTCCATGATTCTATGATTTTGTGTGCTGGATCAGCAGGGGAAACAAAAAAGGTCCTAAATCTGAACCGCGCTGCTGCTTGACCTTAGAGACACAGCCTCTGTCCGGCCAGCTCTGCCAGCATGGAAGTCTTATCCAAACCAGCATCACAGACTCAAATGCTTTGCATGCAGATAGTGAGGCTGTGGAAAGGCAACTGTGGGTGTTTACAATCTGCTGGAGACAAACCTGCTGCGTGTCGTTAGCTGTTCGGTTGTAACGGCAGTTTATGGCACCCACATCTGCTGCTTCGGGTGGCCCAGGCAGACGGCTGGCACCGCTCGAAACGCTGGGGACCGCGCTGCTGCAGTGAGGAGAGGGAAAAAAAGAAAGGAGGATGAAGACCTCGTAAGCTTTATCAAAAACCTCCAAAAAAGTCAGGAGATTTGGGGATTACGCCATGTAATTGCATTACCTTAAGGAAAAAAAAAAAAAAAACAACTTTACTGAGAATTTCCTGTTTTGTGTTGCCAGCGCTTTTCAGCCATTAGTAACACACAACTTCTTATTGTCTTCTCCCGAGGCACAGATGGGCTAATTTTCAGCTACCTGATAATTACACATTGTTTGAAACTGTATCAAAAGGCGTCTGTTCCTGCGTTTTTCCAGCAGCCGTTCTTACAGCTCACAAAGTCCCTTGATTGGGACTTGCAAGGGTCCCCATCCATCAGTCCGTCTGTCCTTCTGGAGGGCTGGGAGCGGAGCGGCAAAGCCTCCACGTACACACAAAGGCTGCTTATCCAGATTTATTCTGGTTCCAAGCTGGGTGGAGTGACTGAAGCTCCACCATAATCGTCTTCTCGGCTCGATGCCAGTATCTGGGGTTAATGAGGAATAATGCTGCATCAAAATGTTTCTACTCACATACACGTGGGGATGCTGATGTCATGGGGGAATTAAGGATAAACCAACGTGAGATGCTAGAAATCAGCAAAACATACATTTGGTCTCGATTTTCTTTGGACAAAGAGTTGCCCTTGGGCAAAGGTGTGGATGGCCAAGTTGGAGGAAGGTGGCCCATTGGCTGTATGGACAGGAGGGCTGGCAGCCCCTCCTCTAGGGGCACAGCGGAGGCTGGAGAAACCTCCTCCTCCCTTAAAACCTCCTCTCTGGGAGTGGGCACTCTGCCACTTGAACTCTGGTTGTTTTTGCAGGACATTTTCTCAGCTTGGTTGAGGCTCTGGAGCGAGTCCAGAGAAGAGCCATGAAGCTGGGGAAGGGGCTGGAGAACAGGTCTTATGAGGAGCGGCTGAGAGAGCTGGGGGTGTTTAGCCTGGAGAAGAGGAGGCTGAGGGGAGACCTCATTACTCTCTACAACTACCTGAAAGGAGGTTGTAGAGAGGAGGGAGCTGGGCTCTTCTCCCAAGGGACAGGGGACAGGACAAGAGGGAATGACCTCAAGTTCCGCCAGGGGAGATTTAGGCTGGAGATTAGGAGGAAGTTTTTCACAGAAAGTGTCATTGGGCATTGGAATAGGCTGCCCAGGGAGGTGGTTGATTCACCTTCCCTGGAGGTGTTTAAGGGACGGGTAGATGAGGTGCTAAGGGACATGGTTTAGTGTTTGATAGGAATGGTTGGACTGGATGATCCGATGGGTCTCTTCCAACCTGGTTGTTCTACGATTCTATGATTTCAGAGGAAAATACAAAAAGCCTCACTAGTGTTTTATGCCTCCCCATCATCAAGTGTGCCTGTTGCCTTATCAAAGAAGGAAATTAAATTGGGTTAACGTGACTGGTTCTTGACAAACCCACGTTCTTTGATATAGCTGCCTCATCCCTGGAGGTGTTCAAGGCTAGACTAGATGGAGCATCGAGCAGCCTGGTCCAGTGGGAGGTGTCCCTGCCCATGATAGGGTTGGAACTGGATGGAATTTGAGGTCCCTCTCTTCCAACCCAAACCATTCTATGATTTTTCACCTTACAAGTTGCTCAGGTAATAGTTTCTTCCAACTTCTTTCAGACAATTGAGATTAAGAGGATGATTTTTTTTCTAAGTATCCTGTTTAAAGAGAGGTGCTTCTCTCATCTTGAAGGACCTCTGTGCCTCTATAAACTTTGAAGATAACCCCAAGGGTTCAGTGTTCTTGGGTGCACTTCATCGGATCCTCCATTTTGAATACGTTTTAGTTATCCAAGTGGCTTTAAATTCCTTTCCTTCTGTTGGCCTTCTCCACAGCTCCCTTCAATGTCTGTTTGGTTAAGTCACATTCTCAATTAACCTTTTTCTAAAGACTGAAACAAGGGAGATGGGACAAACTCCTGCCGCACGCACACACCCCTAAGCATCTTGCTGTTCTCATTTTACCTCAGATTTATTTGCGGACCCTTGCTGGTTGCCTCTGAAACCTCCTGCACCCAGACTTAGCCACTCTTCTGTCGTGAACCTGTGTGATTCCTCTCTTCTCCCCCAGGCATGTGCCTGTTTCCACTTTCCATACAATTCCTTTCCAGCTTCCAGACACTGCTGCTGCTGTAATTCCATCTAATTATTCTTCTTATCTGCTTTCACAGGGGAGCAGCGTGCTGCTGTGCACCATCTTTGGTGTCTTCTGGGAACTGCCAGTTCTCATACGTTTCCGTACCGCACGTTTCCATCCAGGAGAGCTTCTCCACCGCTACCCTGATCTCTGTCAGATGCTCATTATTTTGTTATTTCTGTTCTTCCGTCTTACTGTGCTGGTGGGAAGAGACACTCAGGTTATACATAGCTTCTCCTGTTACCGAATCTCTTGGGAAGCCAGGTAAGGACTCACCTGATAAGGCTGCAAAATTGAAGCGGAGGATCACTGAAAGCCTCTAAAATCCTCCTGGCCATGGTCCCAGGTGGGACCAATGGGTTGCTGCTGCAGAGAGGGTGTTGCTTAAGACCCAGAATTGGCCATTTGGTCCCAGAATTTTTAAGCTGATTCTGGAATTTGCCATTAAGTCCATGTGGGAAGCAGGGTTTGCAGCAGACTCCCCCCCAATCCCAGATCCTAGCATCTGGATTGGAGAGTTGCACACTCTCCTGGGTGGAAAACTGGTTGGCTGGAGGGCCCAGAGGGTGGTGGGAAATGGAGTTAACTCCAGCTGGAGGCAAGTTACAAGTGGGGTTCCCCAGGACTCAGTGCTGGGTCCAGCCCTGTTCAATGTCTGCATCAATGACCTGGATGAAGGCATCGAGTGCAACCTTAGCAAGTTTGCAGATGACACTAAGCCGGGTGGAAGTGTGGATCTACTGGAGGGTAGGGAGGCTCCAAAGGGATCTGAACAGGCTGGATCCGTGGGCTGAGACCAATGGGATGAGATTTAACATGGCCAAATGCCGGTTCCTGCACTTGGGGCACAACAACCCTGAGCAGCTACAGACCAGAAGATTGTCTAGAAAGCTGCCTGGAGGAGAAGGACCTGGGGATGTTGGTTGACAGTTGACTGAACATGAGCCAGCAGTGGCCCAGGTGGCCAAGAAGGCCAATGGCATCTTGGCTGGGATCAGAAATGGTGCGACCAGCAGGTCCAGGGAGGTTATTCTCCCTCTGTACTCGGCACTGGTGAGACTGCTCCTCGAATCCTGTGTTCAGTTGTGGGCCCCTCAGCACAAGAAAGATGTTGAGGGTCTGGAGCAAGTCCAGAGAAGAGCAATGAAGCTGGTGAAGGGGCTGGAGGACAGGCCTTATGAGCAGCGGCTGAGAGAGCTGGGGGTGTTTATCCTGGAGAAGAGGAGGCTGAGGGGAGACCTCATTGCTCTCTACAACTACCTGAAAGGAGGTTGTGGAGAGGAGGGAGCTGGGCTCTTCTCCCAAGTGACAGGGGACAGGACGAGAGGGAATGGCCTCAAGCTCTGCCAGGGGAGGTTTAGGCTGGACATTACGAAAAAATTTTTCAGGGAAAGGGTGATTGGGCAGTGGCAGAGGTTGCCCAGGGAGGGGATTGATTCACCTTCCCTGGAGGTGTTTAAGGGATGGGTGGATGAGGTGCTGAGGGACATGGTTTAGTGTTTGATAGGAATGGTTGGACTCGATGATCCGCTGGGTCTCTTCCAACCTGGTTCTGTGATTCTGTGATCTCCTGGAATAATTTCTCATGTTGTCCTTGTACATGGTGATGGGATGAAAAAGCCCAGCTCTGCTTGTGACTCTTCAGCCAATGTTTGTGTCCTTGGCTCAGGAAGAACAGAGCTTTACCCACCTCTGAACCGTGTTTCTGGGTGTGTTTGGCTGGAACCTCCATGCAGCGACACTGCTCATGTGCCTGACGTTTACCATATTGGCCTGAACGCCTCCTCATTCCTCCCGTGGCCACTTGGAATCAAGTGCTGCTGGAAAGGAGACTCCTGCAGGGATGAAACTGAGGGACTCGCAGGGGCCTTTCGCGTTCAGATCCTAGACATTTCTGAGTGCAATTTTGTTTCGGGTTTTACAAATGCTCTTCCGCTCGCTCGCTCGCCTCGAGTAATGAAGCAGCGAGATAAAAGACAGGGCCACAGAAGGTTGTTAAAAAATTACTTGCAAATTAATGTGAGGACAAAGTGTATGAGTTAATATCGTATAAAGACCCTTGGAATTGGCACACACGCGTGCACCCTCCGAGCACTGACATTCGCAGGCAGAACTACACTGGTAAACCGAGCCCAAGGGGCTTGATTAACAGGAAATTTTCAGAATGCCAATTAGAGCAAAGTTTACCGAACAAATTGTTTGCACTTGTACCCTAGAACCATCATGAATTTTAATTCAGCATGGATTTATGTGGCTGAAACAATAATTAAAGATACATGAATGCCTCACGTTCGAGAGACTCCCCCACGGTGGGTCTGGAGTTTCGGGTGGGGAATGGAGTGAAGAGTCTGTTTGGACAGGGTCTGCTCTCTCCTGGGAGGACGTGGGGTGCAAGAGGCTCTTCCCCATGGAGATGTAAGCACTTTGCTGACTACTGAGCTCACTGATCTTTGCAGCATTTAGTCTTTGATTTCTTTTTTTTTTTCCTCTTTTTCATTTGTAATCTGACAAAGAAAGATCTATGGGCTGTTTTTTCAATAAATGCTGGCTTGCCTTTTCTTACCTTCTACTTTTGGTGGCTGCGAGATGTTAAATCAGCCCTTTGGGTCCTCTGGTGCTGTGCTCTATGCTCTCCCTGTGAGAGGGTGTGGGGATCCCCTTTCTCCTTATCCCTGCTTCTCCTCGACCGGTCCCCACTTTGGACGTAGAATCATAGCACAGTTTGTGTTGGAAGGGACCTCAAAGCCCATCCAGTTCCAACCCCTGCTGTGTGCAGGGACACCTCCCACTGGACCAGGTTGCTCAAAGCCTCATCCAACCTGGCCTTGAACACCTCATGCCACCTTAACGTGGCTTTGGTGGAGGAGGAAACTTTTGGTGGAGGAAAACTTTGGTGGAGGAGGAAATGCGGCAACAGCAGAGAGAATCACAGAACAACCAGGTTGGAAGGGACCCATCGGATCTTCTAGTCCAACCATTCCTATCAAACACTAAACCAAGTCCCTCAGGACTTGGTGGAGCCGCAGTGGAGCCGCGCGATGTCTGTCTGTATATGCATGTACTCCTGCATTTGAATTCTGCTCTCCCTCTCCTCGTGCCGGTAAATAAGTTGCACGTATTTTTAGGAGAAGTTATTTTCTGTCACTGCACTTTTTAAATGTCAAGCTCCTGGAGAGGAGTCTTCAAATAGTTTAAGGTCAGTCAGGCTTCAAGGAAGAAATAGGCAGGTGGGGAAGAAAAGCTGCTGTTGGGCTCTGGTCCAGCGTGAACTGGGGCTGTGCTCTAAATGATGAGCATCCCACGCAGATGCAGCACTCGAGGGTGTTGCCCTCCCTGTTATTCAGTTATGGAATAACTAAAGACTTTGACACAACGCTCCGTGGATGGAAATGATCTGGCCTGTTAGTTCAGGAGCGCTGATGAATAATGCATCCCTCCAAAGGTCGGTTTACAAATGATTAATTAACCTGAAGAGAGGTTATTCTCATTGGCAACATCCATCGTCCTCAACAGCTTCATCATGACTGCGCCGAGTGGTGTGTTTGGAACACACTTATTTGAGGGTATTGAGGAATACCTGATCCAGCGCCGGGCACGCAGCAGGGACTGCAGCCAGGTCTTCAGGCTTTGACGTGGATGTGTGGCGTAAAGCAGGCTCCAACATTGCTTCCGTGTGGCTGAGAAGGCATGGAGACTGCACCTCTGGTATGGTAAACAGCTGAGATCGTTTGTTTCCCTGCTTTGATGTAAGAGCGAGGCTCTCTTGGCAGAGAAAGCTGCTCCCGCTGCCTCCCGCTGCGACTAACAGCTGCCGTGCGCGGTGGGGATATCGCCTGGGCAAACAGGCCCTTTGGCCAAGGGCTTCCTGCATTTGTTATCAGCGATTCGTTATCTGCCTCTATTAATAGAGTGCTCCTAAAGAGCACTTCCACTCTCTGGAGTCATTTCGGGCTGATACCTTCGTGCCTCCAGTGAGCAGCATCTCTACTAGAGCTACAGCAGGAACCCGGGGTGGTCCCTCTCTATTAACCCCTCGGCCCCCTGATCCAGGCTTTAAGAAAGACCCCGACTCCAGGAGGGTCACTTAGGATGGTTACAACAACCCTATGCAGAGCTACAGACTGGGAGAAGCCTGGCTGGAAAACTGCCAGGAGGAGAGGGACCTGGGGGTGTTGGTTGACAACCAACTGACCATGAGCCAGCAGTGTGCCCAGGTGGCCAAGAAGGCCAATGGCATCCTGGCTTGGATCAGAAATGGTGTGACCAGCAGGGCCAGGGAGGTGCTTCTCCCTCTGTACTTGGCACTGGTGAGACTGCTCATCGAATCCTGTGTTCAGTTCTGGGCCCCTCACCACAAGAAGGATGTTGAGGCTCTGGAGCGAGTCCAGAGAAGAGCAACAAAGCTGGGGAAGGGGCTGGAGAACAGACCCTATGAGATGCGGCTGAGAGAGCTGGGGGTGTTTATCCTGGAGAAGAGGAGGCTGAGAGGAGACCTCATTACTCTAACTACCTGAAATGAGGTTGTGGAGAGGAGGGAGCTGAGCTCTTCTCCCAGGTGACAGGGGACAGGACAAGAGGGAATGGCCTCAAGCTCCGCCAGGGGAGATTTAGGCTGGAGATTAGGAGGAAGTTTTTCACACAGAGGGTCATTGGGCATTGGAATAGGCTGCCCCGGGAGGTGGTTGATTCCCCTTCCCTGGAGGTGTTTAAGGCACGGGTGGATGAGGTCTTGAGGGACTTGTTTTAGTGTTTGATAGGAATGGTTGGACTAGAAGATCCGATGGGTCTCTTCCAACCTGGTTGTTCTGTGATTTTGTGATTCTGTATTTTGGGAGAGGTGTATTTAGCTGAAGGCTGGTCCCAGTCAATACCTCTCGCAAGACAAATGTCAGTGTGTGGAAACCTTGCCTACGTCAGAAGAAGGTTACTGTTCCTCCGCCTCCTTCTTCCTCCTACCTACTCCTCCCCCTCCAAAATCACAGAACTCACCAGAATCTTCTTGTGCAAAGAATTACTCACCTCTCTGACAAAGCTCCTGCGCTGGATGCATCTGGGTTGGTTTCTTACCTTGTTCAATCATGAAGTGGCAGAAGCAGCATGAATTCACACCTCACTCGCCCATATCCTGCAACATGTGAGGCTTCTCAAGTGTTTCAGCTCAGCTTCAGCATTTCCAAGAGCATCCTCTGAGGATGAGGGGGAATGGGTTTGAGGTGCAAGAGGGGAGATTGAGATGAGATCTTAGGAAGAAATGTTTTGCTGTGAGGGTGAGGAGGCCCTGGCCCAGGTTGCCCAGAGCAGTGGTGGCTGCCCCATCCCTGGAGGGGTTCAAGGGCAGGTTGGATGGGGCTTGGAGCCCCTGATGCAGTGGGAGGTGTCCCTGCCCATGGCAGGGGTGGGACTGGATGGGCTTTGGGGTCCCATCTATGATTCTATTATTCTATGAAATGACAAAAATACACGTTCTAACCACTTGATTTTTGCTTTGTCCAGCAGGGCCAAACCCCAGAAGGGCAGAGGAGTGTCTGTGAAACAGCTTTGTTGGGGTGTGAAGCACTAAACGCAGGTCAGTGACCTGTTCAAACATCTCCTGGCCTGGATGCCTTTAGGGGTCTGGATGCTGACAGTCCCCATGCTCATGGGTTCAACCAAGCAGCGACGGGGAGCCCACGTGAGGCTTGGTGCCACCATGATGCTGGAATTCACTGTTGGAGTCCTTGATTAGCTGTTCCAGGGAGTTATGGCCTTGAGAAAGCAACCATCCCTCCACAGAACACCACATTTTTTCCCATGTGTCTGCTCATCTGCCACATCTCCTGGCTGCCACATTCACGCAAAATCCCCTCCTGACCTGCTGGAAACAGGAGCAATGGGATGATGGAAACCATCTGAGCGATGCCAGAGGGACAGCACCACCATGTCTGTTCTGCCTGGTGCTTCTGCGGCTCAGGCATCTCCCGGGGCAACAGCTGTAATACACGTGTTTGCGCATTTTAATGGGCTTTTTCAGAAGCATGAAAATGATTTACAACATTTCATATTGCATTTTCTTTTTTTTTAATCCTGTGAAATTAAAACAAATCTTTCCCTTGCTTTGCCTAATTTTCAGGCGTTTCTTTTGTTCGGCTCACACAGAAAAATGCGGATGGAAGGAACTCCTAAAATCCCCGACCACTGGTAACAAAATTGGTATTTTTCCAAGTTAAGTACTATAACAGAGCGAACATACATGTTTAATTTCAAAATGTTGATTCCAAATGGATTTTCCTTTAGAAAAAACTTCCCCCAAGCAAGTCAATATTTGTAATCAAATTGAAATTTCCTCTGGGAGTTATTTATTTTCATGAGGTCTAATTTTTGCAAGGGAAAAACTCTATGCAGGAAGGTTTTAAGTCGCTTTAAACCAGCTTTAGGAATCTGGGCGATGGGAGGGGGCTGGGAAATCCCACTCAGGCTGCAGCCCACTTGCCTTTGATGCTGGTGATCTGATGGAGGAGTTTAAAGTGCCTCTTCCCTCTTTGAAGAGGGTAAAGAGTGTGCGGAGAAGAAGGGGAGAAATTGGAAAGGAGGAGGCATTCAATGCTGATTTTCCCTTCCCCTACCTTTATATTTCTGGAAAACGCGTCAGCATAGCACAGGATTCACCTCTGGCAGCGTCAGACATCAAAGTGAGACATCTGAGCTGGCTATTTTTGGCTTCCTACAGAGCCAGAGGGGACACGTAACACTTTGGGGTGGTGTCTAGTTCACCTACCCTTCTGTGACATCTGCTGCAGGGTGAGATGGGTTGTGCCATTGACTTCATCTGCCTCAAACAGACGATTTGCTGACGATGATAAGGCCACGTCCACTGTAGCCTGATGAATCTCATCTGTGCTGCGTGACCTGCTGGTGATTTATTAGAGAGGAGCAGGGTTGGGGTAATACAGCCTCTCCATGGGCAACATGGCTACAGCCCCCAAAGAGGAGCATCAACTTATAGTGTTGTGAGTGTATTAACAGGGCTCCAAACCTCAAGAGAAGAGGACGCATGGGTTTGCCAGCAACTCTGAAAGCCCTTCAGAGAAAATTGTCGTGGCTCAACCTAAAGATCATAAAATCACAGAATGATTTGGGTTGGAAAGAACCTCAAAGCCCATCCAGTTCCACCCCTGCCATGAGCAGGGACACCTCCCACTGCATCAGGGGCTCCAAGCGCCATCCAACCTGTCTTTGAACCCCTCCAGGGATGGGGCAGCCACCACTGCTCTGGGCAACCTGGCCCAGGGCCTTCCCACCCTCACAGCAAAACATTTGTCCCTAAGGTCTCATCTCATCTCAATCTCCCCTCTTTCAGCTGAAAACCATTTCGCTCATCCTACGCCTGCACTCCTTGATCAAGAGCCCCTCCCTAGCTTTTCTGGAGCTTTTTTTCAGTGCTGGAGGCTGCTCTAATGAAAGAATGATAGAATCATAGAATAGTTAGGGTTGGAAGGGACATTAAAACCCATCCAGTTCCAACCCTGCCATGGTTAGGGACACTTCCCACTGCATCAAGTTCCTCCAAGCCCCATCCAACCTGGCCTTGAACCCCTCCAGGCATGAGGAAGCTACAACTTCCCTTCGCAACTTTTTCCAGTGTCTCACCACTCATGGTGAAGAAGTTCTTCCTAATCTCTAGTCTAAATCTGCCCCACTCCAGTTTATACCCGTTCACCCTCATAGCCACACTCCAGTCATGGAGTTCTTCCCATGACATTTCTGTGATGGCAACTAGATCACAGCTTTCTAGCGGCACAGTAGCTTCCAGCTCCTCCTGCTTGTTTGTGCGTTACTGTAAAGGCACTTCAGCTGGGCTGCCGGTTGCTGCCTTCCCAGTGGATCCTTTGTTACTTACAAGGTGTTTTAGAGAAATATCCTTCCTTAGAATCATAGAATCATAGAATCACTAGGTTGGAAGAGACCCACCAGATCATCAAGTCCAACTGTTCCTATCAAACACTAAACCATGTCCCTCAGCAACTTGTCCACCAGTGCCTTAAACACCTCCAGGGAAGGTGAATCAACCACCTCCCTGGGCAGCCTCTGACAGTGCCCAGTGACCCTTTCTGTGAAAAACTTCCTCCTGATGTCCAGCCTAAATCTCCCCTGGTGGAGCTTGAGGCCATTCCCTCTTGTCCTGTCCCCTGGCACTTGGGAGAAGAGCCCAGCTCCCTCCTCTCCACAACTTCCCTTCAGGGAGTTGTAGAGAGCAATGAGGTCTCCTCTCAGCCTCCTCTTCTCCAGGCTAAACACCCCCAGCTCTCTCAGATGTTCCTCATAGATCCTGTTCTCCAGCCCCTTCACCAGCCTCGTTGCTCTTCTCTGGACTCACTCCAGAGCCTCAACATCCTTCTTGTGCTGAGGGGCCCACAAATGAACACAGGATTCAAGAAGCGGTGTCACAATTGCCGAGTCCAGAGGGAGAATCACCTCCCTGGACCTGCTGGTCACGTCGTTTCTGATCCAAGCCAAGATGTCATTGGCCTTCTTGGCCACCTGGGCACACTGCTGGCTCATGTTCAGTCGCTGTCAACCAACACCTCCAGGTCCTTCTCCTCCTTACACCTGACACCCATCTTCCCACTGCTTGCTACAAGCCAGCTTAATGTTATCCCTCTCCTGCTTCACATCTAGTTTAAAGCCCGATCTACGAGCCCTGCAAGCTCCTGGGTAAAGACCCTCCTTCCCCTCACAGAAAGGTGGCTCCCATCTGAAGTCTGTAGTCCTGGTGCCGCGTAGGCCATCCCATTATCAAAATACCCAAAGGTATTGCGGCGACGATAACTTTGATGATGATTTTCTTACAGAGCAATGATTTTCTTGCAGAAGTTGTGTCCATTTTAGAGCAGCAAGTTGGGGTTAATGATGTGCATAATTTACAATATCATGCCTCTTATTTTTGTATTATGATAAATCACCTCCCTCCACGTTTCTTTTTATTTCGATGTGCTGGAGACTCAGTGCAGTGGTAGGAAAAGAACAATACAGTGTGCACTGTCAGCCTCAAACACAGAACCAGCACACCCATGCTACAGACATTCAGACGCACAGCACCGTGTCAGATTATTAGCTCCAAGGCAACTGCCAGCATGCAGTTTTATTGGAAATGAAAACAAGGTAATTCAAGATTTATTTGCTCTCTAGGAAAGCGCCAGGAGGCAGGAGGCAGCGTCTCCTGTAAAACACTCAGCACGTGGTAACTTGCAACCTGGTTGTTCTATGATTCTATGAGTCCATGAACTTGCTGTCTGTTCAGCTTGTGTGAGTGGACTGTGGATTTTGGAGTGACCCGTTCAAAAAAAGAAGGATTTTCCTCTTTGCCCCCATCCTGTATCCTAACGGAGCGATGGAGACTGGCTGACTCTGTTTTCACTCTACCCAGAGGGCAATAAGCACACCCCAGTGCTCCTGGAGGATCTCAGGTGGCTCCATATCCGGTATCCCGGCAGCTGAGATGGCCAACCATGTCCTAGGCTGCATCACTGCTGGGCAGTGTCCAATGGCATGAGGTTTAACACGGCCAAATGCCAGGTCCTGCACTTGGGGCACAACAACCCTATGCAGAGCTACAGACTGGGAGAAGTCTGGCTGGAAAACTGCCAGGAGGAGAGGGACCTGGGGGTGTTGGTCGACAGCGACTGAACATGAGGCAGCAGTGTGCCCAGGTGGCCAAGAAGGCCAATGGCATCCTGGCTTGTATCAGAAATGGTGTGACCAGCAGGTCCAGGGAGGTTATTCTCCCTCTGGACTCGGCAATTGTGACACCGCTTCTTGAATCCTGTGTCCAGTTCTGGGCCCCTCAGCACAAGAAGGATCTTGAGGCTCTGGAGCAAGTCCAGACAAGAGCGATGAAGCTGGTGAAGGGGCTGGAGAACAGACCTAATGAGGAGCAGCTGAGAGAGCTGGGGGTGTTTATCCTGGAGAAGAGGAGGCTGAGAGGAGACCTCATTACTCTCTCCAACCTGGTTGTTCTTTGATTCTATGATCAAACATGGCATCGCCAGCTGCTCGAGGGAGGGAATTGTCCTGGTCTGCTCTGCACTGGTGTGGCCCCAGCTTCAGCACTGGTGCTGCAGGATAAAAAGGATCTAAAGGTACTGGAGAGTGTCCAGAGGAGGGCAGAGAGCTGGTGGAGGGTTTAGAGGGGAAGCTGTGTGAGGTCTGGCTGAAGTCACTGGGTGTGTTCAGTCTGGAGGAGACTGAGGGCAGATCTCATCACAGGCTGCTGCTTCCTCACAAGGGGAGGAGGAGGAGCAGGTGCTGATCTCTCCTCTCTGGTGACCAATTACAGGACCCGAGGGAATGAGGAAGATGCCAGCGGAGGGTGAGGTTGGACATTAGGAGAAGGCTCTTCCCCAGAGGGTGGTGGAACCCTGGAACAGCTCCCAGGGAAGCAGCCCTGACAATATTCCAGAAGCGTTTGGCCAACACCCTCAGCCCCACAGTTTGAATGTTGGTGTCCTGTGCAGGGACAGGAGTTGGACTCAATGGTCCTTGTGGGTCCCTTCAAACTGAGGACATTCTATTGTTCTAAGATCACCAAAGCTTCAGAAACAAACCCTGACTATTGTCTAACTCAAAGTATTTATTATATTTCTGCCTTAGCTCCTTTTCTCACAGGTTATGGTGAACCGATCACCAAACAAAACTCCTTATTAACAATTATCTACCATGCTCTGTTATTGTTGCTCTGCCTCAAACCAACCTGTGCCTTGGCACTGCTACAGCAGCCAGAGAAGGGCCCTGAAAACATTTAGCATCTGAGAGGAAAACTGTTGGAACAGTTTGAGTAATTGATTTAGAATCATAGAATGGTTTGTGATGGAAGAGACCTTAAAGATCATCCAGTTCCAACCTCCCTGACATGGGCAGGGACACCTCCCACTGGATCAAGTTGCTCCAAGACCCATCCAACCAGGCCTTGAACCCCTCCAGGGATGGGGCAGCCACCACTGCTATGGGCAACCTGGATCAGGGCTTCTCCACCATCATACTGAAGAAATCCCTCCTTATATCTAGTCTAAAAGTCTTTGAAGATGATTTTAAAAGATACCACGAGTGTGTTCCAGAAAGCAACACTGATTAAAAAAGAAATGAAAAAATGCACCTTGATTAGATGAAAGGCAAAATAAACCATAAAACTAAATAAAATAACCTATATAATAAATGGGATAAGAGCAGGCTGACAGCACCAATCATCTGTCAGAAAGCAAGAGATGCGAAGAGTGCCTGACATAACCTGCATTAGGAAAGGAGCCTTAATGGAGATTGAGAAGTGGTTCCCAGCCTGGGTGTTCGGGTTGGTAGTTGTGCTGGCCGTCCTGGGAAGAGGGAGCATGGCAGAGCTTCGCTGGAGTGGTCTGTGTTGGTAATTTAAAACAGAAATTAGCTGTTGTATTTTGGACAAGACCAATGGTTTATGAAATCATAGAATCATAGAACAACCAGGTTGGAAGAGACCCATTGGATTATTGAGTCCAACCATTCCCATCAAACACTAAACCATGTCCCTCAGCACCTCGTCCACCTGTCCCTTAAACACCTCCAGGGAAGGTGAATCAACCACCTCCCTGGGCAGCCTCTGACAGTGACCAATGACCCTTTCTGTGAAAAACTTCCTCCTAATGTCCAGCCTAAACCTCCCCCGGCAGAGCTTGGGGCCATTCCCTCTTGTCCTGTCCCCTGTCACTTGGGAGAAGAGCCCAGCTCCCTCCTCTACACAACCTCCTTTCAGGTACTTGTAGAGAGTAATGAGGTCTCCCTTCAGCCTCCTCTTCTCCAGGTTAAACACCCCCAGCTCTCTCAGCCATTCCTCATCAGACCTGTTCTCCAGCCCCTTCACCAGCTTCATTGCTCTTCTCTGGACTCGCTCCAGAGCCTCAACATCCTTCTCGTGGTGTGCCTGCCTAACCCCAGGTACGAATGCAGAGATTTAAAAGAGCTGTAGACCAAAGCCTGGAAACCTAACTCTTTGGAGGAAAAACACAGAATCATAGAATCATGAAACAGTTTTGGTGGGAAGGGACCTCAAATCCCATCCAGTCCCACCCCTGCCCTGGGCAGGGACACCTTCCACTGGATCAGGGGCTCAAATCCTGTCCAACCTGGCCTTGAACACTTCCAGGGATGGGGCAGCCACCATGTCTCTGGACAAATGCAAACCCACATCTTTTTTGCCTTCCAATGAATCTTTTTTAGCTCTGCTGTCACTCTTAAGGGCACAGAAAGAAGATCTTGAAGGATATTCATGTCTTCCGGAGGACTGACATCACTGGCGGGACCAGCACCTGATGTGTTCAGCATGCTTGGGTTGGACTTGCTGCCCACAGGTGGTTGGTTTGGAACAAGTCTGGCGTTTCCCAGCGTAGCTAACACATACTGTGCACATGCAAGATGCACGATGCCTTCCAGCACCCACAATATGATGCTGAAGACTCTTAACCCCGATCCATCCTCCCAGTGCCCGGGAGCTTTGGCTACCATAGATGCAGAGATCAACCAGGGACGAGTGAATGTAGTGGTAGGAGAGATTGCTACTGTGGGGACAGGACAAGAGGGAATGGCCTCAAGCTCCGCCAGGGGAGATTTAGGCTGGAGATTAGGAGGAAGTTTTTCACACAGAGGGTCATTGGGCATTGGAATAGGCTGCCCAGGGAAGTGGTTGATTCACCTTCCCTGGAGGTGTTTAAGGCACAGGAGGGCGAGGTCCTGAGGGACATGGGTTAGTGTTTGATAGGAATGGTTGGACTCGATGATCCGATGGGTCCCTTCCAACCTGGTTGTTCTATGATTCTATGATCTGCACACAAAATGGGGTTTTTTTTTCTGCTAAATTCAAATAGTTTTGCTGTATCTGAGGTTTGGATCCAGGTTCTGCAGGCTGGAAGCTAGAGATGCTGGGAAAGGCTTGATGTTAGCCTCAGAGGTAGAGGCTCAGGATCTTCTATTTTCCAGCCTTGGGACGGAGAGGTGGTAAAGATCCCCCCTCGATACACCCAGGCACCTGGTAAGCTTTTCAGCCTCTGCTGGCATTGGCACAGAAACCGAGAAGACATTTACTTCCAAGAGCAGATGCAAACACAGGGACCTGCCAATTGGCCCAAATCAAATAAAACCTGACCTCTGATGAACTGGAGCCGTAATGCTTTCAAACAACTCTGCACTCAATATCGGCAATGTAATCGTTTACCTTTGAGACGTGAGGGCTGAAGGAGAAACGGAACCTAAAGCTCCCAGAGATGTTTCATTACTATCATTTCTGGTATTGATAGGAAGCCAACAAACCCCCGTGAGGTCCCTGAGTCCGGCTCCAGGAGAGCCTGCCTGCACCTTCCCCCCAAGGAAAAGCCTAACACCCAAGAGCTGCGTTTTATTAGAGAGTCTGAACTTCTTAAATCACGGAAAAGACAGAGTAGAAAGATTCTCCCCTAGCAGGTAGGTCCTTTCTTGCAGGTTTCTTTTCAATCCTGAGACCCCCAGCCACTGCCTGGGTGCCCATACACCCGCACAGCCTTGCTGGCTCCTAGAAAAAAACCCTTCTTTCCTTTGGATGGGGCAGAGACCCCTAGGGAACAAGCCCTGGGTGGGTGTAGATCCTGGGTAGACTTTTGGGCCACGGCTGAGGCTACCAGAGCTGTGGGTCCTGATTCCATTGCTGCAAACCATGGCTCAGCACAGCCCTTCTCATCCTCTGGATGAAGAGGTGGAATCCATGCACAGCCCATTCTTTCTCCATAGGATAACCCACATTTACAGGTGTAAGGGAGGACCAAACGGTCCAACCTTCTCCTTGCCCCATGGAAAACCACTTTGCATCCTTGTAGCATCGGTGGTTCTTTACCACTAGCAGGCAGTGGTACCCTGGGCAGATCAAACTGCCACAGCATCCCCAAAAGGCACAGTCAGGGCTGTGAGTCCCAGCTGTGATTTCACAGAACCATGGAAGGGTTTGGGTTTGAAGGGATCATGGAATCATAGAACAATCATAGAACAAACAGGTTGGAAGAGACCCACCCGATCATTGAGTCCAACCATTCCCATCAATCACTAAACCATGTCCCTCAGTACCTTGTCCACCTGTCCCTTAAACACCTCCAGGGAAGGTGAATCAAACACCTCCCTGGGCAGCCTGTTCCAATGCCCAATCACCCTTTCTGTGAAAAACTTCCTCCTGATGTCCAGCCTAAATCTCCCCTGGTGGAGCTTTAGACCATTCCCTCTCGTCCTGTCCCCTGTCACTTGGGAGAAGTGCCCAGCTCCCTCCTCTCTACAACCTCCTTTCAGGTAGTTGTAGAGAGCAATGAGGTCTCCTCTCAGCCTCCTCTTCTCCAGGCTAAACACCCCCAGCTCTCTCAGACGTTCCTCATAAGGTCTGTTCTCCAGACCCTTCACCAGCTTCATTACTCTTCTCTGGACTCTCTCCAGAGCCTCAACATCCTTCTTGTGCTGAGGGGCCCAGAACTGAACACAGGATTCTAGGAGCAGTCTCACTAGTGCTGAGTCCAGAGGGAGAATAACCTCCCTGGACCTGCTGGTCACACCATTTCTGATCCAAGCCAAGATGCCATTGGCCTTCTTGGCCACCTGGGCACACTGCTGGCTCATGTTCAGTCTCTGTCAACCAACACCCCCAGGTCCTTCTCCTCCTGGCAGCTTTCTAGACAATCTTCTTCTAGTCTGTAGCTGCTCAGGGTTGTTGTGCCTCAAGTGCAGGACTCAGCATTTGGTCTTGTTAAATCTCATCCCATTGTATCTCGAAGCCCATCCAGTTCCAACTCACTGCCATGGGCAGGGACACCTCCCACTGGATCTGGTTGCTCATTTCACCCCCCCGGCTACTATAAAGATATTTAATGACCAAGAATAATTTTCTGCACGGTGTGCCTTACAGTAAAGCTGTCAAACAGGTAGGGCCTGGATGGTTTGTTTAAGTTGTAGCAGGTTGGTTGAGGATGTAGCATCATGGTATGTTCATTTTCCTCAGCCACCAAGGTGATTGGAGAAGTTCTTCACTCCCTTCACTGCTTCTTTTCCGTGTTCATGGCTCTGTGTGCTGAATTACATCACTGACACAGATGGAGTTTGGAACATCGAGTTGGACTCGATGATCCGGTGGGTCTCTTCCAACCTGGTAATTCTATGATTCTAAAAGCAGGAATGAGGATTGTGGTCTTATCCATATAAAAGCAGGTATTTTTAAACCCAAGAAGTTCTCGCCACCTCCCCAGGGCTCAACTGGGTGGGTTTCAGGGCACAGTGTGAGGACAAAGGTGGCAAAGCAGCAACACTGGGGTCTGGGAGTAACCAGATCAAGTGGGAGGCAACCCTGCCTGTGGCAAGAGGCTTGGAACTGGATGGGCTTTGAGGCCCCTTCCAACCCCAACCATTCTCTGATTCTGTCCAACTCTCTCTGCAGCAGCACCCTGCACACCGTGATTCACAAGGATGGGTTTTTGCAGCCCTCAGGCTCCTCATATCCACTTCCAGCCCATGAGTCACCCCACAGCACAGTGCGGAGAGAATCCCTGCCCCTGTACAGTTCCCTCACCGCCTGCCCTCCTGGAGGTGATGTTCAGCCCAGGGCTCTAGCTCCTAGCCCCCTCACACATGTCCAGCACCACACGGCCGTGTCAAGCCCTGCCCCGATGTGGCTACTTGGCAATGCAGCAGCTGGCGTGCTGAGGGCTGTTGTCACCAAAGGAATCCTGATGCTGCGAAACAAGTGACCATTGGTGTCTTGCAGTGGACGTCTGTCACAAACAAAATCCTGTTTGCATGTCCATCCATCTCTCTGCGAGCTCTAAACGCTTGTGGTCCAAGAAACAGTGATTGGAAAAGGGTTCATTTGCCACCCAGCTGAGTTTGGTGTTGCAATCATGGTGTATTATTTACCCGTAGAGACATTTAAAGCTTTCATACTTTTCCCTAATCTATTTATTTAATTTTCTCTAGATTTATATAAATATTGAAAAAGAGGCACCTTTCTGTATGCTTAAGGCACCTTGGGCGTAACTTGAGTTGACATTTCAAACAGCAGCTGAGAAGCAGAGCACTCTGCACCCACCTCCCCCAGAGCAAACTTGACAGCACAGTTGGATTCCTCTTTTCACTTTCCCTGGAGGGGTTTAAGGGGCGGGTGGACTAGGTGCTGAGGGACATGGTTTCGTGTTTGATGGGAATGGTTGGACTCGATGATCCGGTGGGTCTCTTCCAACCTGATAATTCTATGATTCTCCCCAAAGGTGCCCTTCCTCCAGGGCATGGAAAGCCCGTATTGGACCGTGGTGCTTTCTCTGTGCTGCTTTTAGCTGAGAAGCTGAAGGGACTTATCCAGAAGCCACTCAATGGCACTACTAAAGAGGCAGCAGGACCTGAAATCCCCCAAAGCTGGAGTGGGGAACGTGCTGCACCCATTTTCTCCTGCTCCTCTTATCACCCTGCTGTCCCCTGTGGGCTGAGCACATCTCCAATGCCTGCAGAAGGGAAACAGTTGACGGCATCTCCCCAAAACCCATCATCGCACCTCTCTATGCCTGGCAGGAGGGCAGCAACACCAGGCTGGGGCAACACAGCTCCTCCAGCTGCCTCTTGCCAACAAGTCCTGGTCCCTGCAACCCCCTCAAATCCAGATGCGTGGAAAAAAACTGTGAGATGACAGAGAGCTCTTTTATTCCTGCCGTAATTAGTCCCTTTGGAATTCAATTAACAAGCTCCCCGCCGCAGCTATCAAACCATCATCAGTTAGGCAAACAGGCGTACAAGCCAGGCCAGGTCCTTGCGAATACAATATAAATATTTCAACATGTCCAAGGGGAGCCTGTCTTTCCACCCCCTTTGCAACTTACTTTGAAGTGTTTCCCCGCTGGTGGGAAGTTAAGGGCTTGGTTGCTGACCAGAAGCACCTTTGCCCTGACCCTGCTCACCCTTCCCAGCTGGAGAGCATCTACCCTGACCGAGCAGTGCCAGGGAAAAAAACGTCATCCCTGGTATGACCAGAGCGTCACGGGGCTGACCCTGGTGTGCAGGGTTGGTGTCGTGCAAGGTGTGAATAGGCTGTCAGCTCTGCTGGCCCTGGGTGCCGGCGTGGGGCTGGGCACGTAGGCAGGCACCGAGCGTGATCCAAGTGGTGCTGCCTTGCCTGTCTCTGGGGCGTGTGATCAGGCTGGGACGTACACCGGTGATGGTGAATAACAACCATTGCTGCAGGGGCTACGTAACTTCTTATTTTTATGATTTGCTGGTTTTTTCTACAAGTTTGACCAGGCTGGAAATGGAGAAGCTGATGTTTTCTGAGCTTCTGGAAGTGGGGAGAACTCAATTCAATCCACCTGTTCTAACATACCAGTGGATTTAGGGCTGAAATCAAGGCTGAGAGAGCTGGGGTTGTTTATCCTGGAGAAGAGGAGGCCTCATTACTCTCTACAACTACCTGAAAAGAGGTTGTAGAGAGGAGGGAGCTGGACTCTTCTCCCAAGTGTCAGGGGACAGGACAAGAGGGAATGACCTCAAGCTCCGCCAGGGGAGATTTAGCCTAGAGATTAGGAGGAAGTTTTTCACACAGAGGGTGATTGGGCATTGGAACAGGCTGCCCAGGGAGGTGGTTGATTCCCTGGAGGTGTTTAAGGCACGGGTAGATGAGGTAGATGAGGTAGATGAGGTAGATGAGGTCCTGAGGGACATGGTTTAGTGTTGGATAGGAGTGGTTGGACTCGATGATCCGGTGGGTCTCTTCCAACCTGGTTGTTCTATGATTCTATGAAATAAGGCTTTAGCTTGGGGAAGATTGCCTGCAGGAAAGCTGGGGAGGGGCTCTTGATCAGGAGAGTGGGAATGGTTTTCAACTGCAAGGAAGGAAACTGCGATGAGATCTTAGGGAGAATATATTTTGCTATGAGGGTAGGGGAGGCCCTGGCCCAGGTTGCCCAGAGCAGTGGTGGTTGCCCCATCCCTGGAGGGGTTCAAGGGCAGGTTGGATGGGGCTTGGAGCCCCTGATGCAGTGGGAGGTGTCCCTGCCCATGGCAGGGGTGGGACTGGATGGGCTTTGAGTTCCCTTCCAACTCAAACCATCCCATGATGCTATGAAGATATCATGCACTTCTCCATCCAGGGCTGACTCTGGGGCCAGAGAGGTGGGATACTTGATAATGGGGACAACACTTGACACAGCCTCACCTGTGACTGCTAGAAAAGTGCTGGAGTGTGACACCCCACACTACAGGGGCTGAAAAATCGACTCTGTGAGTCTCCTCTGCACCACCAAATGTACCTCTGTCTTCAGAGATTCACATGTGCCTGTTTTGTTTTGAGCTAATGCAGTATTATTTTTCTAGCCTTTGAGCTAATCCTCACCTAAGTGATTTTATTTTCTGAAATTTAACTGCATGTTTTCTCTCTAGATGTGATAACGTGGGACACTGGGCTGCAGAAGGCCTGTTGCAGAAGGTCTGTTACATCAGTGCAGGAAAATACATTTGCCTGCTAGCAAATATAATCCAGGTCTGTTCAAAATGAAACTTGTTATGGCAAAAAGTAATCTCTAATGTTTGTACTGTGTCACAATGAATGATGTCATGTATCTGGACTGCCTCGGAAAGCAGAGAATTGCCAAGAGATGCTGCATGTGTGCAGCAGTGTGCCTAGGTGGCCAAGAAGGCCAATGGCATCCTGGCTTGGATCAGAAACTGTGTGACCAGCAGGGCCAGGGAGGTTCTTCTCCCTCTGGACTCAGCACTGGTGAGGCTGCTCCTTGAATCCTGTGTTCAGTTCTGGACCCCTCAGCACAAGAAGGATGTTGAGGCTCTGGAGCGAGTCCAGAGAAGAGCAACAAAGCTGGTGAAGGGGCTGGAGAACAGAACCTATGAGGAACAGCTGAGAGAACTAGGGGTGTTTAGGCTGGAGAAGAAGAGGCTGAGGGGAGACCTCATTGCTCTCTATCACTGTCTGAGGGGAGGTTGTGTAGAGGAGGGAGCTGGGCTCTTCTCCCAAGTGACAGGGGACAGGACGAGAGGGAATGGCCTCAAGCTCCACCAGGGGAGATTTAGGCTAGAGATTAGGAGGAAGTTTTTCACACAGAGGGTCACTGGGCATTGGACTAGTCTGCTCAGGTAGGTGGTTGATTCACCTTCCCTGGAGGTGTTTAAGGGATGGGTGGATGAGGTGTTGAGGGACATGGTTTAGTGTTTGATAGCAATGGTTGGACTCCATGATCCAATGGGTCTCTTCCAGCCTGTTCATTCTATGAATGTCTTCAATATTGTGTGAAAGGGTCCAGGAGGAAGGTGCTAAACTTTGCAGCTGCTGCTTATCTGCTTATTTTGATAGGAATGGTTGGACTCAATGATCCAGTGGGTCTCTTCCAACCTGGTGATTCTATGATTCTATGATTCTGTTGATGTGTTCTTCTTTGAGCAGCATTCTCTTCCTTGACGTAAAGATGCCCTGAGACCAATGGGGATCTGATATCATTGCTGGTGGCCACTCAAGATTAATGTATGGATATTGTCATCCCATCAGGCAGGTCTTCTACTAACCCAGCAGCATGTGCTGAAGCTTTGACTGCAGCTCCTTCATCTCTGCTCTGATCTCTCCATACTCACCCAGGGTGAACTTGAAGCCAGGCATGGATTCGGGCTCACTTGTAACCTCCGTGCAGATGGAAGCCAAGAGCCTGCTGGTTCTGTGTCACCTGGACTCCCAAATCTCACGTCATTCCGGTGGGCAGCAGGAGAGGAAAACACTGTGCTCCTGGCTTAAAGCTCCCTGCGGTGCCCTCATGCAGCAGTGGCTTTGCCCTGGGAGGTGTTTGATGCCCTTCCAGCTATTCCCACCATCGCTCTGTGCTTCGAGCCAGGCTTCTGCTATGCAAAGCCCTGGTGAAAGGCAGAGCAGCTGGCAAGGCCAGGAGCCATGGGTTTGAGAGCATGGATGCCAGCGTACCCAGCAGGTGTTAATTCCTTCTGTAAGAGCGCAGGGGCCCTTCCAGGCCGCTTCACTGCTCAATTAGGCTGAGATTAGACAAAGCTTAAATAACATGTGCTACTTTGGGTACTCTGACTCCAAGCAGTCACGTTGGAAGTAATCATGGGAAGGTCTGGGCTCGCTCGGGCAGAAAGGAAGCAGCAGGAGCGAAACGCTCCTTCCCACCCAAATAATGGCTCTAACAAGGCAAAGCCCTGCCAGCAATTTATCATCCCTTTCCTATAACAAAACCTCCCCAGCCTGGGCAGGTGAGACAAGTGGTGTGATAGAAGGAAGGACAAGCTCGAGAAAGGCTCTAGGGAGTTATCTGTAAGGACGTGGAGATGATCCAAGGGCTGGAGAACCTCCTGTAGGAGAACAGGCTGAGGGAATTTGGGTTGCTCAGCCTGGAGAAGAGAAGGCTGAGGGGAGACCTCAGAGCTGCTTCTAGTACTGAAAGGGGCTCCGGGAAAGTTGGGGAGGGGCTCTGGATCAGGGAGGGCAGGACAGGATGAGGGGGAATGGTTTTCAACTGAAAGAGGAGAGATTGAGTCATTGAATCATAGAATCACCAGGTTGGACGAGACCCATCGGATCATCGAGTCCAAACATAATTGAGATCTTAGGGAGAAATGTTTCCTGTGAGGGTGGGAAGGCCCTGGCCCAGGTTGCCCAGAGCAGTGGTGACTGCCCCATCCCTGGAGGGGTTCAAGGCCAGGCTGGATGGGGCTTGGAGCCCCTGATCCAGTGGGAGGTGCCCCTGCCTGTGGCAGGAAGGTTGGAACTGGATGGGTTTTGAGGTCCCTTCTAACCCAAACCATTCCATGATTCTATGAGTCTATTTTCCCTAAGCTGGAAAAACAGTGGTTTTCCAAAAGCAGCTTATGCACCTGGGGTTTGCCTGTGATGCTGAAGTTTATTGTCCTTGTTATTACATAAAAAAAGTTTTGAGACACTTCACTTTGCTGGGTCATGGCAGTAGAAGGTGACATGGAAGGTTTGATTTGTGATTTGTGAGATTAGGGGTTATTTTAGACATTCAGGGATTTGCTCTTGGTTAAATCACCCCAACTCAAGCAGAATATCAGCAAATCAGCTGCAGGGTTACTGTGACCTTAATTTTATTAGAAACCTAGAAGCAATACAAGTGAACTGATGTTTAACCAAGGAAATTATTCACCTCACCTCTACTGCAAAATAGGCAAAATATGAAACTTGGAGACCCTTTCAGTATTGGAAGCTGCTCTAAGGTCTCCCCAAAGCTTTCTCTTCTCCAGGATGAACAACCCTAACTCTCTCAGCCTCGAATGGGAGGTTCTACAGCCCTCAGAACATCATAGAATCATAGAATCATGACCTCCTCTGGCCTCGCTCTAACTGATCCTTGTTCTTTCTGTGCTCAGGACTCCAGAATTGAATGCAAGGCTCCAGGTGAGTCTCAGCAGAGCAGAGCACAGGGGCAGAATCCCCTCTCTCACCTGCCAGGCCCACTCTTTGGATGCAACCCAGGACATGGGTGGTTTCTGGACTGCAAGTGCAGGTTGCTGGTTCATGTTGAGCTTCTCATCCCCCAGTACCTCAAGTCCGCTCCTTGAATCCTGTGTTCAGTTCTGGGTCCCTCACCACAAGAAGGATGCTGAGGCTCTGGAGCGAGTCCAGAGAAGAGCAACAAAGCTGGGGAAGGGGCTGGAGAACAGGCCTTCTGAGGAACGGCTGAGAGAGCTGGGGGTGTTTATCCTGGAGAAGAGGAGGCTGAGAGGAGACCTCATTGCTCTCTACAACTACCTGAGAGGAGGTTGTGGAAAGGAGGGAGCTGTGCTCTTCTCCCAAGGGACAGGGAACAGGATGAGAGGGAATGGCCTCAAGCTCCACCAGGGGAGATTTAGGCTAGAGATTAGGTGGAAGTTTTTAACGGAAAGGGTGATTGAGCATTGGAATAGGCTGCCCAGGAAGAGGATTGATTCACCTTCCCTGGAGGTGTTTAAGGGATGGGTAGATGAGGTGCTGAGGGATATGGTTTAGTGTTTGATAGGAATGGTTGGACCTGATGATCCGGTGGGTCTCTTCCAACCTGGTTGTTCTATGATTCTATGATTCTTTTCCTCAGGGCTCTTCCCAATCCATTCTCTGCCCAGTCTGTATTTGTGCCTGGGATTGCCCCAGCCCAGGTGCACTTGGCCTTGTTGAACTCCATCAGGTTCCCACAGCCTCACCTCTCCAGCCTGACCAGCTCCCTCTGGATCCATCCCTCCCCTCCAGTGTGTTGTCTGCATGGCACAGCTCAATGTCACTGGCAAAGAAGTGTGTGTGTGCTTTGCATGCTGGTGCTGGGAGGAAAATAAAGGAGAGGATTTCGCAGTGTAAGATCAAGCCTAAACACAGAAGGGAGAAGCCTCAGGGAGACAACAACACACAAAGCGTTACAAGGGAGTCAAAGATGCCCCACAGCCCCATTTCTGACTCTCTTCTCAATCCCATCCCCAAACCAGCTTCATTCTGTCGTTCTTTTAAAATATTTAGTGATTTCCTCCACAAATTTAGAAACAAGTTGGCCGGTCTTGCCGAAAAAAACTAGTTTAAAAATTAATCGCAAGCTTTTAAAAATTAATAATTATTACAGTTAATTAAGGTTGCAGCTTAGCATTTTTTTTTTTAAACTGTTAACAATTTGGTAGCTCCTGTGCAATCGCCTTTGGAGTAGAGAATGATGGGGGGTGGGAGATGGAAATACGTTGTCTTCTTCATTTCCCTGAGCAGGTTTTGGGCTTTTCTGCCTCATCTGCATTATTATTGACAGCATTACTGCACCTATCAAACTCCAGATCTATGACATCGTAATTTTACTACAATTTCTTTTGTTCCAGATAATTTAAAATGCTTTCCTGTTGTCCATAACACAGTTGGCTATGGATTTTTTTTTTTAATGGATACTTTTACTTCTCATATCTATTGTTCTTCATTTCTTAGCATCTGATTTTTAATCACAACCATTATCTTCCTCCCGTTCCTGATTTGCTGCTTCTTATCTGTAGCTCGGCTCACTCTTTCGGCTTCCTTTTTTTCTCGCCAGGATTTGTTGTGATCTTTTCTTTGTGATCATCATAAATACGCCTGTCAAGAAGAAACCAAAAGAAAAGGCTTTTATTTCTCAGAGAATCAGAGAAATTTCTGTTTTCCAATGAATCAGAGAGAGCTGTAAAGTGCTGGGTGTGCGAGGACTGGCCTGCAGATTTTGCTACGGGCTTCTGCCTACTTTCTGAGTCTGAATGGGATGGTTAATCCCTGGGGTCTGTCTCGCTGGTGTGGAGCCCATCAGCAGGAGCTGCTGTGTCAACCTGACTTGATCTCAGCACTAAAAATCACCTTAGCTTCCTGGATTGTGCTCTATTGTTCTGTTAAATTCATAAATCTGAATATGTAGGTTTAGGCTGGAGATTAGGAGGAAGTTTTTCATAGAAAGGGTCATTGGGCATTGGAATAGGCTGCCCAGGGAGGTGGTTGAGTCACCTTCCCTGGAGGGGTTTAAGGGACGGGTGGATGAGGTCCTGAGGGACATGGTTTAGTGTTTGATAGGAATGGTTGGACTTGATGATCTGATGGGTCCCTTCCAACCTGGTTGTTCTATGAGTCTATGATTCTATGTGTTATTTGGCAGAGGTGGATGCACAACAAAAGCTCCTCACCTGGAGCCCTGTGTCCAGTTCTGGAGTCTTGAGCAAAGGAAGGATATGGAGCTGTTTGAGTGAGTCTAGAGGAGGCCATGGAGATGATGTGAGGGCTGGAGCATCTCCCATAGGAAGAAAGACTGAGAGAGTTTGGGTTGTTCAGCCTGGAGAAGAGAAGGCTGTGGGGAGACCTTAGAGCAGCTTCCAGTGCTGAAAGGGGCTCTGGGCAAACTGTGGAAGGGCTCTGGATCAGGGAGTGCAGGGATAGGAAGAGGGGGGAGAGGTTTTGAGCTGTAAGAGTGGAGATTGAGATCTTAGGAAGAAATGTTTTGCTGTGAGGGTGGGAAGGCTCTGGCTCAGGTTGCCCAGAGCAGGGGTGGCTGCCCCATCCCTGGAGGGGTTCAAGGCCAGGCTGGATGGGGCTTGGAGCAACCTGATGCAGTGGGAGGTGCCCCTTCCCTTCTAACCCAGACCTTTCTGTGATTCTGTAGGTTGGCGCCGCATCTGCCTGCCCAGAGCATCCCACCCACAGCATCCAACCCACTCACCGCAGCTGAAATGCAGTGGGGTGTGCAGAAAAGAGGGATAAAAAGAACTTCTGCATTTCTTCATGTGCCACAGTCAGAAACTCTGCCCTGGCACTGCCTCAGCCCGACTGCCGTGGTCCAAAGCTGCTCTGTTGTGCCAGCAGCCCACCGCCAGCTGCAGCACACACCGAGGCTGCTCCGTGTGCTGGAGGGCTGCTGGGCTGCTCTCATTTGCTGTTTGATTTGTTTACATCGATTTTAGAATAATGACTTTTCATGAAGTAAATCTCGATTGAGAAAATAAATTATTTTCTCATTTGGGCGCAGGCAGCGGCTGTACCGGGTGCCGGCTCCCAGCCTGTCGGTGTTGATTCCCCATTACGAGCCCATCATCGGCAGGGCTCAGCCAGCACCAGAATTCAAATGCAGAGTCCACAAATTTTTCTGTATTTCACTTTTCATGCAGGAAAAAGGTCTCTGGGGAGAACTTAGAACAGGTTAGAGAATGGAAAGGAGCTCCAGGATTGCTGGGGAGGGGCTCTTGATCACGGAGGGCAGGGACAGGATGACAGGGGATGGTTTTCAGCTGAAAGAGGGAAGATGAGGTGAGATCTTGGGGAGAAATGTTTTGCTGAGAGGGTGGGGAGGTCCTGGCCCAGGTTGCCCTGAGAAGTGGTGGCTGCCCCATCCCTGGAGGGGTTCAAGGGCAGGTTGGATGGATCTTGGAGCCCCTGATGCAGTGGGAGGTGTCCCTGCCCATGGCAGCGGTGGAACTGGGTGGGCTTTAAGGTCCTTTCCAACCTAAACCATTCCATGATTCTATGAAAATCTGCCTATTCCTACTCAGCACAAGAGGAACTTCTGTTGGGTTAAGTTTGAACAAACGATGGTTTAACCCTTTTCAGAACTGTAGAATGAAGAATTACTCTGCCTCTGTTCTGCACTGCTGCTCCGTGGCTGACAGTTCAAACCTCGATGTGGCAGACCTGCAGCCCATAAACAAAATATTTACTTTTCTTTTCCAGGGCTGTGGTGGAAATGTGCTTTGAGTCTTGCTTCATTTTAGAAGTGTGCTTTGAAGCTGTGCCTTGTTGTTTTCTTTCCCCTGCCTGTGTTTGATGACCTGCCAGCCTTCAGCTGGTCCCGAGCACAACTCTGCAAAGGATCAGATGGAAGATGTCGCGTGGCCCTCGTCCCAGAGATGCCGCCTTCCTCCATGGGTGCAGTTACACCGGTGCTCGTCTGCTCGTAGGACTGGAGCTTTCCTGGAGAATGAGTTGGATTTTAAAAATAGAATCATAGAATCATAGAACAACCAGGTTGGAAGGGACCCATCGGATCATTGAGTTCAACCATTCCTATCAGTCACTAAACCAAGTCCCTCAGCACCTCGTCCACCCGTCCCTTAAACCCCTCCAGGGAAGGTGAATCAACTACCTCCCTGGGCAGCCTATTCCAATGCCCAATCACCCTTTCTATGAAAATCTTCCTCCTAATCTCTAGCCTAAATCTCCCCTGGCGGAGTTTGAGGCCATTCCTTCTTGTCCTGTCCCCTGGCACTAGGGAGAAGAGCCCAGCTCCCTCCTCTCTACAACCTCCTTTCAGATAGTTGTAGAGAGCAATGAGGTCTCCTCTCAGCCTCCTCTTCTCCAGGATAAACACCCCCAGCTCTCTCAGCCGTTCCTCATAAGGCCTGTTCTCCAGCCCCTTCCCCAGTTTCGTGGCTCTTCTCTGGACTCTCTCCAGAGCCTCAACATCCTTCTTGTGGTGAGGGGCCCACATTTGAACACAGGATTCAAGGAGCAGCCTTGAATCTTTCTCAGAGACTGTTCAAGAAATGAAACCATCATCCCAATTCTCTCCTTAAAAGAATGGAAGGTAAGCCTGATGTGCGATAAGGAATCCCCTTAGAGAAGCAGCTGGATGTCCCCTGTGATACCAAAGATGTTATGTTTCAGCCTGAAACCCATCTCCTGTATTACAGACATCTCCTATCTCCTGTATTAAAGACAGACTCTCAGTTTTCAGTCTGCATTAGGTAGGCAGAAAAAAGTACTCATTGACAGACCCCTGTCATCCTCCTCCAAGCTCAAATTTGAGACTGGCCCAGGTCATCCATTTCAGGAGCCTCCTGATGGATTCCTATGTGAAGCTTAAAAAGCAGAAGTAAAATTCAGAAAAGCAAATCATGCCCCTGGGATGGTGTGAGGCCAACAGGGCCCACACTACCTTCCTGTATCTCCCAGTAGAGAATAGAGTCCCTTATAGAATCGTAGAATCATGGAATGGTTTTGGTTGGAAGGGACCTCAAAGCCCATCCAGTTCCACCCTCCTGCCATGGGCAGGGACACCTCCCACTGCATCAGGAGCTCCAAGCCACATCCAACCTGGCCTTGAGTCCCTCCAGGGATGGGGCAGCCACCACTGCTCTGGGCAACCTGGGCCAGGGCCTCCTCACCCTCACAGCAAAACATTTCTCCCTAAGATCTCGTCTCAGTCTCCCCTCTTTCAGTTGAAAACCATTCCCCCTCATCCTCTCCCTGCTCTCTCTGATCCTGAACCCCTCCCCAGCTTTCCTGGAGCCCCTTTCCACACTGGAAGCTGCTCTAAGGTCTCCCTTCAGCCTTCTCTTCTCCAGGCTGAACAACCCCGACTCTCCCAGCCTGTCCTCATACAGGAGATGCTCCAGCCCTTGGATCATCTCCGTGGCCTCCTCTGTACTCACTCCAACAGTTTCATGTCCTTCCTGTGCTCAGGACTCTAGAACTGCACACAGGACTCCACCAGAGTGGAGTAGAGGTGCAGAATCCCCTCCCTTGCCCTGCTGGTCCCACTGCTTTTGTTGCAGCCCAGGACACAGTTACTTCTGGGCTGTGAGCACACATTGACAGCTTGTGTTCAGCTTCTCATTTACCAACACTCCAAAGTCCTCCCCAGGGCTGCTCTCAATCCCTTCTCTCACTTAGACCTTACCCCACCCTGATCAGATGAAGTTTAGATATGCGTTATACGAAAAACAAAAAAAATGAAATACATCTTCTCCTTGCCTGTTTCAGATGTCCTGATCCATGGTTTGATACTCCTGGTTTTTGTGCTGCAGGGACAGGTGAACAATCTCTCTCTGTGCCGCTCCTCACTGCACAGCCCATCAGTCACACATCTTCCAGGCTGAAGAGTCTCAGCCTGTGTAATCTCTCCACCCGCAGAGCTGTTCCCCTTATCTTTCCCACTTCTCTCGGCATCTTTTCTAGTTTCCAGGCTTTTGTTTTCTGTCTTTTTTTTTTATTTTTTTTTCTTCCAAAATGGAAGGAACAGATTTGCAAACAGTATTTAAGCAGCAGGTGAATTATTGATCTGCGCAATGACGAATTGATCCCTTCTGTTTGGTTTAACACTATTTCCCTAAAAATTTCCACACTCAATTTACTTTTTCAGGCTATCGCAGGCCATTGAGGCGATGGTTTTGTAACACTCCCTGCAGCAGGGGAATGCAAGGAAAATGTTATCTCTCCGGAGTGGCGATAGCTCATTTAAGACTTATGACTGGTTGGAGTACAAATGGATTGTTTCACCCAAGCACATGATTTTGCATGTCTTGCTACCGAATTTCCTTCTTGTTTTATTGTCTATTTGCTCAGTATTGAGAGATCCTGCCACGGCTTTTCACTATTGACTCTGAGTATTGAAATATTGTTAGCAACTTCATCCCCTCAGTGTTTTCCTTTTCTTCTTGTGGTTGTCTCCTCCTCCACAGCTGATGCTCCACCACAGGTCCCTGGGTGAGTCTTTTGGCACTGTTAGTCCAACCCAAAGTCTGCTAATTTATTCCTAATTTGTGTTTCACGCTCTTCTGCAGATGTTATACAAAGCAGGGGCTTGAGGCCATTCCCTATTGTCTTGTCCCCTGTCCCTTGGGAGAAGAGCCCAGCTCCTTCCTCTACACAACCTCCTCTCAGGTAGTTGTAGAGAGTAATGAGGTCTCCTCTCCGCCTCTTCTTCTCCAGGTTAAACACTCCCAGCTCTCTCAGCCGCTCTTCATAAGGCCTCTTCTCCAGCCCATTCACCAGTTTTGTTGCTCTTCTCTGGACTCTCTCAAGAGCCTCAACATCCTTCTTGTGCTGAGGGGCCCACAACTGAACACAGGATTCGAGGAACAGTCTCACCAGTGCCGAGTCCAGAGGGAGAAGAACCTCCCTGGACCTGTTGGTCACACCATTTCTGATCCAAGCCAAGATACCATTGACTTTCTTGGTCACCTGGGCACACTGCTGGCTCATGTTTTTGCTCCCTCATGCTTTGCTCCCCAATGATGGGGATTTGCTTCCAACAATGGCTGGTTTTGGGGTGGGGTCTGCATGGTTGGAAGAGCCCTGAGGGTCTCCACAGCTACTGAAAGCTTTGAGAAAAAGGAGTTTATTGTTAGGTTTTTACAACTTAGAAAACTGCTCATCCAAAAAAAAAAAAAAAAGAAAAAAAAGATTGGTCGCCTTTGTAGTGTTTTTATCCTTAATTTGTCATCTTGCACTGGTTTTTAAATTTTCCTGATTTGAACGTGACTTTAACTTTGTGAAGTGACTTCATCTTACAGGCTCCTTTTAGTCACTCCTCTAATGAACATCTAATTTTCTGCCCTTTTAAGGTCTCTTTTGATAATTGTATAGATCTGCTCTCGTCGTGTTACAGAACACCTTTCAACATAGTGTATGTCCTCTGGAAAAAATCTTACCCTTTCGGCAGCTGCTTTTAATTTCTTTTTAACAAGCCTCTCTGCTTTTATGTGGATCTCCTGTTTGAAATGAAGTTGCCGTGAACTTCTTCAGTTTTATTTTTTGAATCCGGCAAAGTTGCGGAGTTTAAGTGGGCTGTAGACACATTTATGGAGGGACTCTTCTGTAATAACATTTTAAATTAGCCTTGTGGCCTGCTCAGGATTTAATACAGGGTTGCTTCTCCTGCCTGTGCTGGGAAAGGGTCACAGAATCATAGGATCGTTAAGGCTGGAAAAGACCTCTAAGCTCATCCAGTCCGACCATCAACACAATACCAACATGCCCATTAAACCATGTCCCAAAATGCCATGTCTACTCATTTTTTGAACCCCTCCAGGGACAGAGACTCCCCCGCTGCCCTGGGCAGGCTCTTCCAATGCTTCACTGCTCTTTCAGCGCTTCTCTGAGGGGAACCGGCAGGATCTGCCATCTACTGTGCCTGAAAACATTTGCGAAGCGAGGCTGCTCTCTGTTAAGACAGTGGGGAAAGCCTTGTTCATGCCAAAAAAATGTTCCCAGCGAGGTCTGAAGTAGATACACTCAGCTTTAAACTGTAAAGCAGGGCTGATCAGCAATGTATAAACAAGCTTAATGTTATTTTTATTGTGATGGTTATTACAGCTGAGCCATCAAGAGGTTTCAATTATTAGATAAAGTAACATAAATGGAAGCTTGGAAACGGGCACTGGAGTGGCTTATGGGATGCCTGCAGGAAAGCTGGGGAGGGGCTTGTGGTGAAGGAGTGCGGAGGGGGGATGAGGAGAATGGGTTTAGCTGAAAGAGGGGAGACTGAGATGAGATCTTGGAAAGAAATGTTTTGCTGGGAGGATGAGGAGGCCCTGGCCCAGGTTGCCCAGAGTAGTGGTGGCTGCCCCGTCCCTGGAGGTGCTCAAGGGCAGGTTGGATGGGGCTTGGAGCCCCTGATGCAGTGAGAGGTATCCCTGCCCATGGCAGCAGGTTGTTGCTGAATGGCCTTTGGGGTCCCTTCCAACCCAACCCATTCTATGACTTTGCTCATACAGCAGGAGCAGAGCAGGTGGCACGATGGGATGCTGAGGGGCTGCACAGGCTCTGCTGCTTTCTTGTGTTTGCTGCTTGTTTTGCATCATCTCTCAGCACACTGGTAGCAAGCCACACTGCTCCAGGTCTAAAAAAACCCCAAACCCTTGCAAATCCTCAGCGTCACCCCTAAATAAATCCAGGCAAACGAGACCTGGCGAGTTTTCCTCCAGGTGAGTGTGGATGACATTTCTCAGGCTATTAAATTTTCCCTTTTAAAGTACACAGCCTGCTTATCCACTCCCAGCTGTCACAGTTTCGGCTCTTCCCTGTTAATTCCTTGAGCATCACTTATCTTCCTCCACATCGAGGGTCCCACATGCAGCCGAGTGTGGCTCCCGTTGGACGCTGTACCTGGTTGTTACTGTGCAGTGACGTGTTCACCCCTCGTACAGCTACAGCCACGTGTTTGCTTGTCTCCATGCATCTCCTCCCTGAGGCTCCGGAGGATTCTGTTTGCACTGCACAGGCTCAGACCGTGGGCTTTAGGGATAAGCCAGATTTTCTTCTGATTAAAGACTTCTGAAAGATTAAAGATACACAGGCAGGACCCAAGTCAAAGCTGTAAAGCAAAGATCATTCTGCAACTTCGCAGTCTGCAATTTGATTTTTTGTCTTCCAGTCAGTTCTCATGCATATTTAAACATGTAAACTGGAAGAGACAATCACCTACCACAGACCATCTTCGTGCCCCTAGTTGAGAGCAGGACTGAAAACGGAGAGAGAGTCCAGTCAGTCCTTATTCCTAAGAGTTTTCCTCCCATCCCAATGTTTTGGCACAGCCTATCCAGCTCTGCTGGATGAGTCTCCTTCTTGCACAAAGCCCCAGACTTCCGCATTTGGAATGGTTTGGGTTGGAAGGGACCATGAAGCTCATACAGTCCATTGTCCATATGGACGTATGAAGCTCATACAGTCCATATGGTCCATTTCCCCTGATATCTCTCCCTTCAGCAGAGGAGCTGCCCCTTCTGAAGTGGAAGGAGGTAGGGGAGTGGTAGGGCAGAAAATCTGGGTGATTATGGAGTGGTTTGGGTTGGAAGGAACCTCAAAGCCTAGCCGGTCCCATTCCTGCCATGGGCAGGGACACCTCCCACTGCATCAGGGGCTCCAAGCCCCATCCAACTCGGCCCTGAACCCCTCCAGGGATGGGGCAGCCACCACTGCTCTGGGCAACCTGGGCCAGGGCCTCCCCACACTCACAGCAAAACATTTCTTCCTAAGATCTCATCTCACTCTCCCCTCTCCCAGTTCAAAACCATTCCTTTCATCCTATCTCTGCCCTCCCTGATCCAGAGCCCCTCCCCAACTTTCCTGGAGCCCCTTTCAGTACTGGAAGCTGCAATAAGGTCTTCCCCAGAGCCTTCAGTGCTCCAGGATGAACAAACACATCTCCCCATCCTCCTCCATGGCATCTTCTACAGCCTGGGTGACAGCAAAAGTCCCTACATCTCCTAGAAAGAGTTGGACCAACAGACCAAGGACAGGGGACACATCTACATTCTCCAAAGCAATGTACGTAGTGCAGAGTATTACCTGGGGTGAGAATCATAGAATCACCAGGTTGGAAATGACCCATCGGATCATTGAGTCCAACCATTCCTATCAAACACTAAACCATGCCCCTCAGCCAGGGACGTCTTTCCAGCACAGACTCCCAGTTCCAGGGATCAAAACCTTGCATGTGAGCAGCATCCAGGGCACCAAGCTGAACTTGACCAGGCAAACTCTGCTTCTCCCCATGTCGCTTGTGCCCACTGAGCAATGGACCATCTCCCTGGAGTGAGGCCTGTGTCATCATCCCCAAAGAGGGTTCTGCATCAAAAAAAAGGATGTGCCCAGTAAAACCTTTATGATGCCTGTTTCTCGCTGAACACACCCATTAAGCTGCTGTGGCACCAAGCAGGAGATTCCCCCTGTCCTGCCAGAGTCCCTCTGTGATCTTAACATGGGACAGTCCGAGCACCTTCATCTGCTTGCTTTATGCTGGTAAGCGACTGCCTGAACAGCCAGGAGCCTTCTCAGCAATGTCAACCTGTCCTGAGGTGGAACGGGATGAGCATGGAGCAACCCAGGCAGGCATCCAGCTCTGCCTCAGCAGATGCTTTGGGATCTGAGTGCTGAGGAGGTTCTTGTGGGAGTCGCATGTGGTCATGGATTGTCCTGTCCTGCTCCCATCACATGTTGGTCCCAAGGAGCGACAGCTGCCCACAGCCCTGAGAAAAACCTACCTGATTTACTCTGTGCAGAGTGCGTCCCTGAAAGGCTTTTATAGCACAAAGAGGTGGTTTTGTTTGACTGTGAGTTAGGATACTTTCTTTTCTTCTGAAATGAAGATAGCTCAAAGCGACGAAGTCAAACAGAGCAGAAATAAAAAGAATTATGAGTAGAAATGAAAAAGAGGGTTTATGAGCAGTTTCCCCACCCACTATATCTTTACTGGCTGGACCATCCTCCCAGACCCTCTTCCAGCTGCCAGGAATTCAGAGCAGTCACTGTATCAGCCCTGCTGGGCCTTGGGCTGTTTGTCCTTCCGTCACCTCGTGCTCCCCTCTGCAGCCTTGGAGCATGACCTGCAGACTCCAAGCTCTCCTTGGCTTCTCCTCCCCTCCTCCTCCTGCACCTGAGTCGCTGGTCCAGGTCCAGAGAGCCTTCTCCTTAGGGAAGGAGCAAGGTACGCTGGCTGCCTTCAGAGGCGTCTGCCTGCTGCCGACACTTTTATTAGAGAAACCTGACACACACACACCCCGAGAGCGCACGCAGATCAAACAGATGCTGTCTGTCACAGAGCTTAAAGCCTAATTACGGAAGATTACAGAAACTATTTATAAATATTTATATCCATTTAAATATATTTATAAATGTATCAGGATTGGATAAAAGTGTATATTGTTATTTTAGCTTAAGACACAAGCAAGTACCATTTATACAATGCTCATACAGTAATCATATAGTTGTACAAAGCTTCTTTCTGATTACCATGGGCAGCAGCCACTAACGTTTGAATTGCTGTTGATACAAAGTAGGTTGGCTCCAATGAGCTAAGGAGAATGGGTGGATGGAGGCTGGGAATAGCAGAATGGTTTGGATCGGAGAGGACCTTAATGCCCAGGGACCCCTGCCTGGGGAGGGGATTGAGTCACCTTCCCTGGAGGTGTTTAAGGGACGGGTGGATGAGGTGCTGAGGGAAGTGTTTTAGTGATTGATGGGAATGGTTGGACTCGATGACCTGGTGGGTCTCTTCCAACCTGGTTATTCTATGATTCTATGATTCTATGATTATCAGTTGCCCAGAGCAGTGGTGGCTGCCCCATCCCTGGAGGTGTTCAAGGTCAGGTTGGATGGGGCTTGGAGCAACCTGATCCAGTGGGAGGTGTCCCTGCCCATGTCAGGGGGATAGAATCAGTTGAGCTTTAAGGACCCAAACTATTCTATGATGCTCATGGAAAGCATGGTGGGAAACACTCGAGCCTCACCTATGGCATTTGGCAGCAGCTCAGTGCCCAGGAGGACATGGGCTGATGGGTCAACAAGCTGGAGGGAGATGGGGACTGGCCTGCATGCCAGTGGCAGAAGGTTCTGGATGGATGTGGGCACACTGGAGGGCACTGAGGGTAAGGGATGGAGGTGTGGGGAAGCCCTAGGGTGGTGGGCAGTGGTGGCAGAGACAAGATAAACCTGGAGAAGCATCAGGGAGCCCAGCAGGTTGCTCACCATGTGAGCGACTCCCTTGGCCAGACCTCAGGGTTCCCACAGCCAGCGCCCACTCCTAGGAGGGTTCACATGGGCTGTGCCGGGCACTGGGCAGAAGCGATGCTGCTTGCCTGTCCCTGCCCCTGGGGTGGGCAAGCCAGCCCATCCCTGCCTCCTTCCAAGCACCTTTTTTCCCTCCTTAGGAGAAGACAAAGCTGGAAACTCACTTCATGCTCCCGGCGGGGTGGTTTTGAGCAGGACAATCCCTTTGGTCAGGCATCAAATACCAGCGTGTGAGCCATCTGCTTCTTTGACTAAAACACCCAGAGAAAAGCTGCTGGATTGGAAAAAGGATATTAATCTGAAAAGCATACAACAAAGCAACTGCTGGATGTTTCCCCCCCGAGCCAGAGCGAGCGAGGGAAAGCTGATTACCATGACACACAGGAGCCCTGATCTAATATTCCACTTCAAGATTTGCAAATAATGTGCCCATTAACATTCATTAGCTCTTTAAATAATACCTGCCAGACCTTCCAGGCAAGGAGGAAAGGCCCCTGCGCCCAGAAATCAATCACGTAACAGCCTCTAATTGTGCATTTTCCACATCTACGCAAAGTTTCAATAAAAACAAGCCAGGACAGAATAGCAGAGCTGGAGCTGTCAGTGCTGTGTACAGAGCTGCACAAGAAACACCCTTTCCCTCCCGGTTGCAGCGCGAGGATCTTCGCTAATTAGCAGGCTTCTCTCCGACAGCTCGGCTGAGTTCAACGGGCGCTGGGGGAGGCTCGCTGCAGGGATGTGTCAAACCAACCTTTCACTACCTAAAATAGCTTCTGTCCTCCGGCTCGTCAGGGCAGCCTGCAGAGATAAGTGCTGTGGAAAGAGAGAGGCTGGTGTCAAGCCCCAGAAGATGAGACTGGCTTGAGCTTCGGGAATCCCATATTAATATCCAGATATGGAAAGGTTTGAGGGGGCCTCCTGCAGTCCCAGCCGAAGTAACACCCTAAGAGAGGTGGAAAACTAATGGTTTGATGTTGAGGCACGGCTGTGAGAGTATGTGCGGAGCTGTGATGCTACTGACAAACCTCATTGCTCTCTATCATAATTCTATCTACCATATCACTGCTCTCTATCATACCCGTATAAGAAATCTTTTCCTGTGAGGGTGGGGAGGCCCCGACCCAGGTTGCCCAGAGCAATGGCTGTTGCCCCATCCCTGGAGGGGTTCAAGTCCAGGCTGGATGGGGCTTGGAGCCCCTGATCCCAGTGGGAAGGGTCTCTGCCCATGGCACGGTGGGACTGGATGGGCTTTGAGGTTCCTTCCAACCCAAACCACTCCATAATCACCCAGATTTTCTGCCCTACCACTCCCCTACCTCCTTCCACTTCAGAAGGGGCAGCTCCTCTGCTGAAGGCAGAGATATCAGGGGAAATGGACCATACCGCTCTTCGGTTTTATTGGTCTTGAATGCCCAAATGAGCCAGTACCCTCCCATCATCCTTGAAAAAACAAGTTTCCTGGTTGTTGAATAGAAAACTGCTGCACTAAAAATTGACCAAACTGAGAGTATCGCATTTAGACTGTGCCAGGGGGACCCTGTTGTCTTGTCACCACTGTCATTGCGTCATGGGCACACACCTGAGGGGAGACCTCATTGCTCTCTGGTTGAATCACCTTCCCTGGAGGTGTTTAAGGGATGGATCGATGAGGTGCTGAGGGACATGGTTTAGTGTTTGATAGGAATGGTTGGACTCGATGATCCAGTGGGTCTCTTCCAACCTGGTTGTTCTATGATTCTATGATTCTATGACAGTTAGAAGGTCCACCAGTGTGAACACAAAGGTCATGGATACTGGTAAAACCACACTGCTACTTTTCCTCTCGTGTTGTGCCTGTGTTGTGCAGGGAACTAAAAAAAACCCAGGAGCACAGGGGCTGTTTTTTCTCACTGAATTAAGAAACAGAGATACCTTGAGGGTATGGGACAGGTAAATCAAGGTTTGTCATTGGGAGAAGACTTTATGTGGAGGCTGCTAGGTATAGAGAAGCAACGTGACTATCACCTTCTCTTTACTTGATATATACTAGTGGACACAGCTCACTGTGTCACAAACCAGCATGATCTGCTTCCCTTTTCTCTGCAGCTCCACTCTGAGTCTGTGCTGAGTTGTTTGGGCACACTAAGCCTAACAGAACTCTACTTGACAAGGAGAGAGTAGCTGGGGTTGTTTAGCCTGGAGAAGAGGAGGCTGAGAGGAGATCTCATTACTCTCTACAACTACCTGAAGGGAGGTTGTGGAGAGGAGGGAGCTGGGCTCTTCTCCCAAGTGCCAGGGGACAGGACGAGAGGGAATGGCCTCAAGCTCCACCAGGGGAGATTTAGGCTAGAGATTAGGAGGAAGTTTTTCACAGAAAGGGTCATTGGGCATTGGAATAGGCTGCCCAGGGAGGTGGTTGATTCACCTTCCCTGGAGGTGTTTAAGGCACGGGTGGATGAGGTCTTGAGGGACTTGGTTTAGCATTTGATAGGAATGGTTGGACTAGAAGATCCGATGGGTCCCTTCCAACCTGGTTATTCTATGATTCTATGATTCTCTGTAAAATAAGAGGTGTGGTCTAACCTTTGTGAGCGGCAGTTCAGATCCAAAGAGGGAGCAAGTGTCAGCGCTGTGGTAGGCGCGGTGGCTTTCTGGGTTAGTCGTCATTGTCACCCAGCTTGGGCGCACTGAAACACGCTGCTAGCACTCCGTAAGTGGTTGTTAGGCACTCTAAACCTCACATTAGCTCTCTGTACAAGCACACTCTGGCTCTCGTCTGGTGTATTTCACTGCTAGAAAAAAAAAGAGCGACAAGACCAGATAAGTAGGTCCCTTCGCAGAAGGCCACGAGCAAGCCTAGAGGCATCAGGGCTCCTGTAGCACATTTTCGTGTTCCTTAGAAAATGGCTCAGTGTTGTCACAGATGTTACAGTCAAAGTAAAAACACTATTTGGGAAAGGCACACTTTCCTTGAGAGAAACTGTGCAGCAGGGAGACAGCTGCTTATGCTTACATTTATTCAGCCCAAAATGAGTTTCAGCAGTTAAAAGGAACCTGATGAGTGACTTGTGTGGCACAACTCGCCAGGTCAAGGGAGGGCAGCACAAGAAAAGTGATGGGTACCGCTGGATCTAGAGATCTCAAGTCAAAGAGTGTCCTGAATTGGAAGGGACCTATGAGGGTCATTGATTCCAACTCCTGTCCCTGCACAGGACACCCCAGCATTCACACCGTGGGGCTGAGGGTGTTGGCCAAATGCTTCTGGAATATTGTCAGGCTCAGCACCTTGACTGCTTCTCTGGGAGCTGTTCTAGAGCTCCACTACCCTTTTCCTGATATCTATCCTAATCCTTGCCTGGCATCCTGACTTGTATCAGAAATGGTGTGACCAGTAGGTCCAGGGAGGTTATTCTCTCTCTGGACTCAGCATTGGTGAGGCCGCTCCTTGAATCCTGTGTTCAGTTCTGGGCCCCTCAGCACAACAAGGATGTTGAGGCTCTGGAGCGAGTCCAGAGAAGAGCAACAAGGTTGGTGAGGGGTCTGGAGAACAGGCCTTATGAGGAGCGTCTGAGAGAGCTGGGGGTGTTTATCCTGGAGAAAAGGAGGCTGAGGGGAGACCTCATTGTTCTCTACAACTACCTGAGAGGAGGTTGTGTAGAGGAGGGAGCTGGGCTCTTCTCCCAAGGGACAGGGGGCAGGATGAGAGGAGATGGCCTCAAGCTCCACCAGGGGAAGTTCAGGATGGACATTATGAAAAAATTTTACACAGAAAGGGTGATTGGGCATTGGAACAGGCTACCCAGGTAGGTGGTTAATTCACCTTCCCTGGAGGTGTTTAAGGGACGGGTGGATGAGGCGCTAAGGGACATGGTTTAGTGTTTGATAGGAATGGTTGGACTCAATGATCCGGTGGGTCTCTTCCAACCTGGTGATTCTATGATTCTATGATTGGTCACCAGAGAGAAGGGCTCAGTGGCTGCTCTTCCTCCTCCCCTTGTAAGGAATCTGGAGAGTACAACAAGGTTTCTCCTTCTCCAGGCTGAGAAGCAGGTTAAGCTGCTCCTCATCCAACTTTGCCTCTAAACCTGTCACCAACTCTGTGCCCTCCTTTGGATACCCCCCAATAGCTTTAGATCTTTCTTATCCTGTGGCACCCAAAATTACACCCAGTTCTCAAGGTGCGGCTGCAACAAGCTGAGCAGGACAATCCTCTCCCTCATCTGGCTAGTGATGCCAGATGAGGATGAGGGAGTATGCTGGATGTTCCCCACGACATGGTTGTCCTCTTTGTTGCTTGCTTGTGGTCAACTTGCTATCAACCATAACCCCAGATCCCTTTCCACAGAGCTGTTCTCCAGGCTCTCAGAGTTAGTATGAACTGTGTTCCCCAACCAAGAATATTCTTGAGCAATGATAGGACTGAAGAAATTCCTTCCAAGTCTGAAGGGGAAATTCAAAGAGAAATGGGGGACAAACACTTTTTTAATGTGCAAATGACAACAGCGCAATGGAAAAGTGCAGAGGAAAAAAGAACAGTTTTGTGTAAATGCTTCTCTCTGTAGATATTGCGAAGAAATGCAAGACCAGAATGGTTTTATGAGTGTACTTAAAGGGCAGTGAGCTGATGAAGAAGAGAAATACAGAATTAATGTTCTCTCTTGGATTTCTTCACAAATTTACCAAGCAAGATTTTGTCTGCTTGCTCCACATCCCTGGAAAGTCATAGAATCATAGAGCAACCAGGTTGGAAGAGACCCATTGGATCATTGAGTCCAACCATTCCTATCAAACACTAAACTATGTCCCTCGGGACCTCATCTACCTGTGCCTTAAACACCTCCAGGGAAGGTGAATCAACCACCTCCCTGGGCAGCCTATTCCAATGCCCAATCACCCTTTCTGTGAAAAACTTCCTCCTAATCTCCAGCCTAAATCTCCCCTGGTGGAGCTTGAGGCTATTCCCTCTCCTCCTGTCCCCTGTCACTTGGGAGAAGAGCCCAGCTCCTTCCTCTCTACAACCTCCCTTCAGGTAGTTGTAGAGAGCAATGAGGTCTCCTCTCAGCCTCCTCTTCTCTAGGCTAAACACCCCCAGCTCTCTCAGCCGCTCTTCATAGGACCTGTTCTCCAGTCCCTTCCCCAGCTTTGTGGCTCTTCTCTGGACTCGCTCCAGAGCCTCAACATCCTCAACATCAATAATAAAGAAAAAAAGGTATTCCCAGTTGCAGAGTCAAGCAGTGGATGTTACCATCACACTGCCATATGCAGATCAGGTGGTGACAACCTCTCCCCATGTAAAACCAGGAGATCTTCAAACTAGTCATTCCCCAGCTCTTCTCCCATTGAGTCTAAGTCCCCCCAACTTATTTGGTAACATTTCTCACCTTAGACCTGCTCTATGTTACTGCTGGAAGTGCCCAGTAATCCTCCTTCCTATCTCTCACCAGCTCCTATCTAATTCATCCTACCAGCTACCAAACTTATTTAATCTAAAGCTTCTGTTAAAAGAAGAAAAAATAAATCTGTTTTATGCTATGTACTCTCCATTCCATCATCCAAGACCTGTGTGAACATGGATAAAATCACTATTTAATAGTGCTGGTCAAGCCCTGCTGCTTGTTCGGAAGCCTTGCTTCCAGCTTGTTCAGATCAGCTATTAAAAGTTTGTATAAAACTTGCGAATGTGTTCTTGTAGTATGTAAGGTAAAGATTAAAGTGTCTGGCATGCGGAAAGAGCCCAAGAGGGGTTTGTGTCAATCTTGTACCTCAGCACCAAGTGCTTCATGGGAGAAAATATGGAGGTGAGGATTCACCCAACCAAATATCATGGAAGAGTTTGGGTTGGAAGGGACCTCAAAGCCCATCCAGTTCCACCCCTGGCATGGGCAGGGACACCTCCCACTGCATCAGGGACTCCAAGCCCCATCCAACTTGGCCTTGAACACCTCCAGGGATGGGGCAGCCACCACTGCTCTGGGCAACCTGGGCCAGGACCTCTCCCCCTCATAGCAAAACATTTCTAAGATCTCATCTCATTCTCCCCTCTTTCAGCTCTTCCTCTCATCACCTCCCTTCCCTCCCTGATCCAGAGCCCCTCCCCAGCTTTCCTGGAGCCCCTTTCCGCACTGGAAGCTGCTCTGAGGTCTCCCTGAAGCCTCTGTTCTCCAGGCTGAACAGCCCCAACTGTTTCAGCCTGTCCTTGTATGGGAGGTTCTCCAGCCCTCAGATCATCTCCATGGGCTCCTCTGGACTTGCTCCAACAGCTCCATGTCCTCCCTGAAGGCTACAGAACCACACACAAGGCTCCAGGTGGAGTGCCATCAGAGCAGAAAGGCAGAATCCCTTCCCTCACCCTGCTAGTCACAGATCTTTGCATGCAGCCCTGGATGACATTGTCTTTTCAGGACTATAAACATACATTGGAGTCTCCAGCAGAGGAATCTCCTGTTACACTTGATGGAGATGGAGTCCTGGGAATACAACTCATCTCTTTATAAAGTAGGGAGCAGAGAGGAGCTGGGTGGAGATCCCTGGGTTCACCCAACTCTTCCAGCTGCCAAGGAAACCACTACAAAGTCATAGAATCATAGAATCACCAGGTTAGAAGAGACTCACCAGAACATTGAGTCCAACCATTCCTATCAAACACTAAACCATGTCCCTCAGGACCTTGTCCACCCATGCCTTCAACACCTCCAGGGAAGGTGACTCAACCCCCTCCCTGGGCAGCCTGTTTCAATGCCCAGTGATCCTTTCTGTGAAAAACTTCCTCCTAATGTCCAGCCCAAATCTCCCCTGTCATCGCGAGGTGAGATGCCACCCAACAATCCGACTCATCCTGCAAGTTCTTTCTGATTAGGGAAGCACATGATGGGACTGTGATGAAATAAGTCATGGAGAACAGACAGTGGCTCAACACAGCCCAATGTCTCTCTAGAGGCAGGAAAAGCTTAGCCTGGATAGAATCATAGAATCATAGAATTACCAGGTTGGAAGAGACCCACCGAATCATTGAGTCCAAATATTCCTATCAAACACTAAACTATGTCCCTCAGCACCTCGTCTAACTGTGCCTTAAACACCTCCAGGGAAGGTGACTCAACCTCCTCCCTGGGCAGCCTCTGCCAGTGCCCAATCACCATTTCTGTGAAAAACTTCATCCTAATCTCTAGCCTAAATCTCCCCTGGTGAAGCTTGAGGCCATTCCCTCTTGTCCTGAACCCTGTTCCTTGGGAGAAGAGGAATTTCAGGAAGGTTAAATTTATCCTAGAACAAGTACTTGAGTGGTTTCTAGCTCCTTTTCTCACTTTTTTCCCGTATTCCTTTTGTATTACCTCGAATTACCAGTCTCTAATTATTGCCTGCAGTTATAAACATGCACTTCTCCCTGCAAGAAGGACATTTTTTTTTTCCTACAATTGAGTGCAGTTAGCAGATGCTTGGGTAGTGCGAACACTTGCTATATTTTATTAAAACAAGCTCTCACTCCTCTTCTTTGAAATAGCTGCTAACACCGCTTTCTGTAACACTTCTCAGGCTATTTTTTTTTTTTTTTTGCAGTTATTGTAATCCCAAGCAGACAGCAACCCTTAGTGAGAAGAACATAAGGCTATTGTAATTTAATGGGTCTTCCTAACACTGAAAAATGAGGGAGTCCATGAAAATTTCTGCGTAAGACGTAGCTGTAGCTGAAATCTCTTGCAGCCATTTAAAGCAGGAGTGGAAGAGCAGAGGCGTAAGGGAGCCCTTTCAGGTTCCTCAATTACCTGGTATCAATTGAGCTCGGTCCCCAAGGAGCATCTGCTAATGCTGGAAACTCAAGGCCTAAAGGCAGAAGAACAGAAGAAGGCAAAAGCCAGTTCCCACGGTGTCCTTACACCTTTAAAAATCTCACATTTAAAAGCGAGAAAGAGGACTGGATTAAACTATCTACCACAAATCACCTCGATATAATTTTGGGAGTAAAAATCTTCGCGTTATAATTGTCCATAAATAAATAGTTGTTGTAAAAGAAGTTATTTTGAAGCCATCATTGTGGCTCTCCCTGATTAAATCCTTATAGCATCTAAAAAGCCCTACTCCAGTTTAAAGCTTCATTTTTTGACAAAACGGCATTTTGGTAGAAAGACTATCTTCTAAAAGCTACCTAGCTCTAAAATTTAATAACTCAGAAAAGTGCAGGAAGATAAAATGTTTATATTAATTTCTTTAATATATATATAACGTATGAAATATAAGTAATAGAACATTAAACTGATCTAAAATTTAAGTTACTATAGAATATTATTAACATAAGGAACAGGATCCAAAGCAGCTGCCTTGAGCTTATCCTCATGAAGGGCTTGAGATGTCATTGACTCAACTGAAACCCAGACCCACTCTCTGCTTCAGGAGGACCAAGTGCCACCAGGTTTAGGAAGAGCAGTAGGGTGAGCAGCACCCAAGACAGATAACAGCAGTTTTTTTAATGGCTGTATTATTAATGAAACTTTTCCATATCTGTTCAGAGAGTTTGTATTATCATCACTAGAATAATAACAGTGTCATATTTTGATCACTGTTAGACTGTAATTAGACTAACAATAAATCCACAGCTCCACAGAAGAGGGGTTCCCGTTTCACCCCAATGACATTTTGGGTCTAACAGGCGGGGGACGCAGGGCAAAGGGGCAAGGGGGCAGCTGCAGCTCGCAGCTCATCAGCAACATCCCTGCGTACAGGGAAGAATTATCAAGGGACCTTGTTACGCCTTTGAAATGGAGATGTCTGACCAGTACCGATGGCTGAACCCGCTGGAGAAGGATGCTGAGGATGGCTGGAGGTGGCCTCTTAGCAAGCAGGTCATCAAGTCTGCGGCTTGCACAAATTGGTATTGGTCAGCACCTCAATTAACAGACATCCCAGGATAACTTGTAGCTGAAATCTTGTATCCCAGCAAGATGCCTCTTTCCAGAGGTGACAAAGGGAACGCCGCGATGCCGGAGGGTTTGGCTGTGTGGTCGAGCGCACCCGACGTACCTTCCTCTCTCCAAAGATGCACACATGAGGATGGAAAAATCTCTTTATATATATTTTTTTTTGGGGAGGGGGGAAAAAAGATGAGTATATTTATTTTTTTTATTCAGCGCAGTATCCTGTGGGGACAGTCCCTCAACCTGGGAAGGTGGATAAGGTTGAATGTGTGGCTGGATCCTGGGTTTGTGTGGTAGGGACTGTCCCCGCAGGATGCTGATGGGGAAATTAGGGACAAGGGGACCTGGGGACAGGGCTGGAGGATGCTGCGGGTGGCAGATAGACTCAGCTGGATGCTGCGGCTCTTGGGCTTAGCTTTAACTGCAGAGCGTAAAGGGAAAAGTAGAGGTGCCAAAGATGTAACGGAGGTGATGAAGGTGTAGATGAAGCACCCGCTTCTCCCTCATGTCCCCTCTGAAGCAAGGTCAGATGCCATTTCCTGACCGAAAAGCTTCCCTGGACAGCACAGGCGGTTCCTGCTGCTTTTCTTGTGGCCGTGCCTGGTCTCTGCGCCCGGGAAACTGAAAACCCCAAATCACTGTGTGGCCCTAAGGCTCCATCCATGGCCAGTTTGGCACTGGTGCGAGATCTTGATAGGAACGGTTGGACTCGATGATCCGGTGGGTCTCTTCCAACCTGGTAATTCTATGGTTCTATGATTCTATGAATTAATCAGAGGTCAGGCATGGCTGGAGCTGCCTTACCTAAACTGGTAGGACACATCTTTTACATTCCCAGAAAGAGGGAGCAGCCCAAACACAAACTAGGCTTTGTTCCCGAAGCGCCAAGAGAAGCTGTGCTCCAGGTGGGCATCTGCTATTTTGTACCCATATTGCTGATCACTTTCTGATTAGCGAGTGCCAGCCTTGCCAAGAGGAGGAACACAACAGGCATTACCCATCAGAGACTGAATACAACACATGTGCTTTGTTCAGCACTCCTCTCCCTGGAGCACAAAGCATCCTGATGAAAGCGGAGGGAGGGAGGAGCAGTGAGGGGTAGCAACCATCAATCCATCTGGTAATGCCTCAAATCGCATCCAAGACGAGCATCCCATTAACATTGTTTCACTCAAATCCTATTTAAGGAACCAGCTTGTGAGATGTGGAGTAACAACAGTGACTTTCATATCACTTTGAGAGAAAAGTACTTGAATGCACTCACAGTTTATCTGGAGAAACCAGTCATTGCAACCACGAGCTAGTGCTGGAGAACTCACTTTCATGCTGGTTCCAATTGATAAGCCCCAAACCGAGCTCCATAGTTGTGTCTTGTTTATCCAAGAGACAAGACAACTCTTTGTGTCCAAACACTTCTCTAACAGCATGTACCTTCGTTACAACTTTGCAAGGGACATCAGTTCTTAATGATCGCCTCAGTTCCCAAGAAGAGGAGCTGCTGCTGTGCAGGAGCAACACTGATGTGAAGATCAACCTGTGAACGCAAAGCCTGGCAGCAGTTGTATCCTCAGTTTGCCTGGGTTTATCCGTGAGCAGTTGGTGTCTGTTCTCACAGAATCACAGAATCACCAGGTTGGAAGAGACCCACCGGATCATCGAGTCCAACCATTCCTATCAAACACTAAACTATGTCCCTCAGCACCTCGTCCACTCTTCTCTTAAACCCCTCCAGGGAAGGTCAATCAACCACCTCCCTGGGCAGCCTATTCCAATGCCCAATGACCCTCTGTGTGAAAAACTTCCTCCTAATGTCCAGCCTGATCCTCCCCTGGTGGAGCTTGAGGCCATTCTCTCTCGTTCCGTCCCCTGGTACTTGGGAGACAAGCCCAGCTCCCTCCTCTACACAACTTCCTTTCAGGTAGCTGGAGAGAGCAATGAGGTCTCCCCTCAGCCTCCTCTTCTCCAGGATAAACACTCCCAGCTCTCTCAGCCGTTCCTCAAAAGGCCTGTTTTCCAGCCCCTTCACCATCTTTGTTGCTCTTCTCTGGACTCTCTCCAGAGCCTCAACATCCTTCTTGTGCTGAGGGGCCCACAACTGAACACAGTATATAAACGAGTGCTCAGATAACATGGTTGTCTCAGAAAGTGTGGTGGGAAGAAGATGAGGGGTTCTCCAGCTGTGGTTTGAGAGCCCACAGCAGCTGCTGGGTCTTGCATGGAGTGTTCTATTCTGTGTGTTCTACAAGACATGCAGCTCAGGTCCTTTTTGGAGAGAAACAATGGCTTTAAGGGCCACTTTGGTACAAGGTGACTGCAAAGCCTGGAGTGCCATCAGTCCTGATCCCACTTCCAGTGCAAGCCTGATGTGAGACAGGGTGTGTAAACACAGATGCTCTCCCGCAAACAGCAATAAGCCCACACGGTACTGGTGAGGGCTCTGCTCTCTTCCAGGAGTAGTCTGCTGCACCAGCAGACTGCAAATGCCACTTACTCTGCTAACAGGAGTGTAGGATAGCTTGCGTTAACTGATTTCATTCATTATCCCTCATCTGTTTTAACAGCTAGAGTTAAAGTTATCGGTTTTCATGTTGCAAGCATGATAGACTGTGTTTCATTTGCCGCAGCTTCTTATTTCCTTTGTTAATTCTATTTTGTCTAATGAAGTGCTTTAATTTACTCTAATTTACATATTGTACTGTAGCTAAAGAACAGAGATAAAGAGCTACAAGAAACTTTGAATAGATAATTGGTTAATTAAAACAACTTAACTGGTATGTGGTTTAGAACACATTGTTCTCACAGAGGCAACAATATGGTGAACTGCTCTGTATAGGTAATTCCAAGTTCCAGCTGCCTTTTGTGAGTCAATGCTATAAAAGGGCCGGTAATTGTGAAATTCATCAGATAATTAGGCTTCCTTTCTCAAAAAGGTCTGCATTGCTATGTATTAAATCCTTACCCTGTCTTGCCCCTCTGCCTGCTGAAGACAATTTCATAGAATCATAGAATCATAGAATCACCAGACTGGAAGAGACCCATTGGATCATCGAGTCTCAACCATTCCTATCAAACACTAAACTATGTCCCTCAGCACCTCGTCCACCCGTCCCTTAAACACCTCCAGGGAAGGTGAATCAACCACCTCCCTGGGCAGCCTCTGCCAGTGCCCAATGACCCTTTCTGTGAAAAACTTCATCCTGATGTCTAGCCTAAATCTCTCCTGGTGGAGCTTGAGGTCATTCCCTCTTGTCCTGTCCCCTGTCACCTGGGAGAAGAGCCCAGCTCCCTCCTCTACACAACCTCCTTTCAGGTAGTTGGAGAGAGTAATGAGGTCTCCTCTCAGCCTCCTCTTCTCCAGGCTAAACAACCCCAGCCCTCTCAGCCGCTCCTCATAAGGCCTATTCTCCAGCCCCTTCACCATCTTCGTGGCTCTTCTCTGGACTCGCTCCAGAGCCTCAACATCCTTCTTGTGGTGAGGGGCCCACAACTGAACACAGGATTCGAGAAGCAGTCTCACCAGTGCTGAGTACGGAGGGAGAAGAACCTCCCTGGCCCTGCTGGTCACACCATTTCTGATCCAAGCCAGGATGCCATGGGCCTTCTTGGCCACCTGGGTCACTGCTGGCTCATGTTCAGTCGGCTGTCAACCAACACCCCCAGGTCCCTCTCTTCCTGGCAGCTTTCTAGACAGACTTCTCCCAGTCTGTCATTTATAGTTGTCATGAGAACTAACAGCAAACCCACTGACCTTCAGCTCTCGCCAGCACCTGTATGAAACATCTTGGGTGAGGAAGACACATTCAGAGCTGTCTCCCCTTCCTGGAAGAAGTTTGGATCAGGTGGAGAGAGGGCAAATAGCTGCTGAACCAGTTCCAGGCAGAACGTGCTGGAAAGGATAGTATGGGTGGCATCAAGGTTGGGCTGGTGGAGCTGAGGACCTGCTAGTCAGGCAGTGTCAGAGGGCACACGGTGAGGGACAGGGATCAAAGAACCAGGCCTTGGAAAAGTGGAAAGGGAAGAACACTTGCACTAAGAAGTGACTGTGCAGAATTCAGTGAATCACCTACTTAAACCAAGTCTGGAAGCGAGGATCTGCCTGCAAAGACATCCTGAGCAGGGGAAGAGCTGTTGATCAGCTTTTTAAATATTCTGACTGATGAGCTTACTTTTAATCATTTGCGGTGTGTTATCTGTCTGATATTTATGTTGGATCTTCTTCCTAGCAATAATTCGGAGGCTGGGACAGATCTACCTGAAAGCTCTTGGAGACTCAGGGTCTGGAACATCAGCTTGTGGGTGTTTGTGTGTGCTGTGGTTGTCTCTACAGTAGTGCCTTTGGGTCACTCTGCTAATCCTCTGGCTGTGACCTCCCAAACGATTTGGTCTGACAGAATCATAAAATCACCACGTTGGAAGAGACCCATCAGATCATGGAGTCCAACCATTCCTATCAAACACTAAACCATGTCCCTCAGCATCTCGTCCACCCATCCCTTAAACACCTCCAAGGAAGGTGAATCAACCACCTCCCTGGGCAGCATCTGCCAGTGCCCAGTGACCCTTTCTGTGAAAAACTTCCTCCTGATGTCCAGCCTATATCTCCCCTGGTGGAGTTTGAGGCCATTCCCTCTCATCCTGTCCTCTGTCACTTGGGAGAAGAGCCCAGCTCCCTCTTCTCCACAACCTCCTTCATAAGGCCTGTTCTCATAAGGCTTTCAAGGCCTTCCTCATAAGTCCTGTTCTCCAGCCCCTTCACCAGCTTTGTTGCTCTTCTCTGGACAGGTGCCAAGGAAAACATCCCCCTTTCACCTGGAGAAATACAATCCACATATTCTATACATTCATATTGGAAGGAGCCTGTACATCCACATCAGATGTTTGAGCTGGAGATTAAGACGCAGAAACTGAGCTACCTAATGTGTCTGTGAATCCTTCTGCAGTCATTTTAACAGCAGTTCAGACGTCTAATTCACGTAGATACCTGTAACTAGATTTCCTCTGCTTAAATTGAAGCCCACTCGTAACGGAAGAGTGGGTGGGACTGCACATCTCCACTCAGATGGCAAGACTAGACATTAGACAAATGCTCTCCAGAGGAAGAAAATGGGACTAAAAGCTTCTCTCAAAACAAATAGAAAAACAAAATAACAGGGGACTCCGGTTTGGTTCTCAGTTCCAGGTGATTTAAGTAATTGGAAAATCATAGTTGTGAAACAACTCTTTGCAGAGCATCATAATCAGCCACGAAACTCAGCAGGTCCTAAGTGCAGCAGAGTGGCTCTAAAGACCCCGCGAGGAACGTGCTTTTCTGGGAGAGACGTGTCATTTTGAGATGGCATCTCTAGGAACAGTGGTTCCTTCAGAAAAACAGAAAGCCTCCAGGACAAGAAGGATGCAATGATTCATTCAATACTTATGAGGAGACATTATCCAGCTTGCTGACAGACACCGTCAGACAGACATGTTGAGGGAGAGGATTCTCCTCCTCTACTCTGCTCTCATCGGACCTCTCAGAGTCCTGCGTTCAGTTCTGGAGTCCTCAGCATAGGAAGGACATGGACCTGTTGGAGCAAGTCCAGAGGAGGTCATGTAGACGATCCAAGGGTTGGAGCACTTCCCATACAAGGACAGGTTGAGAGAGTTGGGGTTGTTCAGCCTGGAGAAGAGAAGGCTGCAGGGAGACCTTAGAGCAGTTTCTAGCACTGAAAGGGACTCCTGGAAAGTTGTGGAAGGGCTTTGGATCAGGGAGAGCATGGAGAGGATGAGGGGAATGGATTTAGGCTGAAAGAAGGGAGATTGAGATGAGATCTTAGGAAGAAATATTTTGCTGTGAGGCTGGGGAGGCCCTGGCCCAGGTTGCCCAGAGCAGTGGTGGCTGCCCCATCCCTGGAGGTGTTCAAGGCCAGGCTGGATGGGGCTTGGAGCCCCTGATGCAGTGGGAGGTGTCTCTGCCCATGGCAGGGGTGGGACTGGATGGTCTTTGAGGTCCCTTCCAACCCAAACCAGTCCACGATTCTATGATTCCAAGAGGTGTGGTTGTTGCAAGGACATGAATGTAAACAAAGTTTAACTTCTTCACAGTGCAAAGAAGCAGCGGGCAGGTGGACAATCATCACCTCTAGTCTGGGAAACTTGATTTAGGAAAGCATTGTGGACTTTGAGAAGGTTGACGATAGCTCGCACAACCAAAACCGCACTCCAGGGACACCCACGTAAGGGCTGCGTCTTCCCAAGTGATGCATTCAGATCACGCATACTCTCCTCCACATTAAATCTGACTCAATGTTTTGAATTCTGCTCTGAGCAATCCATAATCTCCAACCAAATAATCATAAAGGCCCTGCTGGCCTTAAAACATATGTCTCTGACAACACTAATAAACCTATTTATTATTATTGTGACCGCTGAAGAAAAAAAAACACACAAGCAATGCGAACATCACATCATCCAGATTTACTTGTAAAGCAAACCATACCCAGCATTTACTAAATGGATGAGATAAAAATATCGCTCTTGAGATCTACCGATCATGTATGTGGGCATTTAAATATCAGACAGTTACCACCGTAAAGACAGGGAGAGGCAAAAAAAATAAAGGCATGAAATGAGATTAAGACAGAAGGATATAAGCTACCATAAAAGTAACTCAATAAACAAGGCACTGAGCTTAACTCTGTACATCCACAAGCTGTAAACATGAGGATACATCAGGATCAGGTCAAAAAACCTGAGGAAGGGAGAATGTTTTTTAGGGAGGTACAGTTTTTGTCCAAATGCCTTGATGTGACAAGGACCAGGGCACCTCTTTCGAAGCTGTAGGACTAACAAGTGGTTGCTATCTCCAGTGCTCGCTAGAGCAAAGCAACCGCTGCCCCAGAGATTCTGGAGCAGTAAATGTATCGATGGAATAATGATAACATGTTTGAGGTAGAAAATTGCCTATATTCAGGCAGTGTCATGCTGTAACTCTGCAACAATAACAGGCGGGCGCCCAAATAGCAAGGGAAACAGACTTGGAGAGATTTTTCAGCTTTTAAAGAGAATTAAGCAAAGTGGAAATCACTCGTGATGCATGCACTAAAATAGAATGACACACAAAGAGGAGCAGTATGGGCTCCGCCAGGCAATCTTTACGTATTTAAGAACACAAATGTCTACAGGACCAAACAAGCTTTATGGTCTGAGCTTCCTTCCGCTGATACATAAAAATCAAGAGACTCACAGAAATAGAGTTAATTCACCATTGCATATGCAGAGAGGGTAGCTGTAATAAAAATGAACGTGTTCCTTGGCTAGTATTTATTTTTCAAATGTTCCCACTAAAATCCTGGGTGCAGAAGTGCGAGAGGACATTTCAGACTTTTATGAGTGAAAAAAAGTAAATCATAAGAGAGGGCGAGCAGAGGAAAATGAAAGAGGTGGCGTTCCCCTGCGTAAAAACCTTTATGATCAAGGCTAGATTGAAAGATTTCCTAGTGTTACAGATTATTACACCCATTTGAGGAGCTTTTCCCTTCTACAGAAATGGGCACTGGAGCTCGTAATGTGTCCACAGCTGGAATAAGCTGTTGTGGATGCTCTCAGAGCCGTGGATGTTAGTGGATATTTGTTTACTGGGAGTACTCAAGTGCTGTTTCCCTCCTCAGCCTCCTGACCCTTGCTTCATGGGGAAGAGGATCACATCAACATACACAAATATCTTGAATCCGGAAAATCAGAGATTGCTTTGACAAACACAGTAACGTATCAGATTGTGTACTTAAAATGCCAATTTAATGGCTGGCAAATAGCCTTTACTACACATATATAATCTCATTTGCTCGCTTCGTTCCATAAAAATGTTTATTCTGCCTAGAATACTTCCTGTGAGTTTATCAAGGGCAGTAATATTGATGTGACGTGATCTGAATGGGTCTAATATGTTTCTGGCCTTACTTATTGCCACCAATGGCAGAGGGAGGTAGCTTAGATCAGAGCCCTGTGTTCAGTTCTAGAGTCCTCAGCACAAGAAGGACATGGAGTTGTTGGAGCGAGTCCACAGGAGGCCACGGAGATGGTCCAAGGTCTGGAGAACATCCCATATGAGGAGAGAGAGAAAGTTGGGGTTATTCAACCTGGAGAAGAGAAGGCTGCAGGGAGACCTTAGAGCAGCTTCCAGTACTGAAAGGGGTTGCAGGAAAGCTGTGGAGGGGCTCTGGGTCAGGGAGTGCAGGGATAGGACAAGGGGGAATGGTTTCGAGCTGAAAGAGAGGAGGTTGGGATAAGATCTTAGGTGGAAATGTTTTGGTGTCAGGGTGGGGAGGCCCTGGCCCAGGTTGCCCAGAGCAGGGGTGGCTGCCCTATCCCTGGAGGGGTTCAAAGGTAGGTTGGATGGAGCTCCTGATGCAGTGGGAGGTGTCCCTGCCCATGGCAATCGGTTTGGGACTGGATGGGTTTTAAGGTCCCTTCTGACCCAAACCATTCTATGATTCTGTCATTACATTTTAAAAGGAAGAGATGGGGAGCCTCTGGCACCAGCAGAAATGAAGCACAGAAGGGAGGGTACAGCCACATTACAACAGCATATTTGGGATGTTAAGAGCAACTCTTCAGCATCAAAGCTGTCCTACTTCCAGAGCTTTATCATATTTGCCAAAGCGCAACTCGGGAAAAAGGACTTCAGCACAAATCACATTCCACTGGAAGACTTGCTAATAAATAAATTACATCCCACTTCTAGAAACAATTTCCCGTGATCAATAATGAATAAAAAAAATGTTGGGTCCAAAGAAGTGTTGTGACAGCATGACATGCAACTGAGTGACAGCCAGGATTTTGCTTCAGTAGCAAAACCGGTGCCTGATAAAACCTCTCATTTCCCTGGGACTGCAAAACAGGAATTAAAACTCAGCACCCCAACATGGGCCCTGCAGCAGAGCCCCAAGACAGATCAGTGTTTGAATAAAATGCTTTCTCCTGGGTTTGTTGCTGCTTCACACCACAGACAAACCATTGCAGCAGCGCATGGAATGGGTTGGGTTGGAAGGGACCTCAAAAATCATGTAATTCCACCCCTATGGGCAGGGACACCTGCCACTAGATCATGGAATCATAGAATCATAGAACAACCAGGTTGGAAGAGACCCATTGGATCATTGAGTCCAACAATTCCTATCAAACACTAAACCATGTCCCTCAGCAACTCATCTACCTGTACCTTAAACACCTCCAGGGAAGGTGAATCAAACACCTCCCTGGGCAGCCTATTCCAATGCCCATGACCCTCTGTGTGAAAAACTTCCTCCTAATCTCCAGCCTAAACCTTCCCTGGCAGAGCTTGAGGCCATTCCCTCTTGTCCTGTCACCTGTCACTTGGGAGAAGAGCCCAGCTCCCTCCTCTCCACAACCTCCTCTCAGGTAATTGTAGAGAGTAATGAGGTCTCCCCTCAGCCTCCTCTTCTCCAGGATAAACACCCCCAGCTCTCTCAGCTGTTCCTCATAGGGCCTGTTCTCCAGCCCCTTCACCAGTTTCATTGCTCTTCTCTGGACTTGCTCCAGAGCCTCAACATCCTTCTTGTGCTGAGGGGCCCAGAAATGAACACAGGATTCGAGGAGCGGCCTCACTAGTGCTGATTGGGTTGCTCCAAGCCCCATCCAACCTGGCCCTGTATCTCCTGGCTGCAAGGATAGGGGATGTCCTGCTTGTGCTGAGGAGCAGCAGAGATTCATCTCTCAGGCTGCTGAGATAAGGATAAGATGCATTTCCATGCACACATGAAAATTATCCTAAGTAATCACATGTGCCTCTGACAGGAACCTCAGCTGACCAAGTATGAGCCAAATGTGGGGCTGCTGATTGTCAGCTGCAGCACTCGGGGGTCAACTCAGAGATTCTCTGTGGAGGCATTAAGGCAGAGTTATCCTGTTGGAAATGAACTGCTGCTCTAGAAAGAGCCGTTCGATTTTTTCCAAGGATAACCTTGGGTCTTGCTCAGAGTAACCAAACTTCATTTCGAGCAGTAGGATTGTGGAGCTTGGCTGCCAGACCAGCCACAGTGTGAGCTGAGAGCTTGCTGTCTCTGCACACTCTGATGCTGCCAGGGCTCAAGTAACTGCAGTACCCACAGTTATTATGGGCTGTCAGTTTATGTGGAGAGTGCCATGTACATCTCCAGAGCAGACATCATCTTAACGGATAAAAACAAAATCACAGAAGCAAACATTTTTTTTTGTGACCACAGTTTACAGTTTCAATGACTCAGCTACAAGCGGAAGAATAAAGTGCAAATCCATCCAGACAAGTATTTACTGAAAAGCTTTGCAAGAACCCATTTCACATAACTGAGAGCACTTGTGCACCAACTGTCAGGGAAAAACAAATTTAAAGACAACAAACCACAAAGAAACAGAGTATGATTGGGAACCATCTCAAGAATAGTTGACATGAAGCCAAACCCCCACAATCCCACAACTTAAAAGGAGCTGTGCTGCTTTAGCAGCCTCCTTGATGACTCTTGTAGCCTGCAGCAGAGCTGGCTCAGCGTGTGGAGGACCTGGGAGAAGGGCACATGCCCATCAGGTCTCACTTCCAGTTTGCACCCATGGGCTAGCTTTGGCTTCCAACCTTCCTGACAAAGCAAGTCCTGATCAAAACCTGGAAACTAAACTTCCTAGGCTTGAAGGAGGCTCTACAAAGGGACCTAAACAGACTGGACCGTTGGGCAGAGTCCAATGGGATGAGGTTTAACATGGCCAAATGCCGGGTCCTGCGCTTGGGACACAACAACCCTATGCAGAGCTACAGACTGGGAGAAGTCTGACTGGAAAACTGCCAGGAGGAGAGGGACCTAGGGGTGTTGGTTGACAGCGACTGACCATGAGGCAGCAGTGTGCCCAGGTGGCCAAGAAGGCAATGGCATCCTGGCTTGGATCAGAAATGGTGTGACCAGCAGGGCCAGGGAGGTGATTCTCCCTCTGTACTCGGCACTGGTGAGGCCTCCCCTTGAATCCTGTGTTCAGTTGTGGGCCCCTCACCACAAGAAGGATGTTGAGGCTCTGGAGCAAGTCCAGAGAAGAGCCACAAAGCTGGTGAAGGGGCTGGAGAACAGACCCTATGAGGAACAGCTGAGAGAGCTGGGGGTGTTTATCCTGGAGAAGAGGAGGCTGAGAGGAGACCTCATTACTCTCTACAACTACCTGAAAGGAGGTTGTGGAGAGGAGGGAGCTGGGCTCTTCTCCCAAGCGACAGGGGACAGGAGGAGAGGGAATGGTCTCAAGCTCCACCAGGGGAGATTTAGGCTAGAGATTAGGAGGAAGTTTTTCACAGAGAGGGTCATTGAGCATTGGAATAGTCTGCCCAGGGAGGTGGTTGATTCACCTTTCCTGGAGGTGTTTAAGGCACGCGTAGACGAGGTGCTGAGGGACATGGTTTAGTGTTTGATGGGAATGGTTGGACTCAATGATCCGATGGGTCTCTTCCAACCTGGTTGTTCTATGATTCTATGATTGAAGTGAGCCTCACTTTCCCACTCACAGATAGTGAGTCAGACAGCACTGCAGAGCAGCCCTGTGCTGAAGATCAAGAAGGAAAAGAAAATGGGATGATGAACAGGCGGCAAACAGCTGTGCCTTTCCCAAAACACAGCATAAGCTTTTTGCGTCCGTGCCTCTGGTTTCTTTATTTCAGCAAGTTTGCAGATGACAGCAGGCTGAGTGGTGCAGTTGACAGTCCTGATGGCTGGGATGCCCCTCAGAAGGACTTGGACAGGCTGGAGAAGTGGGCCCACATGAACCTCATGAGGTTCAACAAGGAAAAGTACAAGGTCCTGCACCTGGGTCAGGGGAATCCTCACTTTCAGTACAGGCTGAGGGATGATGTGATAAATAGCAGCCCTGAAGAAAGGACTTAGGGTCCTACTGGATGAAAAGTTAGACATGAACCAGCACCGTGCACTCACGGACAAGAAGCCAGCCGTGTCCTGGGCTGCATCCAGAGCAGTGGGACCAGCAGGGCAAGGAGGGGATTCTGCCCCTCTGCTCAGCTCTGAGACCCCACCTGGAGACCTGCATCCAGTTCCCGAGTCCTGAGCACAGGAAGAACTCTGATCTGTTGGAATGAGCCCAGAGGAGGCCACTGAGATGATCAGCAGGCTGGAGCACCTCCTGTGTGAGGACAGGTTGGGTTGTTCAGCCTGGAGAATATAAGGCTGTGGGAAGAGCTTATAAGTACTGAAAGGTTGCTATAAGGGGCTGCAGGAAAGATGGCAACAGATTTTTAGCAAGCCCTGTTAAGCCCTGTTAGTGTTTGATAGGAATGGTTGGACTCGATGATCCGATGGGTCTCTTCCAACCTGCTTGTTCTATGATTCTATGACAAGACAAGGAGTGATGGTTTTACACTAAGGGAGGGGAGACTGAGACTGGATATAAGGAAGAATTTTTTTTGCAATGAGAGTGGTGAAGCAGTGGCACAGGGTGCCCAGGGAGGCAGCAGAGACCCCATCCCTGGGAACATTCAAGGTCAAGTTGGACGAGGCTCTGGAGCAACCTGACCTGGTTAAAGATGTTCCTGCTCCTGCAGAGCAGATGGAACAGATGACCTGTAAAAGTCCCTTCCAACCCAGAGCATTCCCTGATTCTCTGATAGGTAAAAGCAACCATGACTCCAGTTGTCCTGCCTCCCTCTTAAGGACACAGTGACTGCAGGTTGGGGCTGTCACACACAGCAGGAGCTGCTCCAGGCTCTCCTTCAGTGGTTGCTTATCATAGAATCATAGAACAACCAAGTAGGAAGAGACCCATCGGATCATCAAGTCCAACTATTCCTATCAAACACTAAACCATGTCCCTCAGTACTTCCATGTGCTTCCATGGGCCAGGCAGTACCTAAACCTCACCCCAAACAACCCTGTACAGTCTATGCAGCCCTCATCCTCCTCCTTCAGACAGGAGATGGTGAGGAATTGCCACTTGTGATGAGGGACGAGATATGTGGTGTCTTGGTGTGTCTAAACAGGGAACGCAAGGAGATTTATTTAGCATGCCATGCTCAGAGAATTTATAATCCTGTGTTTTTTGGGATCAGGACAAATTACTGTTTCTGCCACAAGATGTTCAACAGGGGTTTGGAGTTTGCTTTCCTTCCTGTAGCATCAGCAAGTGGCTGAAAGTAAACGTGGCTTCAGCACAGGAAGACACATCTTGTTCCCATGGCCAGGATTAACCTGATCACCAGATTTGGGATCAAGAAGGTTTTCCTTAAGCCGAGTATCATAGGGATGTCCTTTTTCACCTTCTTCTAGAAGATGGTGTTACAGATGGTATTACACTATCAAAGGCCACCTGAGCACTTTTATTGGGCAAATACTCTGTTGTGGCAAGGAGCCCACAACATCGACATGATCCACAGGCTCTCCTGCTTTCTACCTCTGACACACTGCTTTTTGTAGTATTTTTATTTTGGAGCAGGAGTTAAGTGCATTAAAGTACACTGGAGGATTATCAGTGGCTTTGGAAGCTCCAGGATGTTCCTCTGAACCCCTGGATTTAATTTCTATTTCAGACTTGCCTGAGCTCACTGGGCCCCTGTGCTGTCCTCTGTCCTCTGTGCAACAGCACACACGATGGAGAGAGGTACCCAAGAAGATCACCCCACTAATTATCCTTACAGATGAACAAGTGTTTACCAAGAACACTCAGAAAAGCCTGCTGACTGGCCAGAATATGCTATTATAATGAAGTTTTAGTCTGAATTAATTATTAGCGGTACCTTTTACCACCTTTCCTGTTATTTTATATAGCATCATAGAATCATAGAATCACAGAATCACAGAACAACCAGGTTGGAAGAGACCCATCGGATCATCGAGTCCAACCATTCCTATCAAACACTAAACCATGTCCCTCAGCACCTCCTTGTCCACCCGTCCCTTAAACACCTCCCAGGAAGGTGAATCAACCCCCTCCCTGGGCAGCCTGTTCCAATGCCCAATGACCCTTTCTATGAAAAACTTCCTCCTGATGTCCAGCCTGAATCTCCCCTGATGGAGCTTGAGGCCATTCAGTGTTCATTCATCAGTGTTCAGCAAAATCATGGAATGATAGTGTTCTGAGTTGGAAGGGACCCACAAGGACCAGCAAGTCCAACCTATGTCCCTGCACAGGACACCCCCAACATTCATACCATGGGGTTGAGGATGTTCACCAAATGCTTCTGGAATATTGTCAGGCTTGGGGCTGTTGCTGCTTCTCTGGGGGAAGAATCTTCATCTAAAGTCCAACCTAACCCTTTCCTGGCACATCTTCTTCTGACTGGGTCCAGTTATTGGTCACCAGAGAGAAGAGCTCAGTGCTTGCTCTTCCTCCTCCTCCCTTGGTGAGGAAGCTGTAGTATGCAATGTGGTCTCCCCTCAATCTCTCTGTACATTTTTTGTTTTGGCCCAGCGCTCCCTTCTCCCCAGCCTTTGAGTCTCTTTCGGTATTTCACACTCTCATAGTATCAGTTATTAGGCCACAAGTTCCCCAGGAGTTTCTCCAAAACACTTGGAAGCCCATTGCACAGCATCCCTAATTTAAATGCATTTGACTCAATAATACAATTTAATAACCGCCAGAGTTCTAGTTTAGAATGCAAAATATCTCATTAGCTCTGTAAACTTGCAATATGCTGTCCTGCTTTTTTTTTTTAATTACCAAGCAGAAATATTTTTGGACCATATTTGACTTTTCAGCAACACTACCATCAATTTTATCCTGCCCACTCAGTAGCAGGCATTATACCAGCAATAGATTCCTTTTAATTCCTAATATCAGATTTCTTTTAGCCCTAATACATTTTTATTGTCTTCTTTTGTTCTTTATGTCTCTAGCCAGATACTTTTAAATAATATAATAGCTCAGCTTAAAAGGTAAAACCCAGATAATTGGTGCTGTGTTAATTATTCTCTCTTCCTTTCTTTCTGTGTGTGCATGCAGATAAATCTGCACTAACAGCCACTGCCTGTCACCTACACTTAAAGAAATGCCTTTACCTGTAACATGTAACCATATTATGTATGTACATACATCATTCATAGGTATTTACTGTCACGGCACTCGCAGGCAGCTGCCAACCTTATCAATATCAACAGAAAAACTGGAGAGGGGGCAGCCAGTGCAGACGTTGACTCGCTGGCCAAGTTATTGTTCCTGTTAGACAGGACAGGGGTTGGGCTTTTGCATTACTCTGACGCCCAAACCAATTCGGGTTTATTTATTTTGCTTGTGGGTTTTCAGTATCCAATTGAACATGCAAGGAAAACCTCTGTGGGAACAAGCAAGCTCCTCTACGTTTTCTTCCCTTACCAGTTATGCTCAGCATTAATGCTGCCAAGAGAAAGAAATACAGCTTCTCCTCATCCTCGTCCCCATCTTCCCCCTATCAAAAATTAGAGGAGCTGCTTGGGGAGATTTGGGAGCCTGGATCAACATCAGGCTGGATCTAGTTATATCCACACCCCATATCAGCCTTTAGTTGGTAATACCTGGACACATCTCTCCCAAACATCCCCCCAAAGGCAGCTTTGGCTCACCAAGAGGGGACACAAGGTGACCACACATTATCTCTCCACTTGAACCAAAGGAGAAAAGACACTCCAAGCAGGTCTTAGGAGCAAGGAGAAATTTTAAAGGCTGCAGATGTGTCACATCTGCGGGCACTTAAGGTATCAGCCTCATCAGCTCCTCCTTGGTATTTAGGCTCTACCAGCAGCCACCTAGTTCAGCTCAGCATCTGCTGGTTGTGGTGTGGGTGGATCCCTGGGATGGCTGTCCTGTGCCTGGGGCAGACCCAGTGTACAAACGTAGGACAGGAGATGCTGCTGCCTTGTTGGAGAAGCCTGGTTGAAGTGGAGAAGGTGGGTTTGCACAGAGGAGCTGTGCCAGCAAGCTTCAGAAAAGCAAGAACATCCTCTGGGATGCATAAGTGTTTCTCTGCATTCGTCCAGGCGTGTTGAGGCATTGATTTCTTAGATGTTGACTTTCTTTGGATGAGCTCCCCCGTGATGCTGTCTGTCCTGCCCAACTGTATCACCCTTTCATGCCTGAGTCCCACAGCAGAGATGGAGAAGCCCAGTGTGGGGAGTGATGCTGCTGGTTGGAGGGGGATGGAGGCTGGAGTGGAGATGCTTGGGGACAGGCAAGTTGTGAAAGCCATGTTGAAGGCTCAGCCAGACCTGAGAGCTGCTCTGCTCCTTGCTGGTGCCTCCCCCCCATCTCCCTCTGTGCTCCCTTCCCTGCCCTCCGGTTCTACGGATGTAATCAAATCATAACTTTTATTAAATTCGAGATTACTTTTTAATGGAATCAATTTCTTGTGCGGTGCTTTTCCCTTCTGCCCCGCGGCTCAGCCACGCTCTGCACTTTTGTGGTTTTACTCTGGCTTTTATCTCTGCTGCTGCCCTAATGACGAGCGCTGGCTGTGTAGGCGAGCAGCCACGACCCTGTCCTCGCCGATGGACAAGATGCATCATTGGCCTCAAGCTCCGCCAGGGGAGGTTTAGGCTGGACATTAGGAAAAAAATTTTCACAGACAGGGTCATTGGGCATTGGAACAGGCTGCCCAGGGAGATGGTTAATTCACCTTTCCTGGAGGATGGGTGGATGAGGTGCTGAGGGACATGGTTTAGTGTTTGATAGGAAGGGTTGGACTCGATGATCTGATGGGTCTCTTCCAACCTGGCTGTTCTATGATTCTATGGTTTGCTATGGGAGCTCTGACAATGCTTGTCCCTTTGCCCGGTGGCACTGGAGCAGACAACCCTGCTGATTATCCTGCAGCAGGATTTGTCCCACTTGGCAGCTGACAGTGGATGTAGTATTAGCACCTCTGGGTTCAAGAAAATTCCCTGAGAGGGAAGGAACCCTCACCTTTCCTCTTGGCTCTGTCGCTAAATTGGAAACCCTATGCTAGGTTCAGTTGCTCTGAAGATCCTGGAGCTCAGACAGGCTGAATCATAGAATGACCAGGTTGGAAGAGACCAACTGGATCATCGAGTCCAACCATTCCTATCAAAGGCACCCGGCAGGGGCTCCTAACCCCATTGAAAGTCAGAGATTCAGCCCAATCCCCTCACAGTGCCAAACCAGCTTCTCTGAGGATGCCTGCTCAGGAACAGCCCCACGGGCAGGATCTCTGCTGAGGTTTAGTAGTGGGCAGGAGCAGTTGGACTTGATGATCTCAAAGGTCTTTTCCAACCAAGCGGTTCTATGATTCTCTCCGTGTTACCAAGTGCGCCACATGGATGCTGCGAAGCACAGCAGCTCCAGCCTAGCCTTCACGGATCTTTTATTTCCTAATAACCGTATTTCCCCAAATGGTTTCAACTTTGCAGCTTTATGTAACTTTCTGCTTGTCTTCCCCGCCTCCCCTTCTGCTTATACTCTTCTCTTTCTTCCTCCAACACCTACAGATTGTATTATATCCTCTGATGCAAAAAGCCCCGTTCTGCTTTCACTTGTAACTGTATAATGACAACAAGAAAAATAACGCTGACAGTTTTTATTTGGTCCTCCTCCTGCTGATGTTCTTGAAAAGGAATTTAAGCTCCTAACTTTGGATCTAGCATATGAATGTTCTGGCTGTAGCAGCTGTCTTGGTTAGAAACTCTATTTTCTAAATCCTTCTTTAGGAACAACAGGTCAGGCTGCCTCCTGGTTGCTTCAAGACCTGGCTCTTGTCCAGGCATCTTTCCTACAGAAAACTTTCTCCTGGTTTCTAATACCTGAGTCTTGAAAAGATGGATTTTGTTCTGGTCTGAAGGCACACGGAGCTGGGGCTCGTGGGCTTTGTGCTGTCTATTACATAGTTTCATTGAATTTCTTTGGGAATTTAAATTTAATTCCACCAAAACAAATAAAGATGCATTATCTGATTTTTTTTTTTTCGGAGGAAGATGGAACAGCAGGTACCAAGCACAGCAACGTGCAGAGGTGTCTTGAGGCTGTTATTAGCCCCAGAATTTCCCAACTTGCTCTCTGTGCATCTCAGCCCCCAGCCTACACTCAACATAGAATCATAGAATCACAGAACAACCAGGTTGGAAGAGACCCATAGGATCTTCTAGTCCAACCATTCCTATCAAACCTTAAACCAAGTCCCTCAAGACCTCATCCACCCGTCCCTTAAACACCTCCAGGGAAGGGGAATCAAACACCTCCCTGGGCAGCCTAGTCCAATGCCATATGACCCTCTGTGTGAAGAATTTCCTCCTAATCTCCAGCCTAAATCTCCCCTGGTGGAGCTTGAGGACATTCCCTTTTGTCCTGTCCCCTGTCACTTGGGAGAAAAGCCCAGCTCCCTCCTCTCCACAACCTCCTCTCAGGTATCTGTAGAGAGTAATGAGGTCTCCTCTCAGCCTCCTCTTCTCCAGGATAAACACCCCCAGCTCTCTCAGCCGCTCCTCGTAGGGCCTGTTCTCCAGCCCCTTCCTCAGCTTCATTACTCTTCTCTGGACTCGCTCCAGAGCCTCAACATCCTTCTTGTGCTGAGGGGCCCACAACTGAACACAGGATTCAAGGAGCGGCCTCACCAGTGCTGAGTCCAGAGGGAGAATCACCTCCCTGGCCCTGCTGGTCACACCATTTCTGATCCAAGCCAGGATGCCATTGGCCTTCTTGGCCACCTGGGCACACTGCTGGCTCATGGTCAGTCGGTTGTCGACCAACGCCCCCAGGTCCCTCTCCTCCAGGCAGCTTTCTAGATAGGCTTCTCCCAGTCTGTAGCTCTGCATAGGGTTGTTGTGCCCCAAGTGCAGGACCCGGCATTTGGCCATGTTAAACCTCATCCAATTGGACACTGCCCAGTGGTCCAGCCTGTTTAGGTCCCTTTGTAGAGCCTTCCTACACTCCAGCAGATCGACACTTCCACATATGTAGCAGTCAAGGTGTATCTTGGGGTGCAGACCACACTGGTGACCAGTTGTTCATAACAACAACCAGAACAATTCTCTAACCTGAGCTTTTTGTTTCCATCAGCCTCTTTGATGTTAGTGTCACACTATGAGCACCCTAAATATTTGCCCAGAACACGACGTCTGCTGCTGTGCTTATACCCTCGTGCACCTACTCTCTTCCTGGAGAAATAAAACTGAGATTTTCTTGTTGGTTAGATCAGAGAAACAGAGCCAGGTTTTCACTCCAAATCTGGCACTCTCTTTAAGTTTAAGGAAGAACATAAGAACCCACCTTTTGACCTGGTGTTCAGTGTGTCTGCTCCTTCTCTTGCTCTCTCCATGAATGCACTAAAATGTAGAATAATTAAGACTGGAAAAGACCTCTAAGCTCGTCCAGTCCAACTGTCAGCCCAACTCCACTGTGTCTACTAAACCATGTCCTGAAGTGCCATCTCTACATGGTTTTTGAATCCCTCCAGGGATGGAGACTCCACAACAGCCCTGGGCAGCCTCTGCCAGTGAAGGAATATTTTGTAATATCCAATCTGAACCTCTCCTGGTACAACTTGAGGCCATTTCCTCTCATCCTATCACTTCTTATTTGGGAGAAGAGCTCAGCACCCGCCTCACCACAGTCTCCTTTCAGGAAGCTGTGGAGAACAATGTGATCTCCCCTCAGCCTCCTCTTCTCCACCTCAGTTCCCACAGTCACTCCTTGCATCACTTCTGCTCCAGCCCCTTCACCAGCCTTGTTGACCTCCTCTGGACACACTCCAACAGCTCAACATCTACCTCATACACATCTTCCATGCAGCCAGAAGTGGGTACTCCATAATTAACACATCTGTATAAGCATTTACTTCATTTAAGTACTTCCAAAACACTATTAAGCCCCTCTTTTCATTCAGAGCTGGGAGGATATTATACATTATTCTTTGTGTCTTTCCTAAGATGGAAATCCAGAGCTTGTGCCCCAAACTAGAGAAATATTTCCTGCAGTGATGAAAAGATGAGAAGCTCGAAGTCTGTAGTTATTCAGGTAACTTTCTCCTTTCTCCTCCTTTCAAAGTCTTGTTTTATTTTTCAGCCAAGTCCATTCTCTGTGTGTCTGTGCCTGTGAACAAAAGGATGTTATTCTTCGAGATTCGTTTGAAATGCTCTTCCACGGTCATTTATGGAAGCGTAAAAATAGCTTCAGTCCCAAAGCATAAGACGCATCACCAAAAGCTATATATATATGAATAGATATTTGTGTGTGTTTGTGTGTGCACGGTCTTTTAAGGACTACATTCCCTTTTTTGGCTATGGACATGGAGTTTATTCCTGCAAAGGGTGAAGTTTTTTTCCAGGCTTGCACAAATCACCAGGACTGAGGGAACTGCAGTTCTACTGTAACTCTGCTTGTAATTAATAAATCATCTAAAGAGAAGAGAGTAACAGGTTTACTTTGAGGTCCAACAGGAGACTTTCAAGTATAGAAGTCTTTAAAAAAATTTAAAGCACAGGAACTACACGGATCTGTTACAGCGAGTCCAGAGGCTCTGGGGAGACCTTAGAGCAGCTTCCAATACTGAAAGGGGCTTCAGGAAAGCTGGGGAGGGGCTCTGGGTCAGAGAGGGCAGGGGTAGGATGAGGGGGAATGGTTTTGAGCCGAAAGAGGGAAGATTGAGATGAGATGTTAGGATGAAATATTTTGCTGTGAGGGTGGGGAGGCCTTGGCCCAGGTTGCCCAGAGCAGTGGTGGCTGCCCCATCCCTGGAGGGGTTCAAGGCCAGGCTGGATGGGGCTTGGAGCCCCTGATGCAGTGGGAGGTGTCCCTGCCCATGGCAGGAGGTGGAACTGAACGGGCTTTGGGGTTACTTCCAACCCAACCCATTCTGTGATCCTATGACTATGATTTTTTTTTAAGGACTCCATTTGGTCTGCTATCAGCTCCCTCGTTTCTGTTACTAGAATCTGTGAGGAAGTTCAGGTTATCTAAATATGAGCCTTCCCGCAAGCTTAACAGGTAAAAGTAGGAGCTGGAGTGGCTCCAATTTTGCTGAGACTGCACATCCCCTTTACCAGGAATGGCCTTGGTGGCATTGCCATGGCTTTTTCCATGCTCTGTCGGAGCAGTCGGACCAGTGAAAGCAGCATTTCAAATACCAATTTTCTGCCTGTTTTTCAGCCTCAGGTTGCAATAAGTAATTATATTTCTCTGTTACACTCCTCAATCAAGTACCTAAATGCTGGCTGCTTCTATCTAGTTCTATTAAGTGCAATTCACTCTCCAGACCATTTCCTACAAAACCAATGTTGTTGTCATATGGATGGGCATCAACCTTGCTGACCTGGTAACATTTTCAGCAAATGAGTTCCCCAGGGCTCAGTGCTGGGTCCAGCCCTGTTCAATGTCTTTATCAATGACCTGGATGAAGGCATTGAGAGCACCCTTAGCAAGTTTGCAGATGACACAAAGATGGGTGGAAGTGTCGATCTGCTGGAGGGTAAGGAGGCTCTACAACGGAATCTGAACAGGCTGGACTGCTGGGCTGAGCAGTGGGATGAGGTTTAAGGAGGCCAAATGGCAGGTTCTGCACTTGGGGACAACAACCCTGAGCAGCTACAGACTAGGAGAAGTCTGGTTGGAAAGCTGCCTGGAGGAGAGGGACCTGGGGGTGTTGGTTGGCATGGACTGAACATGAACCAGCAGTGGCCCAGGTGGCCAAGAAGGTCAATGGCATCTTGGCTTGGATTAGAAACGACGTGACCAGCAGGTCCAGGGAGGTTATTCTCCCTCTGGACTCAGCACTAGTGAGACTGCTCCTCGAATCCTGTGTTCAGTTGTAGGCCTCTCACCACAAGAAGGATGTTGAGGCTCTGGAGAAAGTCCAGAGAAGAACCACGAAGCTGGTGAAGGGTCTGGAGAACAGGTCTTATGAGGAACGGCTGAGAGAGGTGGGGGTGTTTATCCTAGAGAAGAGGAGGCTGAGAGGAGACCTCATTACTCTCTACAACTACCTGAAGGGAGGTTGTGGAGAGGAGGGAGCTGTGCTCTTCTCCCACGTGACAGGGGAGAGGACGAGAGGGAATGTCCTCAAGCTCCACCAGGGGAGATTTAGACTGGACATTAGGAAAAAGATTTTCATAGAAAGGGTCACTGGGCACTGTCAGAGGCTGCCCAGGGAGGTGGTTGATTCACCTTCCCTAGAGGTGTTTAAGGGACGGGTGGACAAGGCGCTGAGGGACATATTTTAGTGTTTGATGGGAATGGTTGGACTTGATCATCTGGTGGGTCTCTTCCAACCTGGTTGTTCTATGATTCTATGGAGATTCCACCCTTGCCCTGGGCAGCCTCTTCCAATGCTTGACCAAAAGCATTATGCAAGTCCTTGGGCTACTCATCCCTAGTGTTGTCTTCGTGGGCTGATGGCTTCTTTTTCCAGGTGGACTTGTCACCATGCGCCCCTGAATGCTCCCACTTCTTCCAGACTGGTGTGTGGTTCAAAAGGTGGTGGGCACCTTTTTTCCTCTGTGTTGTTCTCCCAGGGCACAGGGTGACCTGGTGAATGTCCCACCAAGCAGCCTCTGGGTGGCTTACTTCGCTCCAAACAAGGAAAGCAAATGTTGTCCCTTAGTCTCTGAGACAAGCACAGTTTTCAGTGACATTTCAAGAGGACAGCCTGTCCTTCCTCTAAAACCATCATAGCGTAACACCCCAATCTGCAGACAAACATTATGCAAATGTCTCTCTCACAGCCATACTCAGAAATGTGTCTTTTCTTGTGCTTCATTAGGACATCACCATAAAAAGTCATTGCAGCCTCTGAGATTGTCATCTTTTCCCTCTGAGAGGCAAGATTGTTTTCCAGTTTATGGCTGTTTTAATTTCAGAAACCTGGTCTTGTTCCTTGCTGCTCAGAAGACCGCATTGGTGGCCCAGATCTCCACACCCAAGGATTTTCCAGGCTGTTCTGCCTCCTTCCCAAAAGCCCACGAGCCATCCACATCTCCAGTGAAGCTACATCTGGAAGAGAAGAGAGGAAAAACAATTGCAAAGGCTGAACGGACTCAACCCCAGGTTGGTCCTGGGTGTCACGCCACGTTCAGGCCCTGGCTTTTATCTCCGTGTTGGTCCCAGCTCATGTCTCCTTAGCTGCTCTGGGCTCTGTAGATTGCTCCAGGACCCAAAGGAGGAGGGATGAGAAGGATGTTCCCAACATCTATTGGTCTGCTCAGGAGAGATCACAACCCCTGGGAGAGAGTTCGTCTATTTTAAGCAATAAATGCACGCAATAAATTCCATGTGGCTATAAAAATTTAAAGTTTTCGTAAAAATGAAGCTGCTCTGCCGAAAACCCTTGAATTTTCATCTAATAGCCCTCGCATCCTGCTGTGTATTGCTGTTTCCCTTGGACACTCACAGGATGTGGACTTTTATGTGGCTTTCGCAGTTGTTCATTTTTTTACAGACGTGCTGTTAGGTGGTGTTTCTGCACATGTCCTGTTTCCACCGACCCCTCCTGTGTGGATTTCCTGGAGCTCTGCTCTAGCCTGACCTGCTCTAGAGCTGTTCCTCCCAGTCTGCCCAGCACGGCTGTCCCCACACTGCTCCACTCTACACTGTGCTGGCCACCTTCTAGCTCCAGCTCACGACTTTTCTTCCCTGAACCTTCGTCCAAGGCATTTGCACAACCCAACTCATCACTGAGCAGAAAGATGAGCAGAGTAAGGGACTGAAAGCTGTCCCTGCCCATGGCATGGTGGTGGAACTGGGTGGGCTTTAAGGTCCCTTCTGACCCAAACTGTTTTATGATTTGATGAGTTTTAGCAAGCACGGCCCCTCTCATCCTACTCTACTCCCTTTGTGAGTAATTCCCTCCCATTCCAGTACAGAGGAGAAGAGCAGCAACGACAATAAATTGACTTTTCAGTGGTTTGTTAGAAAAACTTGCCAATTCTTCTTCCAGGGCCTGAAAACTTCTTGTCTCTACTCACTGTGTGAATCTTCTAATATGTTAAGGTTGGGAAGCTGACCCAAACACCAAGGCTGTCCCTAGCATGGCTATGCCCAGACGTAGAGCCCCCAGATCCCTTTCCACAGGGCTGCCCTCCAGACTCCCACTCCACAGTCTTTGTGTCCATCCAGGCTTACTATGTCCCAGGTGAAAAACTTGGCACTTGCCCTCATTAAACTTTGTGTGGTTGGTGACTGTCCAGCTCTCCAATTTGTCCAGATTCTCCTGCAAGGTATCTTTGCCATAGAAAGCATCAAAGTTTCCCCAAGATGGGAACCACAGTATAAAAAGGATCTAAAGTTACCTGAGGGTGTCCAGAGGAGACCAAAAAGCTGATGAAGGGTTTAGAGAAGAAGGTGTATGAGGAGAAGCTGAAGTCACTGGATCTGTTCAGCCTGGAGAACAGGAGGCTGAGGGGAGACCTCATTGTGTCATTCAGCTCCTTCACCAGGGGAGGAAGAGGAGCAGGCATTGAGCTCTTCTCTGTGGTGACCAATGACAGGACCTAAGGGAATGGCAGGAAGATGCCAGGGAAGGGTTAGGTTGGACATTAGGAAAAGGTTCTTCCCCCAGAGGGTGGTGGAATTCTGGAACAGCTCCCAGGGAAGCAATCAGTGCAAAACTGACAATATTCAAGAAGAATTTGGCCAATGCCCTCAGCCACATAGTGTGGATATGGGGATTGTCCCTTGCAGGGTCAGGAATCGAGCTCAGTGGTCCTTGTGGGTCCCTTCCAACTCAGAATGTTCTATGACTCTATGATTTCTCGGACCAAAGGACCGTTTTTGGGCCGGATATCCTCTCCGTGTGATTTCAGGATGATAGGAATGGGCATTGCGGAGCAGATCTGATCGTGGGTTGACTTGCATGTGCTGCATAATGCATCTCCACATCCTGATGTAATGGGCCTGAAATGCCTATTTCCTTGAAATATGGAAAGCAAGGGAAATATATGAGTAAATATAGTGCCCATACAGTACTGTATAAGTAAATATAGTGCTTGCTTGGAATAAAGCACTGGAGGAATACTCAGAGCGAGTTGTTTGGTTTGACAGAGTACAATGCGTACCTGACCTCATTACTCTGCCGGAGTACATGCTGCTCGGAGGCATTTTGATAATTATTTGTGTCATTTATTTATTTATTTACTCGTTCTCACTTTAAGCAAGACTGGGTGCGCGACGTATTTCGCAGGGAGATAATCATAATACGGTATTTTGTGTAGAAAGCCACAAAGGTTTCCTAATTGTTTGTGAAAAGAAAATAGTCATAAGAACCTGGGCTCTTCTTTAATCCTGCAAATGAACATTGGTAATCACTGCTCTACCGAGGAGCATCTTAACGCATTCCTGCAAACTCGGCTGAAAACAAACACAGGAAATTTCACCCTCAAAAGTATTTTGCAAGAAATAATAGATGGACTCGAACACGCTAAATCAATTTTTTTGCATCCTTGGCAGCAAGCGCCTTTCTCAAATTTCTATTAAGCTCTGGAAAGGCTGTTTTTGTGTCAAGGAAGAAAAAGTCCACCTCTTGGATTTTCTTTAACAGATGCTGGACTTGTACTGAAAATCCCAGACCACATCCAGCTCTCACTAAACTTGCCATTCTCGTAGAATCATAGAATGGTTTGGGTTGGAAGCTCCTCCAGTCCCACCCCTGCCATGGGCAGGGACACCTCCCACTGCATCAGGGGCTCCAAGTCCCATTCAACCTGCCCTTGAACCCCTCCAGGGATGGGGCAGTCACCACTGCTCTGGGCAACCTGGGCCAGGGCCTCCCCACCCTCACAGCAAAACATTTCTCCCTAAGATCTCATCTCAATCTCCCCTCTTGCAGCTTAAACCCGTTCTCCTTGTCCTGCACCTCCAGTCCCTGATCCAGAGCCCCTCCTCAGCTTTTCAGAAGCCCCTTTCAGTGCTGTAAACTGCTCTAAGGTCACAGTCTTCTCTTCTCCAGGCTGGACAACCCCACCTCTCTCAACCTGTCCTCATACAAAAGGTTCTCCAGCCCTTGGATCATCTCTGTGGCCTCCTCTGGACTTGCTCAAACACCTCCATGTCCTTCCTGTGCTCAGGACTCCAGAACTGGACACAGAGCTCCAGGTCAGGTCTCACCAGAGCAGAGCAGAGGGGCAGAATCCCCTTCCTCACCTGCTTGTCCCACTCCTTCGGATGCAGCCCAGAATACAATTTTCCTTTCAAAGCCATTTCCAGAGCTGGGTGCAACAGGGGTTGTGTGTTGGCTATCGAAATTAGCAGTATTGGCTCAGACTTCCTCGCCTACAGATCCTGGATCAGCAGAGGATATTGGTACAGGGAATTAGGGCTAATACAGCTTCTGAATCAAAGCCAAGTGTCAGTGGTAGGATTGCATTTCCCAGTTTTTGTGACAACGAGGAGGCAGTGTGGGATGCAGCTGGACCTACCATGTATTCCTGCACCTTTGATGTTAAAAATACCCATTATTTTCTTTTCTTTTTTTTTTTTTTTTTGGCTGATGGAAGCTATTTCTTTAAGACTGAAGAGAACAGGAGGGGATGCATCAGCCAGTGGCATCATGCTCTGTGTGCGAAGGTGCAGTGTGTTCGTGCATGTGCCCATGTGTACAAGCGTGTTTGCGTGTGCATGTGTCTGCGTGTGATGGGAAAGCACAAAATCCTTGGATACTCAGGTGCATCACGCGTTACACATCCACAATGGGAAGGAGGAACCTGATGGGTCCGAGAGCAAATCTCCCAAGGCCAATGGGAAGCTGGAGATGGGTCCCACTGGAGACACGGGTGATGGCATCTGAGCATCACTCATAGCTAGTGGCATACCAATGGCATGAGCTTTAACACGGTCAAATGCTGGGTCCTGCACTTGGGGCACAACAACCCTATGCAGAGTTACAGACTGGGAGAAGTCAGGCTGGAAAACTGCCAGCAGGAGAGGGACGTGGGGGTGTTGGTCGACAGCGACTGAACATGAGCCAGCAGTGTGTCCAGGTGGCCAAGAAGGCCAATGGTATCCTGGCTTGGATCAGAAATGGTGTGACCAGCAGGTCCAGGAAGGTGATTTTCCTTCTGTACTCAGCACTGGTGAGACTGCTCCTTGAATCCTGTGTTCAGTTGTGGGCCCCTCAGCACAAGAAGGATGTTGAGGCTCTGGAGCGAGTCCAGAGAAGAGCAACGAAGTTGGTGAAGGGGCTGAAGAACAGACCCTGTGAGGAGCTGCTGAGAGAGCTGGGGGTGTTTATCCTGGAGAAGAGGAGGCTGAGGGGAGACCTCATTACTCTCTACAACTACCTGAAAGGAGGTTGTGGAGAGGAGGGAGCTGGGCTCTTCTCCCAAGGGACAGGGGACAGGACAAGAGGGAATGGCCTCAAGCTCCACCAGGGAAGATTTAGGCTAGAGATTAGGAGGAAGTTTTTCACACAGAGGGTCATTGGGCATTGGACTAGGCTGCCCAGGGAGGTGGTTGATTCCCCTTCCCTGGAGGTGTTTAAGGGATGGGTAGATGAGTTGCTGAGGGACTTGGTTTTAGTGTTTGATAGGAATGGTTGGACTCGATGATCCGATGGGTCCCTTCCAACCTGGTTGTTCTATGATTCAATGATTCTAGGAACCATTGCCAGGGTAGCAGCACCTCTGGACCCAGTGCACTTGCTGCTTTAAATGTTTTCACTGAGGGAGTCCAGGAAGTGAGAACCTTCCCCTCCCGTGTCCATCCATCCGTGGGGCATCACAGGGAGGCAGGGTCGGTTTTGGAGGTGGTGGCAGTGGGTCTGGTTCCTCCGGCCGTGCTTCTCCAGGGCTGGAGGGCATGCTGGTATTGCCTGTCAGGGAGATTGGTGGGATCTGAGCCGCCAAACTTCCCAAGTCATTTACAAAGCGCTGTTTGCCCACCCCTGCTCGGCGGTGATGAATGGAGTTATTATATCTGCACAATCTTATCCTGCCCCCCAGCAAAACTCAGTGGTGAATTGAATGTTGCTGGGGAAGGCTAGTGAAGCATACGGAGCAGTGATCACATTTGTCTTGCAGGGAGAGGAAGAACTGAGGGCTGCAATAAGCAGCATTAAATAGCCAAGTGTGCTGGAGTGCAGCTCAGCAGCTTCCCACCTGCTGTGGCCTTCCAGTGAGTTTCCATTGCCTTCCCATTGGCTTGGGCATCCTGGTGGTTGGGAGTGGTTGCTTGGGCCCTCCTCACACCTTCTCTCATACAGCTTGAGCATTCCAGGTGAGCAAATCAGCTTGGACGATCCTGGTCTTCAAAGGAGTTACCTCATCTCATAGGAAGGACTCTCATGTGGTCAGACTGACCAGTAGACACTGTTAGGGAATTCTCATAGAATCATGAAATGATTTGAGCTGGAATGGACCTCAAAGCCCATCCATTCCCACCCTCCAGACATGAGCAGGGTGACCTCCCATTGGTTGCTCCAAGCCTCATCCAACCTGGCCTTGAACCCTTCCAGGGATGGGGCAGCCACCACTGCTCTGGGCAACCTGGGCCAAGGCCTCCCCACCCTCACAGCAAATCATTTCTAGATCTCATCTCAATCTCCCCTCTTGCAGCTGAGAACTGTTCCTCCTCATCCTGTCCCTGTACTCTGTGATCAAGAGCCCCTCCCCAGCTTTCCTGGAGCCCCTTTCAGGACTGGAAGCTGCTCTTAGGCCTCCTAAGAATCTTCTGTTCTCTAGGTTGAACAACCCCAACTCTCTCAGCCTGTCCTCACATGTGGTGCTCCAGCCTTTGGATCATCTCCATGGCTTCCTCTGTACTCACCCTTTTCTCTCCACTCTACTACTTTCCTCCATTTCTCTGTCTCCAGAGAAAAGACAAGGTGTATGGGTACCTGGTGTAAATGACCTTTCCTGCATGCATACTAAGGCACCATGTTGCATGCTGACCAGATGGGGCTGATTAATGAGTATGAATTAATTATTACTACTAAAGCACTTGGAAACTACGAATCATCACTTACTGAACCATTACACACAGTATTCTCTCTGCAGCTGTAGTCAGGATGGACATTTCTGGGACAGAGGAGTCACCCCCAGTTAGCATGAGGGTGTGAGTCTGGAGAAGGGCTTGTAGAAGCTGGTCTAGACCCCCAAGCGATGCTGCATGGTGCCCTGTGCTCCCCACAATCCGTAGGGTTGGGCTGCACCGTGGTGTGTGTGGTGGTGCTGGCGATGTGCAGGTCAGGATTGCAGGTCACGACTGAGGTTGTGTGTTTACGGACAGAGGAACGTTAATCAGGGAGTGATTTGTTTGTCAGAGGAGCAATCAGCCAGAGGCACTGATCCTGCTCTAGGCGTGTGTGCTGTGTGCATCAGCGTGCGACGCTGTGAATGCTGAGCACTGGCACACGCTGAGCTCGAGATGATAATAAGAGTTCCACCAGCATGGGGCTGTTTTGGGGTGGGAAGGGTGGCAGAGTGTAAGGAACAGGGGGGTGGGCACTCTGACTGGAAAGCACATGTGCTTCACATGCATCTGACCCTACAGACACCCCTGGAGAGCTTCAGGGTTGGCTCAGGGGCACGGCTGCTCACACAGCATCCGCGATGGGGGCCAGCGGAGCGTGGCGGCAGGGGACTGTGTGATTTGTAGCTCCCAGGGGCTGCGTCTGGGGAGGGGTTGCACCTCCTCTTCTCCAGTGTGGGCTGTGGGAACCGCCAGCCTCCCCACCCACGCTGGGTCGTGGGTCAGTGTGATGCTCTGCAGAGCAACGCTTGGTCCCAGTGGAGAGCGAGTGTGGGAAGAACTGCTGGGAAAGTCACAACTGCATCCTCCACCGGAGCCGGCAGCTAAAGAATGAGCCCCCCAGGAATACCAGAGCAGGGTTGAATTCTGTGCATGCTGCCTGAGGCTGGGATTGGTGGTGCAGGACATGCCTCTGGGCCTGCTCCTACCCATGCAAGGACACTCCTTGCCCACAGGAGCATCCTCACCGCAATGTCACCAGCATCAGCTTTGCCCACTCATTAAAACCTCTGAGCGACCGGACAGCAAGTCCCAGAGATAGGTGGAAGAGGCCTTTTCTGTCGTGTCGAGGTGGGATCAGAGGCTGGAAAAGGAACAAGGCAGCTTCTCATCATGTAAAAACACCACAGGCTCCTGTTCCTCTCCCAGCAGTGCAGTGCTGGTGCAGACTGACAGCCCTGCCAAGGCGCTGTCACAGATTTCCTATGCAGCATTAGAGGAACAGGGAGAGATTGAGGAGAATTTGCATTGAAAATGGTCACGTGTGCAGTTTGCTTCTTGCTGAACATTTCTTCTCTTCAAAGAACCGCATATTTTTGCAGGAAAAAGGAGAGTAAGGAGCAGACTGTCCCAGGTATCAGGCCAATACTTTTGTCCTGAGCAATTTTCATCTTAAGAATAAAAGAACTGCATAAAGGAAAATACTGCTGAGCACACTAGGTTTGCAATTTTCCAACCTTTAAAGGCTGGTCCCATCACTTTCCTCCCAGTGCGGCTTGTTCTCTGGCCCCTGAGGACACTGTTTCCTTGCCAGATACTAATTTTCAAACCTCAGCTCTTTCAGCCCGTTCCAATAAACATCACAAGAATGTTTCTAAATAGGGAATGTACATTTTTTTTTGCTCTACTTAAGCCTTAAACAGGAGGAAAAGATTTTCACGAGATGTTAAAAAAGGATTATTAGACAATGAAACAATGCTTTGTCCAAAGGGTGGAGGTTTGGAAAAGTAACGAAGGGTTAAACCTGTTGAAACTGGGTAGGTGACCCTGGCTGAGATGTTTGCCCTGGTATTGGGGATGAAATTAGAGGGGGAGTGAAATTAGAGGGCTGCCTGCTTGTGTGTGGGTACAGGTTGTGGGCACCGTGCCCCTCTGTGCCCCCTTCCAGGAGGCTTTTTGCAAGGGACACTTAATGAATCGGCTCTGAAAATGAGCATTATCATCAGGTTGTTTCAGACGGTTTGATGTGGTGTCTCTTGCTGGTCCTTTCCCTCATTCCAGCATCTCTGGAAAATCACGACTGAGCCAAGGCAATGGCTTTAAGCTCTGGGAGCAGGGGATCCTCTGCGACTGCATGAAGAGTGCGGGCTGCTTCCGCTTAAGCTGCTAGGCTTATTAGTGATTATTTTAATTAAGTAGAATCTTATAAATGGCTCTGTAAACAAAGAAGCTGCTGGAAGCTCACTCCCAGCTGCACCACGCAGAGCACTTGTGGCTTTGCTGAGGTGACCATCATCTGCCAGGTCCGTGATGCTGGGGGAAGCCCAGCTTCAGCAGCTCTAGGATATTGGCAAGGTGGGGAGCAGTGTGGATGCTTTGGCAGCTCCGCAGGTAAGAAAACAGTCCAAAAAGATCCACTAAATCATAGAATCATAGAACAGCCAGGTTGGAAGGGACCCATCGGATCATCGGGTCCAACCATTCCTAACAAACACTAAACCATGTCCCTCAGCACCTCATCCACCCGTCCCTTAAACCCCTCCAGGGAAGGTGAATCAACCACCTCCCTGGGCAGCCTGTTCCAATGCCCAATGACCCTCTGTGTGAAAAACTTCCTCCTAATCTCCAGCCTAAATCTCTCCTGGTGGAGCTTGAGGTCATTCCCTCTTGTCCTGTCCCCTGTCACTTGGGAGAAGAGTCCAGCTCCCTCCTCTCCACAACCTCCTTTCAGGTAGTTGTAGCTCAGTGTGCTCCCCAAAATAGCTCAGTGTGCACCCCAAAATGAAAAAAAGTAACTAAAAACCTTTAACAGAAGATGTTGCGAGAGCCAAGTCCTTTACCTTCTCAACGGGGAGACAGAGATGAGCTGATTGCAGTGTGTGAATGCCCTGATGTCTGCAAGTCAAAGACAGACAAATGAATTGTACAAGATCGATGCTTTTCTGGGTCATGTGCTGCAGCTCAGTCTAAATTACTAGCTTGTTTCCAGGATGTGGATATTCGGGTTTTGCTATCTGATCTGATGAGATTTCCTGGCTCCAAGTCTGTCCTCTGAATCCCCAGAAATGATGGGAAGGGAGAAGTGCTAATCTACAGATAACACCTGCGTGAAGCATTGCGCTACCTGCCAAATTTCACGCAACACCGTGTGTAACGCAGGGAGCGATTTAACGCCCTTGCATGCTCAATGAAGGTGCAAGTATGCAGAGGCTCTCTTAATAAAATAACATGAATTTAATGCAAAAAATGAAGAAGAGAGATGTGAACATTTCCATCATTAATATATCTCCGCGTTCCAGCAGATTTCAGAGCCTGGAAAACATTTCTGCTCCTGATTTCCTCATCACAATGTTGAACCTCATTTAATTTACTCAGAGGGTTCTTTTTTTTTTTTTTTTTCTCTCCCTGGTGATCCACTATTTGTAATTTTAGTCAGCCAGTGCTTGCCACGCATAGAGACATCCCTTTAACTCCCTTTCCCGGATGTAATTTCTTCGCATTTTTGTGAAATCCATCTGCATGGATCCCAGCGCATACAAATCCAATGACACTATTATAATCAGGCTTAAATGCTGCAGCAACCCGCTACCATTTAAGCTAATAGCTCCCAGCAGGCAAAGGTTGTTATCCTTTATGGACCAGCCCTCTGGGGAGCTGCATGGAACAGCTTGTAACAACGGGTTATGCATTTGGAAGTTGCCAAACTTTACTTACTGCCTCACACGGCCCTGGGATCCTGTGAGTTGGAGGTTTTTATATTATTTTTCTTTCTCTAGCTGCACAGCAAAAAGTTTCTGATCCTCGGTGTGCTTGTGGAATATGAATCTTTCACTCAGTAATTGCTTTTTTTTCAGATTTCCTGGGTTATTGGTAGTCGTAGAATCATAGAATTATAGAACTGTTTGGTTAGAAAAGATCTTTGAGATCACAGAACCCAACCCTACCTGTCCACTGCTAAACCAGGTCCCTGAGCCCCTCGTCTACTTGTCTTTTAAACACCTCCAGGGGTGGGGACTCCACCACCTCTCTGGCAGACTCTTCCAATGCTTCATCACTCTTTCAATGAGGAATTTTTTCCTAATATCCAATTTAAACTTGCCCTGGCGCAGCTTCAGGGCATTTCCTCTTGTACTATCACTTGTTCCTTGGAAGGCAAGGCCAGCATCCAACTCACCACAACCTCCTGCCAGGGAGTTGTAGACAGTGATATGGTCTCCTCTCAGCCTTTTCTTCTCTAAGGTAAACAAACCCAGGTCCCTCAGCCACTTCCACAACCCCTGGGCTCCAGACCCTTTCTCAGCTCTGTTCACTTTCTCCAGATACTCTCTAGACCCTCCACATCCTTCTTGGAGTGAGGGGCCCAAAAGTGAACCCAGGATTTGAGGTGCTGCCTTCACCAGAGCTGAGTCCAGAGGGACGATCCCTTCTCTGCCTCTGCTGGCCACACCGTGACTGATCCAAGCCAGGATGCTGTTGGCCTTCTTGATCACCTGAGCCACTGCTGGCTGCTGTTTGGCTGCTCTCCACCAGCACCCCAGGTCCTTGTGTGGGGTTGTTGTGACCCAAGTGCAGGATTTGGCACTTATCCCTGTTGAAACCCATCCCACTGGCTTTGGCTCATGGATCCAGCCTGTCCACATCCCTCTGCAGAGCCTTCCTGTCCTTCAGTAAATCAACACTCCCAGTTTAGTGTCATCTTGGCTTGTTGGTTGCTATCAGTACAAGATGGGGAAGGTTTCAGTTCTGCGATGCTCCCTCTGCCCTCTCCCTCCCCCTGCTCTGAAGTCACCAAGGCTTAACCACCCACTTAAACTGGAGCACGTTTTAACTTCTTAGCTGAAAAGGGAGGAGACCCAGTCTCTTGGATAGTTTATCTTTTCCCACCAGTAAATTACATTAACTTTTAGGTCTCTTGTTGTGGTATTTATGGGGTTGTTTAGCCTGGAGGAGGCTGAGAGGAGACCTCATTGCTCTCTCCAACTACCTGAAAGGAGGTTGTGGAGAGGAGGGAGCTGGGCTCTTCTCCCAAGTGCCAGGGGACAGGACAAGAGGGAATGGCCTCAGGCTCCACCAAGGGAGGTTCTGGCTGGACATTAGGAAAAAATTGGGTGATTGGGCACTGGCGGAGGCTGCTGAGGGAGGTGGTTGATTCACCTTCCCTGAAGGTGTTTAAGGGACGGGTGGATGAGGTGCTGAGGGACATGTTTGATGGGAATGGTTGGACTCGATGATCCTGTGGGTCTCTTCCAATCTGGTGATTCTATGATTCTATCTGCAAACTGACTGAGGGAGCACTCGATCTCTTCGTCCAGATCATTGATTAAGATATTGAACAGAACTGGACCCAACATCAAGCCTTGAGGAACAGCACTTGTGCCAGGCACCCGAGTGTGCATCTGGAAGTGTGTGCACTGAAAAAAAACCCGAGATATTTGAGGGTTTTTAATTAGGTAACAGAGAAGTGAACCTGAGGGACCTCCAGCCTGAGCAATCCCAGCAGGGGAGAAGCACGTGGACCTCCAAATAGGGAGGTTTGAGGCAAAATGTTTGGGAAATGCCAAAGGTTTGCTGACGCGTTCGCAAATGGAGACGCTTTTGTTTAAAAGAGTTGATATTTATTAGACATGCCAGTAGAATAAAAACAAGCACAGATGGAGAATAAATCTTCCTGAACAGCCAGTGCAATACTCCTTGATCATTCAATAAACATAATATTTTAGCACCTTTAGCTCTTCCCCGGCAGCTCTGTACCCGTTCCAGGAGGGGCTCGCTGAAGACAAGATTAGTTGCCAGTTCCTGCTCAGCCACTGCCTTTTCCATTTGCTTTTAATTTTTTCAGGCTGCCTCTCTGACACTGAGACTTTTCGACGTCAGCCTCTGCTACAAGGGCGAACCAGTGACTGGTAGAGGTATTTTGAATGAAAGGAAACTATTTCTTTTTATCATCAGATGTCTTGTCCATGAACACCCTGGAGACTGTCAGAAACAGGTATTCCATAGAATCATAGAATCATTAAGGCTGCAAAAGGCTTCTAAGCTCATACAATCCAACTGTCAGCTCAACATCCTCAGCCTACTAAATCATGTCCCAAAGTGATGCGACCACACACTTTTTGAACCTTTCCAGGGACGGAGGCTCCACCACTGCACTGGGAGGCCTCTGCCAGGGCTTCACCTCCCTCTCCATTAAGACATTTTCCCTAATAGCCAATCTAACCCTCTTCGGAGCAACTTGAGGCCATGTCCTCCATCCTATGTCTTCCTACTTGGGGAAAAGAGCCCAGCACCCACCTCAGCACACCTCCTTTCTGGGAGCTGCAGAAATCTATGAGGTCTCCCCTCAGCCTTCTCTCCTCCAGGTTAAAACCCCTGGGTCCCTCAGCTGCTCCTAGAACCCCCGGGCTCTGGAGCTTTCCCCAGCTTCGTTGCTCTTCTCTGGAGTCACTCTAACTCCCCAGTGTTCTCCTTGTACTGACACCCCCAAACCCATGGCCCATCACATTACACTTATTGCATACAACACGCCAAAGGAGCCATGAAGCTGGTGAAGGGGCTGGAGAACAGGCCCTATGAGGAACAGCTGAGAGAGCTGGGGGTGTTTATCCTGGAGAAGAGGAGGCTGAGGGGAGACCTCATTGCTCTCTACAACTACCTGGAAGGAGGTTGTGTAGAGGAGGGAGCTGGGCTCTTCTCCCAAGGGACAGGGGACAGGACAAGAGGGAATGGCCTCAAGCTCCACCAGGCTGGACATTAGGAAAAAGTTTTTCACAGAAAGGGTCATTGTGCACTGTCAGAGGCTGCCCAGGGAGGGGATTGATTCACCTTCCCTGGAGGGGTTTAAGGGACGGGTGGATGAGGTCCTGAGGGACATGGTTTAGTGTTTGATAGGAATGGTTGGACTTGATGATCCGATGGGTCCCTTCCAACCTGGTTGTTCTATGATTCTATGAAATGGATAAGCTGCTTGGTGCAGCAATGGATGCACATTTCAAACTAACAGATTCGAACTGGAGGCTCTGTTGCTCAGTCATTTGTGGAGCCCTGAGCCAATCTGGGCACATCACTTGAACAGCTTGGGTGGAGATGGCTTTCTGTGTAGCCTTTTATGACCTGGACACCCAAAGACTGCACTTCAGCTCTGATTGCAGGAAAGCTCTGGCAGCTAAAACTGGAAGCCCAAGGAGTCTGCATGCTCTGTAAAGGATTTGAAGTCTGGCTGTGGCTCAGTCTATAAGCCCAGCTCTTGAAACCTACATTTACCCCAGCTCTTCCCAAAGCTGAGAGGGTAAAGGAAAGAAAATGGGATATTATAACCCAAATCCTTCCTGACTAATGGAGGACAGGGAAAGAAATCTAAGCATTTCACCTCTAAAAACAAGTCTTGAAGCCACAGATTTTGTTGGTATTTGATTTTGCTGATGGGAGCATACAAGGAGCCACACAAAACAACCAAGGAACCAGGAGAAGCAGCAGAAAACCTGCCTCTTTCACTAAATGAATTTGTCCTCTTTCAAATCCCCATCTCCTGCTCTGCATTTGTGTTGGAAAGCAAGCACTAGGCACGCAGCAGATGCTTCTGTCACCCATCTGGATGCTCAGAGAGTCTCTTTCAAGGAGCAGACAGCTCTGGATTTAGCTGCTCACAACAGCTAGAGGACTGTTGCAATGATAAGATACTTGGGTGCCTGAAATGTTTGGGTCCATGGGCATCTGAGGCCGAACCCCTCACAGTCAGCTGACAGCACCTCCCCTTACTCAAGCAGAGATTTGTGTGTTTGAGGAGGGATACAGCTCCTGAAAGGAGGTTGTAGAGAGGAGGGAGCTGGTCTCTTCTCCCAAATGACAGGGGACAGGACAAGAGGGAATGGCCTCGAGCTCCACCAGGGGAGATTTGGGCTAGAGATTAGGAGGAAGTTTTTCACACAGAGGGTCATTGGGCATTGGAACAGGCTGCCCAGGGAGGTGTTTAAGGCACGGGTGGATGAGGTGCTGAGGGACATGGGTTAGTGATTGATGGGAGTGGTTGGACTTGATGATCAGATTGGGTCTCTTCCAACCTGGTTGTTCTATGATTCTGTGAAGCTCATGCATCCTTCATGAGCTCAGACATTTAAGTGGCCTCCAGGCACAGCCTTGGAAAGAAGGAGTTACACCAACCCTGCTTCCGAGAACAAAGGTGGTTGATAACTGCGAAATCTCCGAGCTCTGGAAGCAAATTGCTTTGGTGGGATTGGTGTGCAGCTGCGCTCGCCCCCATCGTGACTCGGCGCTGTCTCAGCTATTCCAGGCACAGCTGATCTCCACCGAGGACAGCTGGTCCCCACGAGCTTGTTCCCGTGATCCCTCATGAGCAGCTGTTGCTTAACGGGGATTAGAGCTCTTGAAGTTATTACACAGAAAAACCACAGCATTTAAAAATCCCACAACAGTACCTAGGTGGTGAATCGATCGCCGGCAAGGTGGGACACATCCCAATTAGGGTGTTTTGCCAGGCTTTAATGCAGCTCCTGCGTGCGGTCCCCACGCTGCAGCCTCTACTTATAAACAGGTTCTGCTCCTGTAAGGTTGCCTGACTCCACACTGGGATGCTCGGCATGCACTTAACGAAGCATTTCTCAATATCTCGCTTTAGCTTTAGCATTTGGTACGGTCCCTTGTCTTATAGACTGCTTGCTATACAAATCTTCTTCTGGGGACAGAATTATTCATCTCCTTGGCCTAGATAACATTAATGGGACACAAACTAATGGACTGATTTTTCACAACACTCTCTGAGATGAATGGCCTTCTTAATCCTCATTTTATCAGTGAAGAGTTGAAGCAAAGAGCGTTCCAGGCCCAAAGATTCCTCTATATAGGCTTGTGCAGTCTGAGACTCTGAGTTTACTCTAAGTTACTCAGGTTACTTTAAGTAACCTGTCGATCGCATCCTAAGCACTCACCTAATGCTAAGTAACCTGTCGATCGCATCCTAAGCACCAGCTTTAGCTTTAGCTTTAGCTGGTGCTTAGGATGCAATCGACAGGTTACTTAGCATTAGGTGAGCTCATTAGAGTAGCAACCGTGGGATGTGAGATCTCCAGAGGTGCAGCCAGAGCACCTCAGAAAAGCCTGTCAGCATCGTGTGAGCTCTGGACATTACTTCCCTCTTCCCCACCCATGGCCAGGAGAGAGTCCATCTCTGGAATCTTGAGAGGATGGAAGAGCAGAGCAATCTCTAATTAGTGTTATACATGATTAGGCCAAGGGCAAGGTCCTGCACCTGGGTTGAGACAATCCCAAGCACAAATACAGACAAGGTGAGGAATGGATCGAGAGAAGGACTTGTGTGTGCTGGTGGATGAAGCCAGCAACATGCACTTGCAGCCCAGAAAGCCATCAGCATCCTAGGTTGCATCCAAGGAATTGGGATCAAATTTCTAGTCCAAAACTCTGGCTCCAAACCTTTACTGACATTAGTTTTCATAGAATCATAGAACAACCAGGTTGGAAGACACCCATCGGATCATCCAGTCCAACCATTTCTATCAAACACTAAACCATGTCCCTCAGCAACTCATCTACCCATCCCTTAAACACCTCCAGGGAAGGTGAATCAACCACCTCCCTGGGCAGCCTAGTCCAATGCCCAATGACCCTCTGTGTGAAAAACTCCCTCCTAATCTCTAGCCTAAATCTCCCCTGGTGGAGCTTGAGGCCATTCCCTCTTGTCCTGTCCCCTGTCCCTTGGGAGAAGAGCCCAGCTCCCTCCTCTCCACAACCTCCTTTCAGGTAGTTGTAGAGAGCAATGAGGTCTCCTCTCAGCCTCCTCTTCTCCAGGATAAATACCCCTAGCTCTCTCAGCCACTTCTCATAGGGCCTGTTCTCCAGCGCCTTCACCAGATTTGTTGCTCTTCTCTGGACTTGCTCCAGAGCCTCAACATCCTTCTTGTGCTGAGGGGCCCACAACTGAACACAGTAGAGGTCCTTTCTGAGGCCAGAGGCTCCTTTTCTGTACATGCACCCATGTTTTCTCTTTCTGTCCTGCCCAGTTCTGGCTTTTGGCCTCTTAAACCATGAATGAACTTCCCTTTTGCCATCCACTGCTTCCCCCAACAGTCCCACTCTCCAGGAGATGAATTAGAATGGGATAAAATGTTCATCTGCTCACTCATCACAGCTCCCTAGATAATTCCAGGAGGTAAGGAATTATTTTCAGAGGAACCAACACATCCATCCTGCTGCTTCAACTCTTCTCAAAACACATGGTCTGCCCTCTTCTCTGCCACCAATCTGTACTCACACAGACCTATTTCTTCACTGGTGCTTAGAATCATAGAATCATAGGATGACAGAATATCCTGAGTTGGAAGGGACCCATAAGAATCATTGAGTCAGGGTTCTGCTCTAGCACAGGATAACCCAAACATTTACACCATATGTTTGAGGGCATTGGCCAAATGCTTCTGGAATACTGTCTGGTGCATCTTCCTGCCATTCCCATCAGGTCCTGGCATTGGCCACCAGAACTAAGCACCTCTCCTAAGCACGTACTCCTCCTCCTCCCCTTGTGAGGAAACTCTAACCATCTTCTCAGCCTCCTCTTCTCCAGGCTGAGCAGACCAAGTGGCTTCAGCCGCTCCTCATACAACTTCCCTTCTAAAGCCCCCACTAACTTTGTGCCCTCCTCTGGACACTCTCTAGCAGCTTTACATCCTTTTTATCCTGTGATGCCCCAAACAGCAGCCAGTACTGAAACTGGGGCTGCCCCAATGCAGAGCAGAGCAGGACAATCCCCTCCCTTAACTAGCAAGCAATGCAGTGCTTAATGCACCCCAGGACACCCTCGACAAACCAACTGGGTTTGCTTTTGTGCCCACCTAACCCTGTTTCGGGATTTCACTAAATACCCTTTGTTCTTGGATGCTCTGGAAAGGGAACAGGACAGGACGAGAGGGGGTGTTTATCCTGGAGAAGAGGAGGCTGAGAGGAGACATCATTGCCCTCTCCAACTACCTGAAAGGAGGTTGTAGAGAGGAGGGAGCTGGGCTCTTCTCCCAAGTGACAGGGGACACGATGAGAGGGAATGGCCGGAAGCTCTGCCAGGGGAGATTCAGGCTCGTCATAAGGAAAAAATTCTGCACAGAAAGGGTAGTTAGGGACTGGAACAGGCTGCCCAGGGAGGTGGTTGACTCGCCTTTCCTGGAGGGTTTTAAGGTGCAGGTGGACGAGGTGCTGAAGGACATGTTTTAGTGTTTGATAGGAATGGTTGGAGTTGATGATCCGGTGGGTCTTTTCCAACCTGGTGATTCTATGATTCTATGAAAGAGTTCATAATGCTTAGATATGTAACCCCATGCTTTGTGTATCATCCTTCTTTCCCTTGTTCTGAACATCTTCCCTTTTGTGACTAGTCTGCCAGCTGACCTCGTGCATTCTCTGAGCTGTCTTCCAGCATCCTAGAAGGTTTTTTTCCCCTCCCTCCCTGGGAGATTACAACTAATTCGGTGCCTATCCATGCATACAAAAATTTAAATAATAAATCATCTCTCCTTGCCAGCAAAAACCCATGAGCACGAATGCACAGCCCCACTTCTTCCTGGCTAAGTGGGGCTGTGTCTCCGTCTGGGACAGTCTGGCCACTGGTGAGAGGCTGTGGGTGCCTCTCACCTTCTTGTACAACCCCCACCACACCCTCGCTTCTTTGGGCTCTGCTCGGAAGGCAACGAGTGCTTTGGGATACTCAGAATGACAGCGATGGGGAGAAGGGGAGCACAGAGGAGCCGACGCGGGGTGAGGGCTGAGGGGACGATGCTATGAAGAAATGAGAATAGAGGACAAACTATGGGGCGTGGGAAGCTAAATGAGTTGATGTGTGACCCACGTGCAGAGCCAGTGTGCTAAATTCTCTTCTACAGCAACTTAAAAGGTTTTTATCCCTTAACTAACACCGTGGTGCGAGGTTTATTCAAGTAGAAAATTTTTAATTGCATTCTCTTGTAGTCAAATATTAATGGAAGGACCTTGTACAAATAAAAGTGAATAATGCAACAGCTTAACTGACAACATTGTTTCACATTCATTGCAGATTGTGAACCTTCATTAAAATGGATTATTTTTGCTTTGGAGATTTAACCAGCAACATGACTTTCCCCTCTCGCTGGCCCTGTTATGCCTGAGCCCACAGAGAGCTCAGTCCAAGGAGGAGCTTGCAAAATTAATTCTGAAATAGGAGGCTGAAACTTCCAGGACGTGAATTCTTCTCATCCCCTAGGCTCAGAGGAGAGCTCAGCATGGAAATCATTAGGCAGTGGGTTTAAGCAGATTCCTGTGATGGAGGAGGGCTTGTAGGAGATGGGCATGGAAAATGCAGGTAAAAAATTAGGGAATGACTTGTAAAGCAAAATGAGCTGATCCCAACACCAAGTGGGCCAGAAGGTGGCTTTTGCCTTAGGTCAATGGATCCACTGGATGGGTGGAACAACTGGTTGAACAAATGGCCATCCCTGAGCTGATCAAGAAGGTGTGAATGTCCTCTTGATCCAGCCAATCCAGCGTGGGTCTATCATCTATGTCTCAACCAACAAAGAGCAAGCAGCAAAATGAACTCTGAAGACAAAGGTGGTCTGGAGCTGGCTTCAAACCACTTGCTCCTTCTGGATGTGTGGACATTGGGTACAGGGAGACCAGTGATGGGCACCGAGTCAGTGATGGGTTTACCTCCACAAACCACTTGAGCTTCATAGAATCATCGAATCATAGAATCACCAGGTTGGAAGAGACCCACCGCATCATCGAGTCCAACCATTCCTAACAAACACTAAACCATGTCCCTTAGCACCTTGTCCACCGGTGTCTTAAACACCTCCAGGGAAGGTGACTCAACCACCTCCCTGGGCAGCCTGTTCCAGTGCTTAACGATCCTTTCAGTGAAGAATTTTTCCTTATGTTGAGCCTGAACCTTCCCTGGCAGAGCTTGAGGTCATTCCCTCTTGTCCTATCCCAGGACCCTGAGCTGGGTTGCATGGGGACATCCTGACACTTGCCTGTCCATGGCCAGGATGCTGTCAGTCATCCTCTGCCCTGCTTGTAAATACTTGAAATCACCCTTGGAGGGGGAGGAGGGGTTTGTCAGCCTCATGACACATTCTCCACACAAACACTATGATCTGCCCCACTTCTGGCTCTCCAGACTACCTTCCTCATGATTTCCTGAAGCTTCAGTGCCTCTGTGCATGCAATGACCATGCTCCCCATGGGCTCTTGGGTCCTGTTCCCGAGCCCAACTGTACAGCTCCACTCATTCACCACTGAATGAGTCCAGGCAGCTCCAGCAAGGAGAACAAAGCCCATCTGAAGAAGGTGATCCAACCCCCCCAGTAGTTATTTAAAACCATTTTGGTCCAAGTGATGGGAGCAACCTCACACCAGAGGCACAGGAATGCAACTCTGATGTCCCCAAACACCACTTTTCCGCCTCAAAATGCACACGCTTCACCACAGGGATGGAACCCAGGTGCTCAGGTGGCCGTGTGGCTAGGATCGCAGTGTTTCGGCGTTTGTGGTCACAAATAAGCTCAAACTAATTTTCCAACAAATTTCTCATCGTTATCTGCACGTTTCTTCCATGGAAATGTAAAGCTGTTTCAGAGCCTTCATGAATCTCTCCAGCTGCACGTTTTCCTTCCGTGTAACCTAGGATTAATTGGGTTTGTAGTTGCGGCTGCGGGAAAGCTCTGATGTCTTCCACTACGGTTTTACGCTCAAGTTTCTCCGCAAGTCTAATTCCTCACTTTACATTTTGAAACAGCAATTCCTTGTTATTTTTAGCCATGAAACGTTACAAACATACAGGAAACAAGACACCTACAGAAGTTGCCCCTTTGCGAAATTATGAATGATTCAGAAGTGCTGCTGCACTTGCCAGCCTCTCCTTTCCTAAAAAGCTTATTTATATTAACAGCCTGGGGTTGGATTTCTCCTGAGTGGTGCAAAATGCCTGACATGAATTAATTGCAGGACCCTGAAATTCCCGCTGGTGAACTGGATAGGAAAGCACTGGGAATGGGGTATGGGATGTGAGGTTTAACACGGCCAAATGCCGGGTTCTGCACCTGGGGCACAACAACGCTATGCAGAGCAACAGACTGGGAGAAGTCTGTCTAGAAAGCTGCCAGGAGGAGAAGGACCTAGGGGTGTTGTTTGATAGCAACTGAACATGAGGCAGCAGTGTGCCCAGGTGGCCAAGAAGGCCAATGGCATCTTGACTTGGATCAGAAACGGTGTGACCAGCAGGTCCAGGGAGGTTATTCTCCCTCTGGACTCAGCACTGGAGAGACTGTTCTTTGAATATTGTGTTCAGTTGTGGGCCCCTCAGCACAAGAAGGATGTTGAGGCTCTGGAGCGAGTCCAGAGAAGAGCAACAAAGCTGGGGAAGGGACTGGAGAACAGGCCTTATGAGGAATGGCTGAGAGAGCTGGGAGTGTTTAGCCTGGAGAAGAGGAGGCTGAGGGGAGACCTCATTGCTCTCTACAACTACCTGAAAGGAGGCTGTGTAGAGGAGGGAGTTGGTCTCTTTTCCCAAGTGACAGTGGACAGGACAAGAGGGAACGGCCTCAAGCTCCACCAGGGGAGATTTAGGCTAGACATCAGGAGGAAGTTTTTCCCAGAAAGGGTCATTGGGCATTGGAATAGGCTGCCCAGGGAGGTGGTTGATTCACCTTTCCTGGAGGTGTTTAAGGGACGGGTAGATGAGGTCCAGAGGGACATGGTTTAGTGTTTGATAGGAATGGTTGGACTCGATGATCTGGTGGGTCTCTTCCAACCTGGTGATTCTATGATTCTATGATAAGGGAAACCCACCCTGTGCTCTGCTTCCAAAGCACCATCCTGCGCTCCTGCCTCAGTTTCCCCCCTCCAGTATCACTCCGGGGGCTTGGGAAAGCAGAAATGGTTGCACCAAGGGAGCTCTGTATCTTCTGGTGCTCAGCTTACCAGCTTTAAATGATTGGATCAATTAATTTGCTGCTGGTGGCTCATAATACAGGTGTTCAGCTTCCCGTGTGCATCTCAGTAAGCATGAGGACACTCGCCGTAGCTGTTGCACGGAGGAGCCTCTGAAGAGCTATTCAGTGACTGGGGGATTTATATTTGTACAATGGCCTCACTGTAGAGTTAGACGAGCTACTGACATGGCAGTACTTATAGTCTATAAAACAGCAATTATGCTTGTTATTAGATCATCCCATTTACAGCCTGAATCCTTTGCCTATGGTGCATGCAAAGCAACCCAGTGACTCTCGGAACGCGGGGCTAATCTGCGCTAATCCATTATGTAAATCACCAGGACAATAACCAGAGACAAATGTTAAATGTCTTAGAAACACCCGGTCTTCCTTAATGAAATTTGACCCACAAAAATTATGGTTCGGTCTGCAGATTGCTGGGAGGGACCGTGTGTGGGCAGAACATCTGCACTTTACAATTTGTAGAGGCAGTTTGAACTCCTGGGGCACCTCCTAATCTCAGCCTTTTCATGGAACCGCTGCTGAATTGGTCCCTGTACGTACAGTAAAGTGCCTGGACTCTTGGAAACAGGAACCCTGTACCCAAACGAGGTCATTTCGAAGTGGCTGCGGTCACCGTGGGGCTGTGATCTCCTCGCTGAGACCTTCCAAACTGTGGGTTTTGTTACTAAGACACTTGGGAAATCTCAGGGAGAATAAAACTTGACCAGTACTGTGGTGTGTCACAAGAGAATGCACTTTAATTAGTTAAAGCCACTCATGATATCTCTAGGTAGCAGCAGCAGCAAGTGGAGGCAGTGAGCACGATCCCAAAAGGCAAGCAGAGCATACCGGGGATTGGATCAAGACACTCAGCTGCAGGAAGAGAGGTTCTGATGGTCCACGATGGAGCATCACACCTGTGTGTCCATCCTGCCCCTGACAGAGCACATCTGGCTCAGATGTCCCTGAAAACAACTCTGAGGTATTGCTAAAGGAGTCACTCCCTGGCCATAGCTCCTTGTTTATAGACTCATGGAATGGTTTGGCTTAGAAGGGACCTCAAAGATCGTCCAGTCCCACCCCTGCCATGGGCAGGGACACCTCCCACTGCATCAGGGGCTCCAAGCCCCATCCAACCTGCCCTTGAACCCTTCCAGGGTTGGGGCAACCACCACTGCTCTGGGCAACCTGGGCCAGGGCCTCCCTACCCTCCCAGCAAAATATTTCTTCCTAACATCTCATCTCAATCTCTCCTCTTTCAGCTGCTTGTTGCAGCTCTTAATAGAAATATAGATATTCCTTATGAATCCCTTCTTGCAGATTCCTCATTAGTCTTTATCCCAGCGCTCTTTGTTACAGATATTGAAGAGATAACTACTGGAGGGCACTCTCTGTCATTAGGTCTGGTTATTATCTGTGAAGATCTGGGGTGTCCTTTGCTTTTACAGCTCGTCCTCCTGTTGCGGCAGGGAGAAGCAAAGCCACAAGGGGATGCCAGATAGATTCTCGTCTCTGCCTGGATTTTCTGCTCCTCCGAGAGAGAATCTGGGCTGTGGCAATGAATATTTTAAAATGTGGGGCTTAGGAATCTCAACAGCAACATGTTTTAGCAGCACGCTTTAAAGCAAATACAGGCATGGCTGTGCGTCTCTGCTCTTAACTGTCTATCGGCATTTCCAAGCTCTGCTAGCAGAGCTGCTAGACTTTGCATGATCTGCAAGATATAGATGAGCTTTTTCCTCCCCTCCCCTCCGCCCCCCCCCCCCCCCAATCTTTTTATTCAAATAAACCTTAGGATAATTACATGCAAAAATCCTGTGCTACTGCAATGTTGATATTGCACATTTAGAAATCATTGCAGTGAGGATGCATGTAGGCAGAGCCATAAGGATGGTGGCAGCTGGCTGCCAGGCTGGCACCGAGCGATTTGTCGCCAGTCACAGTGGAGCCTCGGTGGGTCCAGACGCTTCCCACAGTCTCGCACTTCTCTCAAACACCAAATTTGCCTCCGTGCTTGAGGTGCCCGCATGTGTTTAGCCCCTGCCCACATCTCAGAGGAGAGGCAGCCACGAACGTCTCAGCAGCAGCGTTGGGAGTTATTCTAAGTGAATCCATTTGGTTTTGCTCCGGAGTGGATGAGGGATGCTCAGGCAGCCAGCGGTAGGGGCTGGGATGCTGTTCGGGGCTAGGCCACCTGCACAGGGCAGTCCAGCCATAGGTGTCTGGCTGTGCTGGCAGCTTCTGAGCCAACTCGTAAGGTTGGACAGTCAATATCTTCTTTCAGGTGGGTTCTCCTTGACTTTCCCAGCTGGTATGACTGAAATGGAGGGATCTAGAGCCGGGCACTCGTGACGTTTGCGTGAAGGAGGTAATGGAAGGGGCTGCCCAGGGAGGTGGTTGACTCACCTTCCCTGGAGGTGTTTAAGGCACAGGTAGACGAGGTCCTGAGGGACATGGTTTGGTGTTTGATAGGAATGGTTGGACTCAATGATCCAGTGGGTCTCTTCCAACCTGGGGATTCTATGGTTTTGCAATTCTATGATTCTATGAAGGCAGACAAAGATGAGAACATCTCTCCAGAAGCTGCAGCTGAAGACTAGAGCATCTCCAACATCTCCAGACACACTTGTGAGAGCACCTGCATACAGCCCTGGGCCACTGCCAACCATCAGAAGAGCCCAGAACCTCACCTCATAGAATCATAGAATCATAGAATCACCAGGTTGGAAAAGACCCACCGGATCATCAAGTCCAAACATTCTTATCAAACACTAAACCCTAAACCATGCCCCTCAGCGCCTCATCCACCCATGCCTTAAACACCTCCAGGGAAGGTGACTCAACCCCCTCCCTGGGCAGCCTGTTCCAATGCCCAATGACCCTTTCTGTGAATTTTTTTTCCTGATGTTCAGCCTGAACATCCCCTGGCAGAGCTTGAGGCCATTCCCTCTCATCCCTTCCCCTGTCCCTTGGGAGGAGAGGCCAGCTTCCTCCTTTCCACATCTTCCTTTTAGGACACAACAGGATATTTTATTTACTCTCTGTGGGTGCGATGTGGAGGGAAGCAGGATGGTGAGCTCACCTGCTGCCCCATTTTCACCTCCACGCAGGGTGATCTAAGAGAAATACAGCCAAGCTTAACTTTGGAGGGCAGCAGCATGTGATGGATTGGAGAGAGGAGCCCCAGGGGCTTGGCTGGTGGAGGCAGCAGAGCAACTTGCTGAAACACAGAGCATTTTCATAGGGAAAAGCAGCTCTGCTATTTACGCCACTCATCAAAAATCAGCGGAGAGGTAGGGTACCTGCTGTGCCATAGAAGTGGTAATGGGCCAGCCTCCCGTCCCTACCTTCAGAGCTCCCGCTGGGCTGAGGCTGCTTCCCTTCTGCGCAGGCAAGGGTCTGTTGCTGTCATCATATCTGGGTTTGATTTTGCCAGTAAAAGTAACTTTCATGCCAGGCTGGGCTTCTGTGATTCTTTTATTGTCATTTTGGCCAAATTTCCGAATAGTTCTCTCTCTCTCTCAAAAAAAAAAAAAAAGAAAAAAATAAAAACAGAAAATACAGGAACAGAACATGAGGAACTCTTAGAAATAATGCTGGAAGCTTGGCAGTTCTGCACAAACAAGTTTCCTTCAAAAAAAAATTCCACAAAACAAACAAGCGACTTAGAATTCAGTTTTCAAATTTGCACATGGTTTCTTGCAAAAACCCTGCAATTCTGAGCCCATTTTTCATAGAATCGTGGAACGGTTTGGGTTGGAAGAGACCTCAAAGCCCATCTGGTTGCAATCCCTTGCATGGGCAGGGACACCTCCCACTGGATCAGGGGCTCCAAGCCCCATGCAATCTGCCCTTGGACACCTCCAGGGATGGGGCAGCCACAACTGCTCTGGGCGACCTGAGCCAGCTCCCCCCAACCTCCTTTATTATGAAAAAGGGAAATTGTAACTTTGCTTTTTTTGCTCACAAAACCAAACAAAAGCTCCAAAGGCAATTGTGACAATTTACCATCTAAAATTCACGGAAATAAGCATTTGCCATTTGTTAACTGGTTCTGTACTATCTTCCACCAGGGAAACAGGCACATTTTCCTAGGACATCTTCGTGGGTCCAGTTCCACATGGAAAGTGGCCCAGATTGTCCTGTGTGTGGGTCACGAGATGATTGGGAAGCCCCAACAAATTGGCATTCAAACCAAGAAGGTTGCTCTGTGCAGCCACACTAACATGGCCCCAACTCCCTTCCCTTCCCTGGGATTTTTTTCCTCTGGTACAAGCTTTGTTTACCTGTTCATGCCTTAATCAGAAGCATGTGAAATTACTACATAACAAGAACCCAAATGCTACCTGGGGTGTTTTAACAGCAAGATGAACACAGACGTGATGTTTAAGGTATCTCGAAGACTTCCTCTTCCACAAATAACCTGTGGTAGGGGAGACCCTAGAGCAGCTTCCAGTACTGAAAGGAGCTCCGGGAAAGCTGCAGAGGGGTTCTGGATTGGGGAAGGGCAGGAACAGGATGAGGGGAATGGTTTTCAGCTGAAAGGAGGGAGATTGAGATGAAATCTTGGGAAGAAATATTTCACTGTGAGGGTGGGGAGGCCTTGGCCCAGGTTGCCCAGAGCAGTGGTGGCTGCCCCATCCCTGGAGGGGTTCAAGGGCAGGTTGGATGTGGCTTGGAGCCCCTGATGCAGTGGGAGATGTCCCTGCCCATGGCAGGGGTGGGACTGGATGGGTTTGAGGTCTCTTCTACACCATAATCATTCTATAATTATATGAGAGAAGGAATAACCAGAAGGTGAAGCAGGCTGTGGGGTGCACTGTTCCCATTGAGGTAACTGGAGCTGGGAGGTGACTGTAGCATTGTCCTAACTCATTTCCCTAAACCTGCATAGTGCGGAGTTTGCACTATTTGCACTCTATTTTCATCGACCACAGCACTATTGCCTGTTGCAGGCTGAGAACCCAGTGGTGCCACAGTGCCCACGCCTGCAACTCCCTGCCCTAAGTTCTCAGAGGCTGGATGGCATCTTACAGTTCCTTTTTCCCTCTTAATATCTCAGTTCATAGCACCAGTACATGGATAGGAATATCAAACTGAAGGTACACCGGGAAGGCAAGCTCTATATTTGTGGGGATCATACATATGTGGGAATAGGAGATGGGACCAATACGGGAGTAACCAAGAAATGGGATGTGGGAGCCATCTGCTACGCGTGGGTTAGTGATTGATGGGAATGGTTGGACTCAATGATCCAGTGGGTCTCTTCCAACCTGGTAATTCTATGATTCTATGATTCTATGGGGTGAGGGTGACAGTCAGCCAGGAGCCCATGTGTGATGCTTGAGGCTCCAACAAACAGTCTCTGGATACCTCTGCTCTGTGCACAAAGCAAGGTCTGCAGTGGGAGGCTGTCCCAGTGCCTTTAATCATAGATTCATAGAATCACCAGGTTGGAAGAGACCCACCAGATCATTGAGTCCAACTATTCCTATCAAACACTAAACCATGTCTCTCAGCACCATGTCCACTCGTGCCTTAAAAACCTCCAGGGAAGGTGAATAAACCACCTCCCTGGGCAGCCTATTCCAGTGCCCAGTCACCCTTTCTGTGAAAAATCTTTCCTAATCTCTAGCCTAAATCTCCCCTGGTGGAGCTTGAGGCCATTCCCTCTTGTCCTGTCCCCTGTCACTTGGGAGAAGAGCCCAGCTCCCTCCTCTCCACAACCTCCTTTCAGGTAGTTGTAAAGAACAATGAGGTCTCCTCTCAGCCTCCTCTTCTCCAGGCTAAACACCCCCAGCTTTCTCAGCCGTTCCTCATAAGGTCTGTTCTCCAGACCCCTTCACCAGTTTCATTGCTCTTTAGATACCACCTTCCAATGCTGAGCAACTTCAAATGAACATGGGACTTCGTTGACTTGAGCTTTCATCAATGCTCTGTGTGTGTGCTCACATATATAATTATTATGATCATTTTGCACCGTTCTTGGCTGGTTTTAAGAGTTTCAATGTACCTACTTGTGACTTCCTTAAAGTCCTGTGTGCTGTTACAGATTTGTTGCTGCTCAATTAGCTCTAAGGAGATAAGACAGGTATCACTAACATTTAAACGGAGTAGAGGAACACATCAATTTGCATAAATTAATTAAGAGACTGACCTCGTTCCCCAGTACTCCTCTGAGAGCAAGTGAAAAAACCCAGTTTATGAAGTCAATATGTAGTTTGACACCTGAATCCAGCTTTCCCCAATCAAACGACAAAATTAATTCACAGCAAAATGCACCATAAGTCCCCTCACTTCAGTCATTTATTTTTTTAAGCTATCCCAGCAATTTATTTTTAAACATATCAGTACGTTATGTTCCATAACATTTCACATCTACAAAAACACCATATGTATTGGCAAGTGATTACTCATTAAAAGTGCCATATCATGGATGCAAGTATATCTGGCAGCCTGGGTTTTCCCCACCTCTTTTGGGTCTATGCCCTTATTGTTTCATGGACGCTTTCTTATCGAGCAAAGTGGCTGAGAATCTGTTTTCATAGAATCATAGGATCATAAAATCATAGAATCGCTAGGTTGGAAAAGATCTCCAGGATTATCGAGTCTAACCATTCCTACGAACCACTAAACCACGTCCTTGAGCACCTCATCCACCTGTGTTTTAAACACCTCCAGGGATGGTGACACAATCCCCTCCCTGGGCAGCCTCTGCCAGTGCCCAGTCACCCTTTCTGTGAAAAACTTTTTCCTAATGTCCAGCCTGAATCTCCCTGGGTGGAGCTTGAGGCCATTTCTTCTTGTCCTGTCTCCTGTCACTTGGGAGAAGAGCCCAGTTCCCTCCTCTCCACAACGTCCTTTCAGGTAGTTGTAGAGAGCAATGAGGTCTCCCCTCAGCCTCCTCTTCTCCAGGATAAACACCCCCAGCTCTCTCAGATGTTCCTCATAAGGTCTGTTCTCCAGCCCCTTCACCAGCTTCTCTGGACTTTCTCCAGAGCCTCAACATCCTTCTTGTGCTGAGGGACCCAGAACTGAACACAGGATTCAAGGAGCAGTCTCACCAGTACAGAGGGAGAATATCCTCCTGGACCTGATGGTCACACTGTTTCTGATCCAAGCCAAGATGCCATTGGCCTTCTTGGCCACCTGGGCCACTGCTGGCTCATGTTCAGTCACTGTCAACCAACACCCCCAGGTCCTTCTCCTCCAGGTAGCTTTCTAGACAGACTTCTCCTAGTATGAAGCTGCTCAGGGGTTTTGTGCCCCAAGTGCAGGACCTGCCATTTGGCCTTGTTAAACCTCATGCCATTGGTCTCAGCCCATGGATCCAGCCTGTTCAGATCCCTTTGGAACCTCCCTACCAGCAGATCAACACTTCCACACAGCTTAGTGTCATCTGCAAACTTGTTAAGGGAACACTCAATGCCTTCATCCAGGTCGTTGATGAAGACATTGAACAGGGCTGGATGCAGTACTGAGCCCCAGGGAATCCCACTTGTAACTGGCCTCCAGCTGGGTTTCACACCATTTCCCACCACTCTCTGGGACCTCCAGCCAACCAGATTTCCACCCAGGAGAGTGTACGCCTGTCCAGGCCAGAGGTGACAGTTTGCTAAGCAGAATGCTCTGATGAATTTTATCCCATGCTAAAGATGTATGTGAGGTCACGTCTTTCTCCTGTGAGCTGTGGAGGGAGGTGGGCATGGTCTACTAAAATTCAGAGCTGCACTTTGCTGTTGCAGAAGTCACTGGAAGGGGAGGCTGCTCCAACAAGCAAAGCAGCGTGTCCTCTCCGACCTGTGCCACACGCCTGCTGCGCTTTCCATAGCAGTGTTACAGCTACTCCACCGAGCACAGCTTCTCTCCATCAATGGCTTTAGTGCAGCTTGAAGACATTATTCACTGTAACAGCAATTATTTTGGAGCTGTCCCTCGATGCTCACAACCCACAGGCAGTAACTTTGAGAAGAGAGCTGCAAACCTCCACCGTGAGCTGTCTCATCGCTGAGTTGACAAGAGCAAATCGGTCTGAAACACCCAGGTTGGAGGGAGACAGAAAGTGAGCAGCTTTGGTGCTCGCGGGGGCTGATGGGCTGTGTGTGGGATTACCAGAGCTGGGCTAAGTTTCCTCTACACCAAGAGTATGGCGGATACCTCGGGGAGCGAGGAAGGGAGAAAGGGGATCTCCTCAGCTCCTGACTGCTCCCTGTAGTGCCCACTCCGCCTGTACTAGTACAGGAGAGAGAGCAGGGTGAGCAGTGGGGAACAAGAGAGGAGCTGGTCACACACTGGCGAGGCCACTCCTTGAATCCTGTGTTCATTTGTGGGTCCCTCACCACAAGAAGGCTGTTGAGGCTCTGGAGCGAGTCCAGAGAAGATCCACGAAGCTGGTGAAGGGGCTGGGGAACAGGTCTTATGAGGAACGGCTAAGAGAGCTGGGGGTGTTTACCCTGGAGAAGGGGAGGCTGAGGGGAGACCTCATTGCTCTCTACAACTACCTGAAAGGAGGTTGTGGAGAGGAGGGAGCTGGGCTCTTCTCCCAAATGACAGGGGACAGGACAAGAGGGAATGGCCTCAAGCTCCACCAGGGGAGGTTTAGGCTCAACATTAGGAAAAAATTCTTCAGTGAAAGAGTGATTGTGCACTGTCAGAGGCTGCCCAGGGAGGGGGTTGATTCACCTTCCCTAGAAGTGTTTAAGGGATGGGTGGATGAGGTCCTGAGGGCCATGGGTTAGTGTTTGATAGGAATGTTTGGGCTCGATGATCCAGTGGGTCTCTTCCAACCTGGTGATTCTGTGATCTCCTTCCTCTTCAGGAAGCTGCTGTGATCCATTTTCTCTCCTCAGATCATTTATCCAAGTGAATCCCTAGGCAAATTATTCCAAAGCTGAATCTGGAGATGGTCATGGAGTATGTCCCCACAGTGGGAAGTGGGGGAAAAAGAAATCTCCTCACGTATCGCACACCTTTGACACCTTCTCGTTCATATTAGTGGCCCAGCTGCTGCAAGGGCAGAGCAGAAGACAGGAGCAAGGCATTTGTTTAGCAGATCATCATGAATAACAGGCCATGAAAAAAAATGAATCCAGGTGCTTGAAGACAGAGTATAAACCATAATTAAAACCTACCCGTGCTACTATGACAGATGGTACAATACGTACCCTGAAAATCGTCCCTGAACGTTTATTTAATATCCGAGAACGCTAACTGCCAGCAGGCTGTGGTGCTATTACTGCATCACCAATCTATAGCTGCCATCCAGGAAGAAATTCTCTGGATTGCCTCATGATTCCCATAAAACCCACAGACCATCGTGTAACCTGATGCAAGAAAGCTTGAGTTCATCACAGACAGACTGACGTGGATGCAAATAGAACACCTGGGGCAGCATACTTTACAGAGATAAGGTCAGGAATGAAAAGTCTTATGAGGAGTGGGTGAGGGCCCTGGGGCTGTTTAGCCTAGAGAAGAGGAGGCTGAGGGGAGACCCCATTGCTCTCTACAGCTCCCAGAAATGAGGTTGTAGTGAGGTGGGTGCTGGACTCTTCTCCCACGTAATAAGTGATAAGGCAAGAAAAAATAGCCTCAAGTTGCACCAGGGGAGGTTCAGATTGGATATTATAGAATCATAGAATCATAGAACAACCAGGTTGGAAGAGACCCATTGAATCATCGAGTCCAACCATTCCTATCAATCACTAAACCATGTCCCTCAGCACCTCGTCCACCCGTCCCTTAAACCCCTCCAGGGAAGGGGACTCGACCCCCTCCGTGGGCAGCCTCTGCCACTGCCCAATGACCCTTTCCGTGAAATATTTTTTTCTCATGTCCAGCCTGATGTGATCTGGCAGCTCTGCCGAATATGGATTCTGCTCAGAGGGTAATGTCCCCCCCTCACCTCTCCTTCGTCTCCCCTGCAGTGCCAGGTTTGGGAACAGTCCCCTTCTCCTTCACCCCCTCACTCATCTCCGCCGAGCGCCTCTTGCTCCCAGGGCACCACAAACCGCTGGGCAGGACCCTCTCGGAACCGCTGTCCCAGAACCCCAAGGTCATCCAGCAGCAACTGGTGTACCAGCAGCATTACACCCAGTTCCCGGAGAGGCTCAAGCAGCAAACACACCTGGGCAAGGTGAGTTGCAGAGGCCTAGGGCACAGGAGGCTCGGGGAGAGAGATGCAGGAGGCTCAGAGAACGATGCAGGAGGCTCGGTGAGAGATTATATTTATTATATTTATTATATAAAAATTTCTTTATTGACGGCATGATGGAACCTCTGCCCAGGTCAGTGGTGGTGTCTCCATCCCTAGAGAGGATCAGAAACCGTGTAGCTATGGCACCAGGCACAGTGGAGTTAGTCTGATGGCTGGGCTGGATGAGCTTAGAGGTCTTTTCCAACCTTAACTATTCCATTCCATGATTCCATTCCATTCCGTCCCATTCTATCACTTAAAAGTTCAAAGCTCCGCCAGGGGATATTTAGGCTGGAGATTAGGAGGAGGTTTTTCACAGAAAGGGTCATTGGGCATTGGAACAGGCTGCCCAGGGAGGTGGTTGATTCACCTTCCCTGGAGGTGTTTAAGGCACAGGTGGATGAGGTCTTGAGGGACTTGGTTTAGTGTTAGATAGGAATGGTTGGACTAGAAGATCTGATGGGTCCCTTCCAAGCTGGTTGTTCTATGATTCTATGATTCTATGAAATGCAAACATGACCACAAACAAAATCACAATGAGGTGTTTTGTTTTATTGTAGGAACACGCTCTGGTGTTCTGAAGTGGGATTTGCAGTCCTGGAGTGGGACAGAGCTGCTGCAGCACTGACATGAAAAGATTGCTTAACCTGTTCCTCATTCCAGCTTTAAAAAGGCTGCACAAGAATAACTTCTGCACGTCCGTCATTCTGCCTTTGTGCAGGCTACGGCAGGAACTGAATTCTTCTGCTTTCCCACTAATACTGCTCCTGCTTTCAGAGTTCATTTTCTGGTGCATATTTCTCCCTAATCCATTTCTGCCACCCTGCTTCCACCTTTTATGCCTTTGATGTTATCTTTCCTGGCTCTGGTGAGTCAGAGTGGCTCTGTAGCTCATGGGGAGCAATGCCGAGAGCTGGACTGTCCCCGGGGAGCACCCGGGCTTTGCTTCAGTGGCAGACGGAGAAGCCTCTTGCTCAGGGCCAGCTCTGCAGAGCAGTGCTCTGCAAATGTTCCTGCTATTTGTAATCAGCCGCAGTTGTCACACTTTGATATTTGTTCTTTATAAGCACTCCTGCGGAGCTTGCCAACAGGAATGTTTTCTACACAAAGATGCAGCAGCATGTGTTTCAGACATGAATTTTGAACTTATGAGTATTCACGCTGGAAACCTGAGGAGTCTGATGTGATTAAGAAGCCGATCCACATCACATGGCTTGTTTGCAGTCAAAACAGTTCCAATGCTGAATTATGAAAATCATTAAGCCCAAGCGTAGTCGACTGGCAGAGCCGTGTGTCCCCATACCCTGATCACCTCGACATCAATCCATGGACCAAGCAGGGCCAGACGAGCAGGCAACGCGATGCACAGAGCAGAAAGTTATTCAGCACAGTGAGGTGAGGGTAATAAAACCCCAGACTGAGAGAAGGGGTGCTTGAAAGTCTCTGCCTGAAGAATAGCTTATCAGAGCACTGTGGGATGCTGTGCCTGGAGAAAGCCAAGGTGAGATTGGAAGGGGCTCTGAACAACCTGATCTTGTTGAAGATGTCCCTGCTCACTGCATGGGGGTTAGACTGGATGACCCTTGACGGTCCCTTCCAACCGAAACCATTCTATGGTTTTATTAATGCTGCGAAAGGACCAATGAGGTAGTGATGGTGGCTCATAATCGTGCTTAGGTTTAAAAGGAGGGTGATTTCTTGTCATAATACACCCTGGAAGCTCTCATCTAAGCTCCCTGACCAGCCCTGGACCCCAGGGTGACACTCCTCCTTTTCTCAAGTGTGTCTCATCTATGTTACAGCAAAGGCACCATTATCTCTTAACATCTGTGTGTGGAAGCCCTCAAAGCACAAAAGACTACACCTTACTGTGAATAAATAATGGAGCGAAAGAGAAGCAATATTCAGTAGCACACTGCTGGTTGAGCCAACATGGAAAACGATCTCACGGTGCCAGTACTGTTCAGACAGGAAAAGAAATGTAGTCTCTCTCCTGGTGACTTTAATCATCTGGGAACATCTAGATAGAATCATAGAATCATAGAACAGCCAGTTTGGAAGAGACCCATTGGATCATCGAGTCCAACCATTCCCATCAAACACTAAATCATGTCCCTCAGGACCTCATCTACCTGTGCCTTAAACGAAAGGTGTCCTTGTAAAGGGTATGATACCCAGTTAATAACTGGAAGAAGGGTCATAGAAGAGGAATAAGGAACTGCTCCATGCCCAGTGCCCTTCACCAGGCAGTGCCTGCAGCCTCATATCCTGCTGCGATGCCCCCACGGAGGTTTTTCCAGGGAGCTCTGCCAAAAGGACACAAGGTGGTTCTTATAAATGATGCTGAAAATGGTCCAGGTGAAGTAGTGACCGAGGAGATCAGGTCAGCACCTTTGTGTCTAACTTACAATGATGAAGCAAACCATGGCAGAACCTTGATGTCAGCTAAAACCTCTAGAGGTACCTGCAAAGACCCTGACCAGCAAGGCTGGTGGGTGCTTCATGTCCCTCAGTCAATCAAGGTTACAGGTGTCTGGTAATTCCAGTGAATCTGCAGCTTCCTGGCACCAAGGGGCAGAGCCAGGACACTGGACACTTCAGGATGCAGATCCCTGGATGCTCCAGTGATGCTAGCACGTGTTCCAGTGCCTGGTATCCAAAATCTGATCAGGCTGAATTGTCCCAGGTGCTGTTTTCCCTGTTTGTTCCCTGCATTTAGTGTCTGCAGGGGGTGTGTACTGCCTGTTACTGTGCTGTGCTTGCAGCTCGGTGACGGCTCTGGCACAGGATGCTTTGGAGCAGGAGAGAGGGTGATGGATTGCCAGGGGAAACATGTCGGTGCTGAGTCTCCGTTCCCCCAGTGTGGATGCATGAGGATAGGAGCAAGGAATTAATCTGGCCTCCTACCAGCCAGCAGCAGTTTAGGAAGCTGCTCCATTTTTCTTGTCGCAGATTGTAGCTCCCAGCTGAGACACAGCTGCTGTACCGGCGCTGCTTCTCTACCCTTTTTCACTGCCAGGTACCGGTGAAAAGGGTGAAGTAAGACTGTTCTCATAGCCAGATCCCTGGCTTGGTTTGGCACTGGCACTTTACAGCTGTATCAGTGGTTTGGAGGACCTGCTGCCTTGCAGCTGCAGGTGGTACCGAGCAGAGGGGTCCTAGCTTGGCCACAATATCTGGCTGTCCTTATCCCATGCCAAGCCTACAGCCATGTGGGAGGCATCACCAGGCATGTGGGGCTCCTTGTAGTGTCAGCACGTGGGGTGCTGGGGCCATCTTCATTGTTTATTATTTGTACATTTACCACAACGAATGATGGACTCTGTAGACCCTGCCCCCTCCAGCCCCAGAACGAACACAGAAGGAGCCGAGAGCATCCCAACCATGTAAGGATTGCTGCAGTTGGTGAGCCAGCTGCACCTTGGCCAACGCAACCAGTCATGTCTTCACGCACATCCCCGCTCCACATCAGTCTGCTGCTCACTCATCAGCTTTAGAAACGCTGAGATGGGCTCAGAGGACAAATCATGGGCTGTCGTGTAGTTATTTCTCTTCTCTTGACTACTCACCAAATGCTGCCTTCTGTTGTCTACCACCCATGCAGGACCTGTGAAGCTCCAGAGACCCGAGCATCAGCACTCATCTCATCTGCTCGGCTACGGTAGCTAGAAGACAGGTTGACTAGAAGCAGAGCTGTAGTGGCAGAGTCTAGGAAACAGCATCACAGATTCTCAGCCAGCTTAATTCTGCATTTCAGTCCCTGGAAATACCTATAGGAAGGGAAATGAGTGGGAAAATCAGACAGAGTTGTTGGGTTTGGCTGCTGGCTCACACTTCTAATTAATTTCTTCACTGGTCTAGCAAAGCAAAGCTCCTGTCCAGGATCAGGGTTGCTTTCTGCTGGAACCTGGGATGCATGCCATGTTTTCACTTGGGTTGAGGATCTCAGGTGACTACTTCATCCCTGGAGCTCCCAGCAGGGAACCGAAGCTACGTCTGCATCTGCACTGGTATCGGCCAAGCCTGCATGTTACCTTCTGGGCCAAACAACCTGGGAGCAAGGAGTGTACATGCAAAGGCTCTGTGACCACATGGCCCCTCACAGGCGAGAACAGAGCCTGCTGCAGGCTGCTCGTCCAGCTCTGATGCCAGTAGGAGTCATCTAATGTAGGGAAGATTGAGGTGAGATCTTAGGAAGAAATGTTTTGCTGTGAGGGTGGGGAGGTCCTGGCCCAGGTTGCCCAGAGCAGTGGTGGCTGCCCCATCCCTGGAGGGGTTCAAGGGCAGGTTGGATGGGGCTTGAAGCCCCTGATGCAGTGGGAGGTGTCCCTGCCCATGGCAGGGTTGGGACTGGATGGGCTTTTAGGTCCCTTCCAACTTGAACTGTTCTATGATTACTCATCTTTTGTACTGATGATTGGTCCAAGAGTAATGGGCTCAGTGCTGTCCCTGATAGCAAATGCACAGGCACAGTGAGAGAGAGTGTAAGAACAGTTTGAGACAGTCTGTTTGCCCCAACTTGGAGGTGACATGGTAAATAGTTGTTTGGAAACCCACTTGAAGAACAAACAGATCACAGAGAAGCTTTCCTGGCCCAGACTCACACTGAAGCTTACTACCTTGCCATGGTTTTGTGGCTTCCCCACAGACACTGTATTAAGAAAGCAAGGTCAGCCTGGCCTCTTTTCTGGGCAGAGGGAGCATGCAGAATACCTTTCCTTCAGTCCAGTCCCTTGCCATTTGCACTTCTGCATGTCTGGATATGACAGAGACATCGAGGAAACCACCCAGACCAGGGCAGAGCTGCATGAAGCACATCTCAGCATCATCATGAGCAATGCCTCATCCTTCTCCAGTAACAGCAGCAGTTGCTGCATAGGAGGTACTAGTTGCTGAGAAACCACCTCCTCACCATGTAGTCTGCAAATGAGAGTTATTCTGAGATACTTTACCTAATGGTCTTCATCGTACAAGTGAATACCTACCAGAAAAAAAATGACAGTACTGGGTACAAAGCTTCTGGCTACCCCGACTGCTACTTCTTTTCCTGCTAGAGGAACTCCACGGCTGGAGCTCTGCAATCAAAACCAATTTTCCCTTCTCCATCTTGCTTTTCTTGCCTCTTCAAATTAGTGGAGTAGCAGTGTGCTTTCAATGGAGTTGCCCAGAGAAAAAGGTAACTCTTCTTTTTTTCCCCCCCATTAGCTTTGCAGTGTGTAGGAGATCAGCCCCGGAGTGAGACTCCCAGCCAGCTGGGACTACGGGAATGTGTGGAGAGGGTAAAGCTGAAGTTTTGTTCTCCACACACTAATACTTCATTTCGCAGGCTCCTTCACGAAGGCAACAAGGCAAAACAAATGAGCCTTGATAGCCTTACCCAAATGAGTTATCATCTTGGCAGTTTATCCCCCGTTCCCCTTCATGGGTAGCTGCTTCCCTCACAGGGAAGGATGAGAAGTCTTGATTCATGCAGGCAGGCAATGCTAGATGAGACATCAGATCATGGTGACACAGACAAGACTCTCCTGGCCTTCTGTCCCTCAACCTCCCACAGCCATGACTTGCTCCATGAGGGAAAACTGCTCGGATGTCGTGCCAAGACACCCATTTAGTCGCAACACTGAGACGGATCTTCCCAGACATTTTCCCTTCCCTAAAGAGAGGTAAAAGGCCATTTGAACTACCAAACCTGGATTTTGGAGAACTACAATAAATAGCTGTTTCAACGGAAAAGTTTCAAAATAACCAGGCCAGACAGAATAGAAATCAAATGGGTTTGCACGCTCCTCAGTGTGCATTTTGTAAGGGCTGCTCTTGTCCTCCTTATGGTGGGTAAGAGGATGAGTCTCTCCTTCCTCAAATTAGGGGTTCTACCCAGCAAGCTCTTCATGGGTCTGTAGATACCTGCACCTTGGACACACCAGCCTTGCAGTTTTAGCCTAGGAGCTGGTCCATTCGCAAAGTCAGAGTGCTTGTGTAAAAGATTTAGATTAGACATTAGGAAGACATTCTACATGATGAGTGTGGGGCAGAAGTGGTCCAGGTTGCCCAGAGCAGTGGTGGTTGCCCCATCCCTGGAGGTGTTGAAAACCAGGCTGGATGAGGCTTAGAGCAACCTGATGCAGTGGGAGGTGTCCCTGCCCATGACAGGGGGTGGGACTGGATGGGCTTTGAAGTCTCTTCCAACTCAATCCATTCCATGATTCTATGATTCTGCGATTCTAGAGTCTCCAAGAGCATAAGCAGGAGCAGAACCATACAGGTCCTGGTCCAGGGGGATATGCAACTGTTCTGACTCAAAAACCTGAATCTGGATTGAAAGTCTGAATTGAAACTTGCCCGTGGGGCTCAGCAGGCTTTGCGGATAGCAGTGCCCGGGTTATAACATCTATCTAGACAAACATATCCCCCTGCAACCTTTCTCCTGTTTCTCCTCCTCTTTCTCCTTCTCTCCTTTATTTATTTTCTTTCTCTCCTCCCCTCTCCGCTTCCCTTCCCCAGCCCTGGCTGCAGCAGTAGCAGCAGAAGCGAGGTGGAATCAGCCGCCCGAATCGTGGAGCAGCAGGGAGCTGACACATCAATCACAGCTCTGCTGTTGGAATTAATGAGAGCGCCACAGGTTCGGGCTGTCACTCACTACCCTCACTTTGCTGCTTCCATATGGCTGCCAGCCGACAGCCTCACGCTTCCCAATCTCTGCCAATTACAGCCTCAGCACTCCCAACCTCCTCCTATTAGGCTCACAGCTTCATTATTCTAATTAAGCCAAACAAGCTGAGCCCTCCCTTTTTCACTGTTGATGCATGTCTCTTGCATGCATCAGAGCTACACTGCAGCAACCCCCTCGCTGGGGCACCCTTGGAGATAAAAAGAGAGAGGCAGCACGCAACATCGGAATGTCTGCTCTCCCTACTGCTTCTCTGGTCCTCACTCCCTCTGGGCAGCAGGGGAAATGCCCCTGCTTGGCAGTAAATCTCAGAGGGCCCCTTTCTTGTCAGAGTAATTGCAGGCAAGGCTGGCTGAGCTCAGCCTCCAAAACTAATTAGTCAGGGGATCCTTCAAAGCTAGATTGCATTTCCACCTTTAGTGTTGCTGTTCAGGTCTGCCTTCTGCCCCAAAGAGATGGGAGGAGGCACCGCGTAGGCAGGAGCCCATTGGGAAGAAGGAAAAGTGTTCAGTTGTGGGCCCCTCACTACAAGAACGATGTTGAGGTTCTGGAGCGAGTCCAGAGAAGAGCAACAAAGATGGTGAAGGGGCTGGAGAACAGACCCTATGAGGAGCGGCTGAGAGAGCTGGGGGTGTTTAGCCTGGAGAAGAGGAGGCTGAGAGGAGACCTCATTGCTCTCTACAACTACCTGAAAGGAGGCTGTAGAGAGGAGGGAGCTGGGCTCTTCTCCCAAGTGACAGGGGACAGGACAAGAGGGAATGGCCTCAAGCTCCACCAGGGGAGATTTAGGTTAGACATTAGGAGGAAGTTTTTCACGGAAGGGGTCATTGGGCATTGGACTAGGCTGCCCAGGGAGGTGGTTGATTCACCTTCCCCGGAGGTGTTTAAGGGATGGGTAGATGAGGTCCCGAGGGACATGGTTTAGTGTTTTATAGGAATGGTTGAACTTGATGATCCGATGGGTCTCTTCCAACCTGGTTGTTCTATGATTCTATGATTCTATGAATGTCACCTTTCTCCTGGTCTGCTGAAAGGAGTTGTGGTTAGGAGGGGTTTGTACTCCCCTGGGGCACAAAAATGCTCACCACCCTCATTTGCTGGCTGGTGGTGACTTGAGACAAGTGGTCACAACTGCAAAAGGAGGTTTGAGCAGAAACCTTGGGTGTTGATAGTGAGATGGAGCAGAGAATGCTGATAACCACTGCTCTGTATAACAGGTGGGGTTCCTCTGCCACTGAATTGCATGGGCACACTCAGGAGGAGTGGGTTAACCTCTTTCTGCAGGTAAGTCTGATGGCAACACGGGGGGACACAGGTCCTTGTGCTATGGAACAGAGCCCCACTCCTTCACCAGCATCTCCTCCATGTCTGGGCTGCACTGGCATACACAGACATTTCCAGGACTGTCTGAGCTGAAAAAGAAGGCAGTTGGGTTTACTGGAAAGGATGAGATAGAGGCTGATCTGTGTGGCCCATGGATATAATGGGCCGCGAGCAATCCTGGGTCACTGACCTGGCCAGCGTGGGGAGGCAACAGGACTTCACAGGCCTATCTCCACCTGTGCTGGGGCTCCTGCTCCCACAGAGGTGTTGGTAGACCTGACTCTGTCTGTGCCCCCCACCTGGCCTGGGGAGATCTTGGGGTTTAGGCACACGCAGGAACAATAAGCTGGTCCCTGCTGGGAGGGGAAGGGCTCTTCTGCGGGTGTCTCTCTGCTATTGCAGCTCTCGGGATTTGCTGACCTTTGAATCCCTTAATTCGGTTGCTCTCAGCTTTACTCCAACCAGCGCAGCCAAGAGATGCAGCTGCTGGGTGGCTGCCAAAGAAGGGCCCAGGCTCCAGCCAAGGTAGAGAAATGCCTCTTCCTGCTTGTGCTCAGGATTGGAGAAACAGCAGTGATATTTCTCCAACTCTCCTCCCTCTCCATGCTCTGTGACATGAAGCAGCATTCAGAAAAGCCTTGGTAAACAAGGTGATACCACCTGCCTCAAACCAGGATTTCCTTTCTTATTCCTTCCAAATCCTGATCTACGTTTTTCAAAAAACTTGATCTCCAATTTCATTTCCCATTTTCTAAACAACTCTGACCTTTTAGTAACTTCCCCAGTGCCTCTTCTCCCACCGCTGCCAGAAGTAGAAGCAGGAGGCTTCCCAGTCAAACTGTGAGTGGTTTGTGTCATCCCAATCCATAATATTTTGAAAAAAAAAAAAAAATCAACATTTTTTCCCTGAATTACTCCCAAATTACTTCCTGTCAAGTTCTGTAAGATGCCCCCACTGACTGTCCTGAGCTTGAGCTCAGTCCCACCTGCCCTGAGTCCATCAGCACTCGTCATTCCCCATCTCCTGCTGTTTGTCACCTCTGTGGGTTGACCCCTGCACATCTGTTGCTCCTACCTGCCCAGCTCCTCTCCGTGTCCAACACAACTGTGTCTGCAGCCCCGTGGGGCCTGGCACCTGTACTTTTGGCAGAGCCGATGACCTGGTGCTACGTCTCCAACCAGGCACGAGGCACTGTGGGGCTGCAGGTGGGACCTGGCGCCTGCATTTTTGGCAGAGGTGATGACCTGGTGCCACGTCTCCAACCAGGCCCAGGGTACAGCTGGGCTGCAGGTGGGACCTGGCACCTGCTTGCATGGCAGAGCCAATGACCTGCAGCCACCGACCTCTGCCAGGCCAGCAGGTGGAGGGGGATGTAAGCAGCAAAGACATGTTGGCTATGACACTGTTAGCATTTTCCCAATGAGTTATTACCAGGTTAAAGGGTTGTGATAGTGCCAATATCCAAAGCTGGGTTATTGTGTTATTAATGTGCGGCTGTCGCTGGCTATTAGCACTGTGATCAATCCCCGGTGACAAGGGCTGCTTAGCCTGTCACACTTTGTTTTATCTTCCATTCTTAGACTTTTACTAACTCACAAATTGCTAATCCAATCTCCTATAACCCAGTTAGGGGAGGACATTGTCTCCGTGCTGCTCAGATGCAGGAGCTGGGGCCCTGGGAGAGGACGTGCTGGTGTCTGGGTAGGTACATGTTTCTCAGGGGTGAGAGGAGAGTATGTTGCCTGCGATAAATGTACGAGTGCTGCAGTGCCCATCTCTTCCAGGAAAGTCTCACCAGCTACCCCGAGCCAACGTGATGCTGTTCTTCAGGTTAGATCTGAGGAAGAAATGTTTTCTTGTGAGGGTGAGGAGGCCCTGGCTCAGGTTGCCCAGAGAAGTGGTGGCTGCCTCATCTCTGGAGGTGTTCAAGGCCAGGTTGGATGGGGCTTGGAGCCCCTGATGCATTGGGAGATGTCCCTGCCCATGACAGGAGTGGGACTGGATGGGCTTTGAGGTCCCTTCTGACCCAAACCATTCTATGATTCTATGATTCAGGAGACCATCTTACCTCAGCCTTCAGTACTGACTTACATCCAGGTCATGTCCTTGTCACCCCATGTCAACCTGTGGGTGTCATCTCTTCATAGCCCACCCCAGTGCCATCAGGACAGCATTGAAACTCATCCAAATGCCTCCATCAAGCATCTCAGAAGCCTCAAGAGCTTTAGCAGCTCCACCCTGAAGCCTTCAACGTGCAGAAGTGACCGTAAAACTGCAGTACCAAGGACAAATCTGTGCTTTGGAGCAACCCATTAGAAAGAGCTGGCAGCTTCTCTTTGACCTCAAGCTTGTTTCATTGCCCATTTATTGGAAATGTTGCATTTCTCCGAGTCACTCCATTTCTGGTCACTGACTGCTGCAATATCTGCTCGTAGGAGAGCTCAAGGCAACCTGAGAAGGAGAGATGTTGCATTTCTGCTCCAACCATCAAATGTGGAGACCATGCTGCCTTTACACTGGGACTGTGAACTACCCAGAAATCCTGTTCTAAATGCACTAAAACACACAGTCCATCTCTTGAGGTGGAGACCTGAGGAATTTGGGTTGTAAAAGGAATTCCATTCATTCTGCCCATGGTAGTTGTTGAAGGTAGAGAGATAAGATTGACAGAGCTGGTGGAGATGATCTATGATTATAGAATTGTAGAATCATAGAATCACCAGATTGGAAGAGACCCACTGGATCATTAAGTCCAACCATTCCTATCAAACATTAAACTATGTACCTCAACACCTTGTCCACCCACACCTTAAACACCTCCAGGGAAGCTGAATCAACCACCTCCCTGGGCAGCCTCTGCCAGTGCACAATAACCCTTTCCATGAAAAATTTTTTCCTAATGTCTAGCCTGAACCTCCCCTGGCAGAGCTTGAGGCCATTCCTTCTTGTCCTGTCCCCTGTCACTTTGGAGAAGAGACTAGCTCCCTCCTCTCCACAACCTCCTTTCAGGTAGTTGGAGAGAGCAATGAGGTCTCCCCTCAGCCTCCTCTTCTCCAGGATAAACGCCCCCAGCTCTCTCAGCCGTTCCTCATAGGGCCTGTTCTCCAGCCCCTTCACCATCTTTGTTGCTCTTCTCTGGACTTACTCCAAGAGCCTCAACATCCTTCTTGTGCTGAGGGGCTCAGGTACAATGTGGAACACCCACCTAAGGGACACTTGGGGTTGTGTGAGGAGCGAGGAAGGGGACTGGTGTGGCTGAACTGCGGGTAAAGGGCACAGGGTTAGTGTGGATGGTCTTGAGTGGGGGTGACTAGGATTTGAAGATGGGGCCAATGAAGTTGGAATAATATTGTTGTAATAATACTCCGCATGGTGCACCCTGTGCAGAAGGGAGCCCTGAGAGTTTCCCAAGAGTCCCACTCCTGGCCCCTGGAATGTTCCTGCACACACTGTTCAGCTTGGCGAACCAGTAATTTTGCTGCAGTTGCTATGTGCACACTGAGAAACTGCTTTTTGCTCCCTGGCCAAGACAGTTTTGTAACATCTCTGCATGCAGCAACAGCCTCCCTGCGATGGGTGAGCTGAATTCGTATGTGCACAGCCTGAAAACCTGCAATAGTGCCCTGAGGCTTGCAAAAGGCAGCCTATCAATAAATGATAATGATTCCTGAGCCAGAAAGCCAACTGGCAAGTTCAGGAGTCCCAGAAGCTCCAAGCACACAAGGGAGAGCTCCCAAAGGACACACGGGGGAAGGATCTGGCTGTGCTGAGCATCACAGCTCTGCTGCTGGGCTCCGGGTCTGGCAGCCTGTGTCCTGGTGGGGCAGGAAAGCAAGGGTGGGAAGGAGTTTCCTACAGGGCATGACCTCCCTCTGTGCAAACAGAGGCGTTGGGAGCCCCGAATTCTGCCAGGAGGTGAGGAGGATGCTGTCTTGAGATCTAATCCATGGTGAGTTTGTCAGCAGGACCAGGCACACTCGTGGCCTTTTCTCTAGTACCTTCAGGCCCCTCCACAGATCTCGAGTCCTATTTTTAGGCTTCCATATCTCAACAAGACCCTGTGAAATAGCTTCAGGTGTTAGCAGAGCCAGACTTGGACTCTCAGCCCAATCCAAGAGCTGGGGAAGTATATGGACAATGGGGCAAGTTCCCAGAGCCCTGCAGCTTTCCATAACCTTTACTGTGTTGGAGAATTGTTTTCAGTAGTAATGACCCCTCTGTGTGCATGTGTGTGAACACAGGCTGTGCAAACATCATACCATAGTGCTGCTGAGCACACTATAGAGCTGGGCTTGTTTAGCCTGGAGAAGAGGAGGCTGAGAGGAGACTTCATTGCTCTCTATAACTACCTGAAAGGAGGTTGTGGAGAGGACGTTACTGGTCTCTTCTCGCAAGTGACAGGAGAGAGGACAAGAGGGAATGGCCTCAAGCCTCACCAGGGGAGGTTTAGGCTGGAGATTAGGAGGAAGTTTTTTCACAGAAAGGGTCATTGGGCATTGGAACAGGTTGCTCAGGGAGGTGGTTGATTCATCTTCCCTGGAGGTGTTTAAGGCACAGGTAGATGAGGTGCTGAGGGACATGGTTTAATGTTTGATAGGAATGGTTGGACTTGATGATCTGGAGGGTCTCTTCCAACCTGGTTGTTCTATGATTCTATGATTCTATAACCAGTTATTAGGAAACGGATAACACCACAAAAGCAAGAAAGGACCACTCAGGCCAGTTAGGTGGCACCAACAGGAGGGGCAGGACTACACAGGTCTTGGTATAGCATTAATTTTGAAAAAAAAGATCACAGATATATTCTTTTAAACTCCCTGAGTGATAAATGTATTGAAATGGTTACAATGGTTTTTTCACAGAAAGGGTCATTGGGCACTGGCAGAGGCTACCTGGGGAGGTGGTTGATTCACCTTCCCTGGAGGTGTTTAAGGGATGGGTGGATGAGGTCCTGAGGGACATGGTTTGATAGGAATGGTTGGACTCGATGATTCACTGGGTTTCTTCCAGCCTGGTGATTCTATGATTCTACAAGTTGTGTACTTGCACGGTGTTGCACGTGGTGAAAAACATGCAAATTCCTTTGCAACTTAGACTCGCGGAGTCATTAAGGTTGGAAAAGACCTCTAAAATCATTCAGGACAACCATCGGCCCAACCCCACTGTGCCTGCCAAGCCATCACTGGACTTGTACAGTCTCTACTGTTAATATTTGCAGACATGAATATGAATATTAAATACTCCAGGGGACAAAAATTACAACACAAGTTTTCCACAAGTTTTCCATGGGTGCTTGGTACAACTGGACAGATAATGCTTTGTTTCATTTTTTTTCTGAGTATCGTGATGACACGAAAATGGAGAATTTGATGTGGCAGACCAAAATTATTGCCAACATGCCCCTTATCAAGTGAGTTCATCCACTGGGCAGCACTCTCGCTGACATACTTTGAACTTTGGGCACCTGAGCTGCTTTGAGCTAAATTAGAATCAGGGTTTGAGCTGTTCTGCTAAGTCTCATATAAGTAGCTTCATTTTCTGAAAGTTAACTGCATGTTTTCAGGCTGTTTCTCTCTAGAAGTAATAACACAGGGCACTGGGATGTAGAAAGGACATTTCTTATGCTTTTTCCTATAGAAACCAAGACCACCTTTGAGCTGTTGGAGCCATGAGGGACAGAGGTGGAAAAGAGTCAAATCTGTAGACAGAAGAAGTGACCCCAAACTAACCAACAGAGGATTCCATCCCATATATGTCACATTTGGGATAAAGCTGAGGGATCACAGGGGTCGATCCCTCTTCAATGGCTGATGCCCAGTGGGGACGTCTGTGTCTTTGCCCTGATCCTATATCCATGTGTTCCTCAGTCCAGTTCCTGAGTCCAACTCCCTCCTGCCACTGAGTGTAACCTGGGACCTTTCCCCCTTGACCTCTCTGCAGCATCAATGGTGATGTAACCATCGACGGAGAGGGGGACAATTTTGTACATTTGTATATAATTTGTTTTCTTATTAGTACTATTCTTTTATTATTATTACTCTTTCATTAAAGCTGTTCTAGCTTTAGTTTCCAACCCACAAGCCTCTTTCCCCTCATTTCCCTTTCCCCTTTCCCTGGTGGTCAGGGAGGATGGGAATTAGAATCATAGAATCATAGAATAATCAGATTGGAAGAGACCCACCAGATCATCGAGTCCAATTGTTCCTATCAAACACGAGCCCATGTCCCTCAGCACCTCATCCACCTGTCCCTTAAACACCTCCAGGGAAGGTGAATCAACCCCCTTCCTGGGCAACCTCTACCAGTGCACAATAACCCTTTCCGTGAAAAATTTTTTCCTAATGTCTAGCCTGAAGCTCCCCTGGCAGAGCTTGAGGCCATTCCCTCTTGTCCTGTCCCCTGTCCCTTGGGAGAAGAGACCAGTAACATCCTCTCCACAACCTCCTTTCAGGTAGTTGTAGAGAGCAATGAGGTCTCCCCTCCACCTCCTCCAGGCTAAACACCCCCAGTTCTCTCAGCCGTTCCTCATAGGGCCAATTGGGATCATAACTCATCATATTTGGCTGCCAAACAGACTGGGCTGAGGTTAAACCATGACAACACCACATTTCTGTGTTTCCTTATACCCGGGCAGGCTTTCCAGCCAGACTTCAGGCATATTGGAGAAGTACCCCTGTTTTCCCAAGCTAGTACACGTATTGCACAAGTCCTTGGCTGCATTCATGGTTGTTAAAAAACGAGAAAATCCAAAGAAATTGGGGGAAAAAAGTTTAATTTAAAAAAAAAACTAGGCTTTTTGGTGGAAATGGGGAAAAAATGTCCCTGCTAGTAGGGAGATTCACAGGATGGGGCTGACTCAATAGCAAACAGGGTGTTGGTTTAGATGCGACTTCCTCCTGGTGAGGGACGGAGCATTGTCTTGTGTCCTCATCACCTGAGATTCCAGCAATTACTTATTATAGAGAAAGATGATGACCAACATTCTCTCCTGCTGGGATGTGCAAGAAAGGACCATTAATAACCCAGCTAGGGAGCACCTTTCCCAGTAAAACTGACTGCACAGACAGAAAGCCCCAAAATCTGTCGATTCCCACTGTGCTGTGAGGCACCAGTGACCTCCCCAGCTGAGGACATTGTGCCCAGAGACCTTCCTCTCCCTGGGGAGCTGAAGCTGTTTGTGCTGCTAAGGAGAAGGATGAGCACACCTGGAGCTGTGCCTGGTGCCGGGAAGGGATAATAGAAGCTCTTCTTTTCTCCCCCGCAGATTTTGCAAGGTCTATTTAGGAAAACAGCTTATATGTCAGCCCCGGTGTCACACTGGGTGTGACAGGGCCAGCACCGCGCTTCAGTCAACAAACAGGGCTAAGCATAGTTCAAGCACTCTGTGTTCCTGCGAGCTTTTAGATCAGCTTAAACTGTTTAAGCAGCTGCACTGCAGTTTAAGATTAAGCTGGTCTTTTGAGCAATCTAAGCAGTTTAAAATACTCTAAAGGCTTAACATTATAGCCAGTTTAAGTTGCTGTAGGGGCTTAAAGCAGTGATGTGCAGCCAAGTATCTTAACAGGGTTTTCCACAAAATGTGTCTTTATAGCCTGCGATAAGCCCTATGGATCAGGGTATGCGTGTTTGCACAGGGCATGTTCATCTGCCTGCCTCCTGGGTATTGCTTTTTGACCTCGCACGTCGCTCCTCAGCTATGTGATCCTGCCTCACCGCTTGGACCACTGTGTCTGCGCCTCTTGGAGAGGTCTCTGGCTTTATCCTGCAGCATCCTTATCCTCTGCCAGGCACACCAGACACACCAGAAGGACTTCCTTCTTCAAGCCCAACAGCCAAGGAAACGGGGAAAACCGTATTGGTTAGACAAACTCCAGAAGGCCTGGTCTTCTTTGTCCTAATGAGGCTTCCAAAACTGGTGGAGGAAGGAGATGTCTTCTGCCCACACAGCCTGGTGCAGCCAGGGTCAAACAGGAGCCTTCGGAGCAGCCTGGAAGAAAGGAAAACTCTCTGAGACCCTGGTTTTGTGGGGCCTTTAGAACAAGAGGTGCTTGATTCACCTTCCTTTGAGGTGCTGAAGGCACAGATAGACGAGGTCCTGAGGGACATGGTTTAGTGTTTGATAGGAATGGTTGGACTCAATGATCCGGTGGGTCTCTTCCAACCTGGTGATTCTATGATTCTATGATTCTATGAAGAGCCCTTGGGATGCCGTACAACTGCCCTTCAAGGACCACAGAAGCTAAAGAAGGCTTATATTGCTTTAACTCCATCTTATGACATGCTACAGTCTTAAGATGTATAAGTCCTTATGTGACACTAAGGGTTTAAGGTCTTACACAGCTTTAAAAGTGGCTTAAATACTCTTTCACCTTTCACATGGGACACAGCGTGGCTGGACCAAGCCAGGGGGGTGGCAGTGCATCTCTTGCACAGCGAGGGCTTTGCTCCATGAATGCCATGGAGAAGGGTCTGTACAGGTGTAACTTCCGTGGTCTCACTCCTGTGACCACACCATTCTCCTCTTGGCCACTAACACACAGCCCTGCAGGTTGCAGGAGCGCAGGAGCGAAACAACACCTCCAACTCCTCAGAGTCTGAATCACAGAATCACAGAATAACCAGGTTGGAAGAGACCCACCAGATCATCGAGTCCAACCATTTCAATCAAACACGAGCCCATGTCCCTCAGCACCTCATCCACCTGTCCCTTAAACACCTCCAGGGAAGGTGAATCAACCACCTCCCTGGGCAGCCTCTACCAGTGCCCAATCACCCTTTCACTGAAGAATTTTTTCCTAATGTCCAACCTGAACCTCCCCTGGTGGAGCTTGAGGCCATTCCCTCTCATCCTGTCACTTGGAAGAAGAGGCCTGTTACCTATAAGCAACATCATGAGCTCTGAACACAAAGTGCCTGTTAAGAGATGAGGATGGTGGTCTTTCCTGAGTGACCTATGCATCACTGCAACCAGGGAGATGCACGAGAGAGCATCCCTTTGGGTTTTCTGGATCCAGAACACCCCCAGGGTTTCCTTTACCCCATCAGTGGCAGGATCAGTGTGGGTTAGCGATTGTGCAGGGTGGATATTTCCCCCCTTCATTTTGTGCTGTTCTGGATTAGGAGGAAGTTTTTCACACAAAGGGTCATTGGGCATTGGAACAGGCTGCCCAGGCTGTTCATTTTGCATCCTACCAAAAGAGAAGTGACCAAGGTCCAAAACTGCTTAAAATGCATTCCCAAGCCCTTCATTTTCAGACGAGGTCACAGAACCCGGGGCTTGCAAATTCGCACCTGGCAAAAGCGATGTTTGCTATTACAGCAGGTGAAGTAAGTGGACACCTCTGACAAACATCACCTCCTATTTTTAATCCCTGTCTATTTATCCTACGTATGGAATTTGAGTGTGGAGCTCTTGACGCAGGCAGCCCAGCTGTGCTCTCGCAGTCCTGGGAGGGAGAGCTGAGTCAGGTCCAGATTGGTTAGAGCTGGCTTTAAATTAATTGAACTGTGAGGTGCATACCCATGATATGTGGAAGACCTCACGCTCATATATATTCATAAATGTTGCCTTTTTTCATGCTGAGATTCTGATTTCCATGTCACTATCCAAACTGCTGCACTTGAAAGTGCCTATAATATAAAAAATTCTTTATTATCTAAACAAAAAATCTACATTTCAGATTTAAAAAAAAAGTGTGTCTAAGAACTATACTTTCCCCTTCACTCTGAAAATTTGTCCACTTGAAATGAACAGCTTTTCTGCCCCAAGCAGCAGCAGAAGCTGCACAGGAACACTAGGAGCCTCTGGCTCACTCAAAATTTCTGCAAATTGGATTTGTCCTTTGAGTGCCTCTGTGTGGATGGAGCTTAGATTTCTGTTAATTGGAGAACTGGATTTCAGTTCTGGAGTCCTCAGCAGGGGAAGGACATGGAACTGGTGGAGCAAGTCCAGAGAAGGCCACGTGGAGATGATCCAAGGGCTAGAGCACCTCCTGTATGAGGTCAGACTGAGAGAGTTTGGGTTGTTCAGCCTGGAGAATCATAGAATCATAGAATAACCAGGTTGGAAGAGACCCATCGGATCTTCTAGTCCAACCATTCCTATCAAACACTAAACCAAGTCCCTCAAGACCTCATCCACCCATCCCTTAAACACCTCCAGGGAAGGTGAATCAACCACCTCCCTAGGCAGACTATTCCAATGCCCAGTGACCCTTTCTATGAAAAACTTCCTCCTAATCTCTAGCCTAAATCTCCCCTGGTGGAGCTTAAGGCCATTCCCTCTTGTCCTGTCCCCTGGCACTTGGGAGAAGAGCCCAGCTCCCTCCTCTACACAACCTCCTTTCAGGTAGTTGTAGAGAGTAATGAGGTCTCCTCTCAGCCTCTTCTTTTCCAGGATAAACACCCCCAGCTCTCTCAGCCGTTCCTCATAAGGCCTGTTCTCCAGCCCCTTCACCAGCTTCGTTGCTCTTCTCTGGACTTGCTCCAGAGCCTCAACATCCTTCTTGTGGTGAGGGGCCCACAACTGAACACAGGATTCAAGGAGCGGCCTCACCAGTGCTGAGTCCAGAGGGAGAATAACCTCCCTGGACCTGCTGGTCACACCATTTCGGATCCAAGCCAAGATGCCATTGGCCTTCTTGGCCACCTGGGCACACTGCCCAGTTCTATGTTTCTATGTAATCGTTCTATGTTTCTGATTCTGGTGTCTTTGGTAGATCTAGCTGCACTCCCTGGATTTTCAGGACAGGAGATTTCTTTCTGTGACGTTTCTCAGCAGGATCTGGCTGCCTGTGTACCAGTTGCATCTCTGAAATCTCCATTGGCGCAGGGGGGTGACTGACACGATGATGGCAAACCCTACTTAATGAAGAGACTTTATTTGTATTTCAGCTCTTTCAAACTTCTCCCCTGTTCCGTTTAGTTAACCCCAATTTAAACCAAATCTTCAAGAAACACTTCGAAAAAAAAAAAAAAAAAACAACGTATCTGTTAAAGATTTTGCACTAACTGCTATCATCAGTGGGCAGAGAAAGCTCGTTATCCACTCCATAACGAGCCACCCAGCAAGACAAGAAAAACTGAGACTAATAAGATACAAAAACTGAGCAGAATAAAACACTCCAGTTTCAAAGAGGAAAATTTTGGAAGGGCTCAGCAGAATAGAAACAGAAGGGCTTCATGAGGTCGCCTCTACAAACCTTTCCCATGCTTTCCAGGCATCTCTCTCTACATCATGTCTCACCAAGAGCTGCCATGAACCCTGATTCTACCTCTTTTAACAAGCAGGAGGTGTGGGCCTGGAGGTCTGGGACAAAAGCAGGGAGTAGATTCCATGGTGTGGCTTCCTCAGCTACTTCCAGCCTCTTATATGTCTTCTCCTTTTCAGGTCCAGAAGAGGCAATCTCCTACATGAGGTCAGGCTGAGAGAGTTGGAGTTGTTCAGCCTGGAGAAGAGAAGGCTGCAGGGAGAACTTTAAGCAGCTTCTAGCAGTGAAAGGGGCTCCAGGAAAGCTGGGGAGGGGCTCTGGATCAGGGAGGACAGGGATAGGACAAGGGGGAATGGTTTTCAGCTGAAAGAGGAGAGATTGAGATGGGATCTTAGGAAGAAATATTGTCCCATGAGGGTGGGGAGACCCTGGCCCAGGTTGCCCAGAGCAGTGGTGACTGCCCCATCCCTGGAGGGGTTCAAGGTCAGGCTGGATGGGGCTTGGAGCCCTGGTGTCCCTGCCCGTGGCAGGGGAATGGAACTGGATGAGCTTTAAGGTTCCTTTCAACTCATGCTATTCCCTGATTCTATGATTTCTATGATGCTACTGCCAGAGATGAGGTAGCTGGAACCCAAACCTGGTGCACAGAGGTGCTCTGAGACCAGCTGCACTGTATTCTCGCTGGGGAGGACATTGAGACAGATGGTGCTGCATGGGGGTCCCCACTAAGTCACAACAATCCTAGTGAGATACTTTTCCAGGCACCTGTGTTTTTCTATAGATGTTCACCCCAGACACTGCTCACTGCACACAGGTACCTTTAGTGACGTCTCGGAACTTGAGGGACCTGCAGGACAATTCAGTACCGAGACATAGAATCATAGAATCACCAGGTTGATAGAGACCCACTGGATCATTGAGTCCAACCATTCCTATCAAACACTAAACCATGTCCCTCAGGACCTCGTCCACCTGTGCCTTAAACCCCTCCAGGGAAGGTGAATCAACCACCTCCCTGGGCAGCCTCTGCCAGTGCCCAATGACCCTTTCTGGGAAAGACATCTCTAGGGTTTGCCTTTCAGGCACACTAGAGTCTCTGGACCTTTCTCTCTGCTCTGCATCCTTTCTGATGGCTCCAGCCCCCTAGTTCACACCCCCCAATCACTCCTCTTTCCCCTCTCATGAACCCCAGCCCTAACCAGGGGAATGCTCTGTCTGCTGGATCAACCAGGAGGAGTTTCCTGAACAGTAAAGGTTCACCTCTTCAGTTGTAAAGGCAGAAACACATGCAGGCAGATGTGTAAATGCCAAATTGGTGTGTCTGTGAGAGATCTTTTTGCTGGGCTTCCCAGCATTCATCGTCTGCTTCTGGACCAGAGGCATCTCCCACCTCCCCCATATCCTCTTCATCATAGATGATTTGCACAAACGTGCTATGACGTTTTTCAGGTGAAAGCTGCATGTTACTCTGTTCTCCACTACGCTTGCTGCTAGCTGTAAACACATAAAGCACAGCGGTTGGCTCAGGAAGGCTCTGCCCTCTCCTTGCTTACAAGAAGCTTTTCCCCCAAAGCTTTTCACTTGCTTGAGCACCTAGCCAGCCTTTACCCCTGTGTGTGGTGCAGTCACAAGCTCCCTTTGTGTGCTGGACACGAGAGACCTTGTCAGAGGGAGAGAATGCTTCTGGGATGTACGATGCCATAGCCACCAGTTGTGGTTCAGTCTCACCCTCCGCAGAGAAGTACCCTGTGCTTCACCTCCTAGGTGCACTCAGTGCAAGGTGATTTTCCAGGTTCCCAACCCGTTCATCCCACAGCTTCCCTCTGTTCATCACTCTCCATGAGGACAGGCAGGGCCTAGAGCTGTAAAATTCTCTTTTAGCTCATCCCTACTTGTTTTGTGGTGCTGAGGCTTTTGTGCTGATGCCGCCTTCAGCGGTGAAAATCTTGCTGAGGCAGAGCAGGGGTGGAGGATGTGACCAGGCAGTTTGTGTCTGTAGCCAAATGCAGCACAGAGCCTGCTGGGTGGATGTCTCGTGATGGGGACCTGACCACTGCAGAGCAGCAATTGTGGCAAAGACACAAAGAACGGGGCTTCTGGAAGGAGGGAGCTGCCTGGTTTGGTGGGTATTGAGCATACACAGGCACCAGCAGACCCGGTCCTCCTATATCACTGGTTTGGCAGGCACGACGGTTTAGGGCTGATGGTTGGGCTACATGAGCTTAGAGGTCTTTGCCAACCTTAACGATTGTATGATTTTAACATCTTGTGCTTTCGTCCCTCAGCTATCTCACATCCAGGCTCCAGCCTGCTGCAAATCAGGCTGCAAATCTGAGGCTGCAAAGCGAAAATGCAGAGTTAGCCAAGGCTGGTCATTTTTGCTTCCCAGAAATGTTGTTGAGATATTATCTGACAACACTACAGAAAAAAAAAAAAACCCCAACCCTATGCAAGTTGTGCATTAAACGTGTTTCTGAATCCATTATATAATTGCTCTCCGTCATTAAGAAGGATCAAAGTTAGCCTGAACCATTTGAAAATGTGTCTGGAGACGTAGCCCATAAGCTCTGTCTCATAACAGACATTTAATAGGTAGGTGATTAATATGAAAGTGCTTCTTCCTTCAAATATCAATATTAACTTGAACTTTGCCTTAAGTAGGCTTGAGCCTATATTTGAAAAAGTATATTGGTTAATGTGTTAAATAAAAATCAGTCATTTCATACCGTAATCTTTCTGCTGTAATCTTTGCCTTTGACTCCGTTTCATTTCGGTCCCTCAAGTAATGATTCAAGACCATTTTTTCTGCACACGAATATACAAAGGAGGCTGCGTGTCATCCGCAACCTGCGGAGCTGAATTTCCAATTCTGGAGGTAGCAGAGCAAACAATGAAGAACACATAGGCTGGAGTAGTTTGCCATGAATGATTAACGGAGCTGGTTCATCAACAAATGCATGTGGGTCAAAATGAAGACTGCAAATATTTCATGAGAAGGGAGAGGGCTAAATGAGTCGAATAAAGTGTTTGCTGTGACTTGCTTGGCTGCCTGGAAGTGGAAGGTTGCAGTGGGATTGAGGGCACCCTCAGCAAGTTTGCTGATGACACTGAGCTGTGTGCTGCGGTCAACATGCTGGAGGGAAGGGATGGATCCAGAGCTACCTGGACAGCCTGGAGAGGTGGGGCTGGGTGAACGTCATGAGGTCAGAAAATGCCAAGTGCAAGGTTCTGCACCTGGGTTGGGAGAATCCCCAGCACTGATACAGGCTGAGCAGAGAATGGGTGGAGAGTCACCCTGAGGAGAAGGACTTGGGGTGCTGGGGATGAGAAGATCAACACGAACCAGTAATGTGCTCACAGCCCAGAAAGCCAACGGTGTCCTGGGCTGCATCCAGAGCAATGGGAGCAGCAGGTGAGGGAGGGGATTCTGCCCCTCTGCTCTAATCCGGTGAGACCCAACCTGGAGCCCTGTGTGCAGCTCTGGAGTCCTGAGCACAGGAAAGACATGGAGCTGTTAGAGTGAGTCCAGAGGAGGCCACGGAGATGATTCCAGGGCTGGAGCACCTCCCATATGAGGATAGGTTGAGAGAGTTGTTCAGTCTGTAGAAGAGAAGGCTGGGGAGAGGATTTCTAAGACTGAAAGGGTCTCCAGGAAAGCTGGGGAGGGGCTCTGGATCAGGGAAGGCAGGGACATGACAATGGGGAACAGTTTTTAAACTGAAAGAGGGGAGATTGAGATGAGATTTTAGGAAGAAATGTTTTCCTGTGAGGATGAGGAGGCCCTGGCCCAGGTTTCCCAGAGCAGTGGTGGCTGCCCCATCCCTGGAGGAGTTACAGGCCAGGTTGGAGCCCCTGATGCAGTGGGAGGTGTCCCTCCCCATGGCAGGAGGTGGCTTTGAGGTCCCTTCCAGTCCAAACCATTCCACAGTTCTGCAATTTCTGTATCCCAATGTGCCTCTTTTCTTTCCTTTCCCTTTCAGCAAACCCACCAGCATCCTGAGGATCCTCACTGTGTGTTGCTGATTGCTTGGTGTGATATTTTCTCTGTAGCAGTGGGCTGTTATTAATGAACTGCCAAATCTGAAAAAAAAAGAAATGGAGACGAGTGTATCTGCATAGCTAAATAAACTTCTTGTAATTTGCCAGGAGTCTGCAGGTTACTCAGTTTATTTGTGAGGACAAAGACCCTTGCTCTTTGACGTGGGCAGTGGCCAAGAAAAAGAGAGGCTGCAGCAGAGAATCAGGATGAAATACAACAAAGATTAAAAAAGTTTTGCCCATTTCAAACCAATTATCGAAGTGGGTAAAATTAATCCCTTCTGCATCTGCCCTGGCTCTGGAGGGATGGCTGCAGGGCTGGATTTGGGTCTCAGTGGCTGTGGTGTGTGTTTGCAGAGAGGAAGCTGAGCAGGTTTCTGCAGGAGGGAGGAATGAGAGCCAAGTGAAGGGCTGACACCCGAGGGGTTGGGGTAGCCAGGTTTGCAGGAGAACACCCCTTTTGTTTCCAGAAGAAATGCTGCATGGGATAAACACCACAGTCCCTTTTCCTTGGGAGCCCCCCTGATGGGGGAGAGCAGGATGGGTCATACAGCCTCGCAGGAGAGTTTTAGGAGATTATCCAGGCTGCCAAACTGTATATCAGCTTAATTTGGGAAGGAAACAGGTCGCTCTGCTTTAATCATCTGAGTTGAAAGAAGATAATGTTATTCCACTTCCCTGTATGCTTCCACAGCAAAGCAAGGACATGTCTAGTTGGGGAAGGGACCATGGCATGAGGTTTAACACTGCCAAATGCCGGGTCCTGCACTTGGGGCACAACAACCCTATGCAGAGCTACAGACTGGGAGAAGCCTATCTAGAAAGCTGCCTGGAGGAGAGGGACCTGGGGGTGTTGGTCGACAGCCGACTGAACATGAGCCAGCAGTGTGCCCAGGTGGCCAAGAAGGCCAATGGCATCCTGGCTTGGATCAGAAATGGTGTGACCAGCAGGTCCAGGGAGGTTATTTTCCCTCTGGACTCAGCACTGGTGAGGCCGCTCCTTGAATCCTGTGTTCAGTTCTGGGCCCCTCAGCAAAAGAAGGATATTGAGCGAGTCCAGAGAAGAGCGACAAGGCTAGTGAAGGGGCTGGAGAACAGGCCTTATGAGGAACAGCTGAGAGAGCTGGGGGTGTTTATCCTGGAGAAGAGGAGGCTGAGAGGAGACCTCATTACTCTCTACAACTACTTGAAAGGAGGTTGTGGAGAGGAGGGAGCTGGGCTCTTCTCCCAAGTGCCAGGGGACAGGACAAGAGGGAATGACCTCAAGCTCTGCCAGGGGAGATTTAGGCTAGAGATTAGGAGGAAGTTTTTCCCAAAAAGGGTCATTGGGCATTGGAATAGGCTGCCCAGGGAGGTGGTTGATTCACCTTCCCTGGAGGTATTTAAGGGACGGGTGGATGAGGTCTTGAGGGACTTGGTTTAGTGTTTAATAGGAATGGTTGGACTTGATGATCCGATGGGTCCCTTCCAATCTGATTGTTCTATGATTCTATGATTCTCCTGCTGCTGCCCTTGGGTTACTGAGCTCAGCAGGGAGGGCAAGGTCTGCCTGTTCTACCCCATTTGACACAGCACAACAGACCCATGTTCTTGCTCCAAATCTCCTCCAATTCAGTGCACAGGGCACTGAGGTGCTTGGTAGCATTTGCTCAAGTGTAGGGTAGTCTAGGAAAAGCTTTTTCCCCTACAGGGAACTGGAGAGGCAAGCAGGCAGGAACAAGGGAAGGCAGCCCAGATGGCACAGTGCTGGGACTGTGCTTTGCCCAAGGGGTTGTTACAGAGCACTTAGAAGACCAGAAACTCTGAATCCCACAATTGTTAAGGTTGGATGACACCTCTGGAGATCACAGAATCATAGAACAACCAGGTTGGAAGAGACCCATCGGATCTTCTAGTCCAACCATTCCTATCAAACGCTAACCCATGTCCCTCAAGACCTCATCCACCCATGTCTTAAACACCTCCAGGGAAGGTGAATCAACCACCTCCCTGGGCAGCCTATTCCAATGCCCAATGATCCTTTCTGTGAAAAGAAATCCTCCTAATCTCTAGCCTAAATCTCCCCTGGCAGAGCTTGAGGTCATTCCCTCTCATCCTGTCCCCTGTCACTTGGGAGAAGAGCCCAGCTCCCTCCTCTCCACAACCTCCTTTCAGGTAGTTACAGAGAGCAATGAGGTCTCCTCTCAGCCTGGTTGGATCCAGGATGATTCTCCAGTCCAACCCCTGCACAAGCAGGGTCACGCAGAGTAGATTCCCCAGGACCATGTCTAGGTGGGTTTTGAATCTCTCCATGGATGGAAACATCACAACCCATGAACTCCAAGTGCTCAACCATCCTGACAGTAAAAAAACCGTCTTCTTGCAGTCAAACAAGATTTCCAGTATTTCAGTTTTTGCCTGTTGCTTCTTGTCCTGTCACTAGGCACCACTGCAAAAACTTACTGAGCTCCATGAGGCTTCTTCAGACCAGTTCTCCAGCCTGTGGAGGTCCCTCTGCAGGGCAGCACATCCATCGGGTGTATTAGTCACTCTTCTTGGTTTTGTATCACCTGCAAATTCATTGAATGGGCATCAGTCCCATCTTCCAATTACACTTCGTCTCATTATCCAGCTCCAACACTCCTGACTTTGATCAGGCAGTAGGTTCCCCACAGCGATAGGTTAGGCTGAGACTCGGATTCTCCTGGAAGGGTAAAAGCACCTCATTGTCTGAGCTGAACCAGGCAGCAGAAGATGAGAAATGACTTTTCCAGCCATGAAAGGAAAGGTGCTGCCTTATTTCCACAGAGTGCTGACTATGGAACTGACAGCTTCAGCTTGCACCCACCTATTCCTTCTAGTCACCTCCTAGTTCGTATGTTAAGGTGACAGTGACCATAATTTAGGCTAGAGATTAGGAGGAAGTTTTTCACGGAAAGGGTCATTGGGTATTGGAATAGGCTGCCCAGGGAGGTGGTTGATTCACCTTCCCTGGAGGGGTTTTAGGCACAGGTAGATGAGCTCCTGAGGGACATAGTTTAGTGTTTGATAGGAATGGTTGGACTCAGTGATCCGATGGGTCTCTTCCAACCTGGTGATTCTATGATTCTGTGATAATTGAGATGTTTTCTGCCTGCGTGGCTACAGCACAGCTTCAAGTGGAGGGTGCCTGGTGGGGCAGGAGCTGGTGTGATCCCTTCGAAGTAGGTATGATGTTTATCCAGGTTTACTAGATTAAAGAAAACAAGGAACAGCTGCCATAAGCTTGAAACTGCTGAGTACTGGGCGGCCTGGCATGGGCAAGAGCTGTGATTCCAACAGGTCCAGGGCGTTTTGGGATAAAACCAGACAGGCTGGGTATAAACCAGTCTGGTGACAACTTTACTGGGCATGTGGGATCTCCAGAGCATGAGAAATCACACGGCTGAAATGCAAAGGCAGAAGATGCAAATCTGTTGCCAGAGGAAGATGAGATGGGAGTCAAATGAATGATTCTCATGCTTGGAGAAGAAACTCAACAGGTCTGTGTACCTCTCCTTAAGCAAAGCTCAACACACAGAACGGGTGAGTTGAGCTCTCGTATTTTATAGACTCATAGGATCATAGAATCATAGAATTAGAATCATAGAATCAGCAGGTTGGAAGAGACCTATCAGATCATCGAGTCCAACCATTCCTATCAAACACTAAACCATGTCCCTCAGGACCTCGTCTACCCGTCCCTTAAACACCTCCAGGGAAGGTGAATCAAACACCTCCCTGGGCAGCCTGTTCCAATGCCCAATGCCCCTTTCCGTGAAAAACTTCATCCTAATCTCTAGCCTAAATCTCCCCTGGTGGAGCTTGAGGCCATTCCCTCTTGTCCTGTCCCCTGGCACTGGGGAAAAGAGCTCAACTCCCTCCTCTCTACAACCTCCTTTCAGGTAGGTGAAGAGAGCAATGAGGTCTCCTCTCAGCCTCCTCTTCTCCAGGATAAACACCCCCAGCTCTCTCAGCCGTTCTTCATAGGGCCTGTTCTCCAGCCCCTTCACCAGCTTCGTTGCTCTTCTCTGGACTCGCTCCAGAGCCTCAACATCCTTCTTGTGTTGAGGGGCCCAGAACTGAACACAGGATTCAAGGAGCAGTCTCACCAGTGCTGAGTACAGAGGGAGAATCACCTCCCTGGAACTGCTGGTCACACCATTTCTGATCCAAGCCAAGATGCTATTGGCCTTCTTGGCCACCTGCGCACACTGTTGGTTCATGTTCAGTAGGTTGTCAACCAAGTGGATGGTTTGGGTTGGAAAGGACCTCAAAACCCACCCAATCCCACCCCCTGCCATGGGTAGGGACACCTCGCACTCAACCAGGTTGCTCAAAGCCTCATCCAGCTTGGTCTTGAACATCATTTTTCATGGGGTCCAACAGGGGCAGAGCCAGTCCTGGTAGAGGACCTGACCCCATCCTGGTTGAACTCAAGAGGATATAGGGGTCTGGAGAGCTTTCCCAGAGAGGGACTTCAGCACCTTGAATGTGTCAAGATACATCAGATGAATCTTACCAACCTGGCCTGCAGTCCAACCACTGAGTCAATGGGGACACAAAAGACTGTCTGGAGGGAGAGAGGAATGTGCCCTGGGTGCTGTTTATCTGGCACGTTGCTACTGTGAGTGCAAGTGCAGCAATTGAACCGTGTCAATAACACACCAACAGAGCATTTCCACCAGAAAATGGCATTTAAATGGCATTTTGTTGTAATAAAGAATTTCCATGGGAATACATTGATTTCAAGGAAATTTAATTTTGAAGGAAAAAAAAAAAAGAGAAGACATTTTGTGAGCTTTGAAAGCTCAAGCACCTCTATTGCAGCAAATATATCATTTGTAACTCTACAATTGACTTTATTTCTCAGCTTATTCAACACTGTGTAGTTATGCAATTTGATGGAAGCTGTTAGCTAGTATTCAGAGTTCACCTTTGGCAGCTCTTTCCAACATGGAGAGAACTTGCAAGGGAGCCAGGTATTTCTGATGGGATTAATTTTATATGCAAAAATATTGCTGTAAATGACACTTTCCTTGGGATGAGAACTAGTGTAGCAGGAGATATTGATGCCACCAGACTTCCACAAGTTCTACAAGCTTCTTTCTCCTGCCAACACACTGCTCTCCTCAAGCAGGGCTATCATGCATAATGGCTCTTGGCTTTCATAGAATCATGGGTTGGGTTGCAAAGGACCTTAAATCCTATCCAGTTCCACCCCTACCATGGGCAGGGACACCTCTCACTGGATCAGAGGCTCCAAGCCCCATCCAAGCTGGGCTTGAACATCTCCAGAGATGGGGCAGACACCACTGCTCTGGACAACTTGCACCCTCAAAGCCTTTCTCCCTAAGATCTCACCCCATCTCAATCTCCCCTCTTTCAGATGAAAATCATTCCCCTCATCCTACCCCAGCACTCACTGATCAAGAGCCTCTTCTCAGCTTTCCTTGAACCCCTTTCAGTACTGGAAGCTACTCTAGGCTGCCCCTGGAGCCTTATTTTTACTAGGCTGAAAAATACCACTTCTCTCAGTCTGTCATCACAGCAGAGATGCTCCAGCCTGCAGATAAACTCCATGACCTCCTCTGGACCTATTCCAACAGTTTCAACAATGAAAGGAGGTTGTAGAGAGGAGGGAGCTGGGCTCTTCTCCCAAGTGACAGGGGACAGGAAGAGAGGGAATGGCCTCAAGCTCCGCCAGGGAAGATTTAGGCTGGACATTAGGAGGAAGTTTTTCACACAGAGGGTCATTGGGCATTGGAATAGGCTGCCTAGGGAGGTGGTTGATTCACCTTCCCTGGAGGTGTTTAAAGGATGGGTAGATGAGGTGCTGAGGGACATGGTTTAGTGTTTGATAGGAATGGTCGGACTCGATGCGCTGGTGGGTTTCTTCCAACCTGGTTGTTCTATGATTCTATGATTCTAAGGCTTTTTTTCTCCTTTGGTAAAATCAGTCTGTTACTTGTACAGCTGGAAGAACAAATCTCTGTCCCTTTGGGTGCTCACTTGAGCTTTTAAGGATGATAAAAACAAGCCACTCCTGAGCATAAACACATTAGGAAGGTGTTTGGTCCTCTCACGCTAAGGACAGGTGATCCTGAAAGTCTCATCTGACAAAGACTCCAGCTTTTAAAGTGCCTGAGTCGCACTAGACCATGAGAAAGGGCAGCCAACCTATCTTGGTCATCAGGATTAGAATAAGGGGATTATGGTACCTGCTAAAGTCTCTCTGAACTTCAAAGGCTCATAGCACATCACAGTTTCAAACACATCCTAGAGTAATTAAGCAAAGCAACTTTAAAAGAAAGGCATTTTGTCAGTTTGAGGAGCTCCCCTGGAGGCTTCCTTGCTGTGGAGAAGGTTAGGCTGATATTGGCAGGGAGACAGGCGTTTTACAAACTCCTCGCTGCAGCCACATCCTAGCTGTGATGCCGTCTGCCAGCGCCCAGCTCCAGGTCCTGGGAAAACACTTTGCAGCAGCCACTGAACCTATGGTCTTTGACACGAGACTTAGGCACCTGCCTATTCACAGCTCTCCATTCACCAGGGCAATGTGGGGTCAAGGAAGGGACCAGCATTCGTGCAGGGCTGTCAGGTTGATGGGTGGATGCTGCTTAAGCCCAGCACTGCTAAGATTTGTACACATCCATGACAAGCTCCTGCTCCAAGCAAGTGGCTCTTAGCTCCGTAACCATGTTGAAAGGAGCAGGAACGGTCAACTCCTGTACGAGGACAGGCTGAGAGAGTTGGGGTTGTCCAGCCTGGAGAAGAGAAGACTGCAGAGAGAACTTAGAGCAGCTTCCAGCACTGACAAGGGCTCCAGGAAAACCAGGGAGGGGCTCTTAATCAGGGAGGGCAGGGAAAGGACAAGGGGGAATGGTTTTCAGCTGAAAGGGGAGATTGAGATGATATCATAGGGAGAAATGTTTTGCTATGAGAGTGGGGAGGCCCTGGCCCAGGTTGCCCAGAGAAGTGGTGGCTGCTCAATCCCTGGAGGGGTTCAAGGTCAAGCTGGATGGGGTTTGGAGCCCCAGATCCAGTGGGATGTGTCCCTGCCCATGGCAGGGGTGGGACTGGATGGGCTTTGAGATCTCTTCCAACCCAAACCATTCTATGATTCTGTGATGTTTCACAAGCACAGCTTGAGAATCACAGAGGTCAGGACAGGTTCCCCATCATTTACAATCCTGTCCGTGCTGATGATGCTGGGCTAGGAAGGTTGGCACCATCAGGACCTCCGAGCCCTGCTCCCCAGCAAGACTCCACAGACCTCTCCAGTCTAGCACTGAAATTCAGCCCGAGGCTGAGAAAATAGCTTTTCTGGATGATTTCTGATTTCAAGCCAGACTTCAGCATTTCATCAGGTAGAAGCGGCATCCTGCTGAGCTTTCTGTGACTCACTGTGCCACCCACTTCTTGAGGAAAGGGAATGTTATGTCTTTAATAAGCGAGCTGAGCACTGGAAATTGTTTGTGGAGTATTGATTGGTGTCCAGACTGCAGGGAGAAGGGATTTTCAGTCATTATCTGGAAGATGTCAGAGCCCTGAGACTGATCTTAAAACTCAACAAAAATAGAAATTATTCCTCTTGTTTTGTTTGGGGATTTTATTTCCTTTGCATCGAATTCTTGGTTAACATTTACAGGAGGCAAGCTTGGATGCTGCTGCAGAGGGGGAGGGATGAAAAAAATCAGAGCAGCAGAGCTACAGTGAGCGCACTTGGCCAGAGCAAGACAAAGCAGAGCTTTTTCTTAGCCTACGTTGTACAAATGAGATGTGTGAGTGCAACGAGATACAGGCTTTCTTCTTCTTTCTCTAGATCCACCAAGAAGAGATTGGTGCAACTGGTACCCCAGAGTGCCAGCTCTCCCTCCCCTCCTCGCTCCCACAGGAATGAGTCACAGAGAGCTCCTGTCCGGCTCCTCAGCCTCTCGCAGCTCCTTCCTGACCGCTCGGCTCACTCCAATTAGGCAAGAAATGTATGTGGGAATGAAAAGAGCTGTCTGCAGTTTCCAGCAGCTGTTAATGTCTTTGCTCTGCTCCCAGGATGGTTGAGTTTGAATCGATCCGGCCGTGGAGCCCATGCTAAAGTTTGCACATCCTCACTTAATGCTTTACACCGCGTTTTGGCCAAATCCCAAAGGCCAAGGTCTGCTGCCCATAAGAGTTGTGGGAGGACCGGCAGGGTCAGAGTGCGGAGGTGGGGACTCAGTGGTAGCAGCTCCTGGTCGAGCATCCCAGGTGGAAAAATTCCCTGCTCCTGTTGGCACAGGAGAGCATTTCCAACCAAGCATTTCCACCTCTGCCCGGTCATTTTGCTTGAAACAGAACACTTAACTTTTTCAAAACCTATTTCTCATTTCCACCAGCAGCCTGCTCAGATATTGACTGGTGGCTGGCATTTTACCCCAGAGCCTGATTAAGTTTTGTGTGATTAAGCAGGAAAAGAGAGATGCAGAGCCTTGTCAGAGGTCCCTAGTAGTCAGGAGAGACCCAAATTAGCCATAAGCAAAAGGTATGACAGGAAGATGCCAGGGAGGGTTGGGTTGGGAATTAGGAGAAGGTTCTTCCCCCAGAGGGTGATGGAGCACTGGAACAGTATCCTAGGAAGCAACTACCAAGCCTAACAATATTCCAGAAGCATTTGTCCAATGTCCTCAGCCCCACAGTGTGAATGTTGGGGGTGTCCTATGCAGGGACAGAAGCTGGACTCCATGGTCCTTGTGGGTCCCTTCCAGCTCAGCACATTCTATGGTTCTATGAAATTTCCAAATTTCCATAGCCGGCGGCTTTTGAGATCTCAGCATTTCCTTCTAATCTGAATAAGGAAGCTTAGGTAGAGCCAGACAGCTTCCCCTGGTTTCAGGGTTCCTTCAGAACCCCTTCAGTTCTGATCCAGCTTCTGCCCTTGTCACCTGGATCAGCTCGAGCATACCATGGAGGTTGTTAGCAGGGATGGGTTGCATGTACCCTTGTGGGGCCAGAGCAGCTTTGCTGCTGCAGTTCCCATTTATTCCCAGCATATTTTGGATGCCCGAGCTCTCTGAAGCTCCTCAGGCCTGCAGGTCCCACACCTCAGCTTGTGCTGCTCAATGTTTCTCTCCAAATCATAGAATCATATAATCACAGAAACATAGAATCACCAGGTTGGAAGAGACCCATCAGATCATCGAGTCCCACCATTCCTATCAAACCCTAAAACATGTCCCTCAGGACCTCATCTACCCTTCCTTTAAACACCTCCAGGGAAGGTGAATCAACCACCTCCCTAGGCAGCCTATTCCAATGCCCAATGACCCTCTGTGTGAAAAACTTCCTCCTAATGTCCAGCCTAAATCTCCCCTGGTGGAGCTTGAGGCCATTCCCTCTTGTCCTGTCCCCTGTCACTTGGGAGAAGAGCCCAGCTCCCTCCTCTCCACAACCTCCTTTCAGGTAGTTGGAGAGAGTAATGAGGTCTCCTCTCAGCCTCCTCTTCTCCAGGATAAACACCCCCAGCTCTCTCAGCCGTTCCTCATAAGGCCTGTTCTCCAGCCCCTTCACCAGCTTCGTTTCTCTTCTCTGGACTCGCTCCAGAGCCTCAACATCCTTCTTGTGGTGAGGGGCCCACAACTGAACACAGGATTCAAGGAACAGTCTCACCAGTTCCCCACCCTGCATGAGTGACCTGACCCTTATGGCTCCTCACGTTTCTCCTTGAACCTCCATCCGTATCTGCCACATCCTAAAAGCATCACAAGCTGCTCTGGGAGGTGATGCGATTTCTATTTCTCGGCGCTGCTGTGCAGATTTGTTGCTCACGCCTTGGGGCAGGCAGATTTCAAGCGCTGCAGTTCACAGAGCCCTGTCTGCATGGAGGAAACGCAGCCGTGATGGCCCTGGCATGTCTGCAGCACCCAAGCTCTCTTCCTGAGGGGGCAACCAGGCATTTCAGCTCCCTGCAAGCCAGAACAGGCTCTCAGGGATGGAAGAAGAGGTGGGGAACCTACTCAAGGCAGGCGGTAGGTACCCTTCCCTCCCCGAGCCACATTGCTCATCAACCTGCCAGGGCAGCCCAGAGTGTAATAGCAATAACTCTCTACTATATAAAAAAATAAATACAGAATAACGGTACCAATTCCTCCCTGCACGTGCGTGCACACCAACTCACACTCACCCACACGATCGATCCCAGTTTAATTAAATACTGGCAATGACTGTCACGTGGGGGCAATTCTGCTGACTTGGGCACTTTGGGATTTTTATGCATCTATTTCTGCTTTGCTTTTCCATTAACTTATTTTTCCCTTTGTAATAAGGGGTTGTCAGTGTAATTTATACAGCAGTGCAGGAGGTACGGGCAGCCCGGGGAGCCATTCACAGCTTGCCAGGGATAAACACAATTACACATTTTTAAATGTCAGACTTCAGGAGAAGAAATGAAAAAGGTAAACGATATAAATCTCCGAGAGGGATCTGCTCTCTCTCTTTGAAGAACAGCTTCCAGCCAGGCTGCCGTGCCCCCACATCCATGGCACAGGCGGGTCCTTTTGCATCTCTGGGATGCGGAGACACGAAGGAAGGGTCACGAGATACACAAATTGACAGCAGTACCTGTGTTTCCCATATTAAAAGAAAACCTGTGAGAGAGCATCATGGCCTGGGATGCGTTCCCACAACCTGTCCCCTCCTCACCCACTGCAGGCCAGCGTGCACAGGGGAGAGCCTGCGCCGCTCCCTACTCATTTCACAGTCAGCTGCTTTGATCTCATATGTGATTAAAAGAGGATAGTTCAGATGGATTAAATGAGAGCCACTTACATAATCTGTTTAAAATTCCAGCAGCACATATTCAGAGAAGAGGAGAGCAGCCACCAACTCCCACTTGTTTTGCAAGCTAGGTGGGAGCTTCCCTGCTGCTCCCCTACTCCTGGTGGGCTTGGGGCAGCATGGGAAACCACCCACGGGTGACAACAAATTTGTCTTCGTGAGCCTGGTGCCTGCTAGAAAGAGAGATGAAAGCTGTGGGTGGAGAGGGCAGGCTTATAATGTCCAGGTGGTCTAATGAAGAGCTGAGCTCTATAAAAGTGAACATCATGAGGGGGGAATCTGATATTTGTTGTTGTCATCTAAGAGGCTTCAGAAGAGGAGGCTGAGAGACCTCATTGCTCTCTACAACTACCTGAAAGGAGGTTGTGGAGAGGAGGGAGCTGGGCTCTTCTCCCAAGGGACAGGGGACAGGACAAGAGGGAATGGCCTCAAGATCCACCAGGGGAGACTTAGGCTAGAGATTAGGAGGAAGTTTTTCACAGAAGGGGTCATAGGGCATTGGAACAGGTTGCCCAGGGAGGGGGTTGATTCACCATCCCTGAAGGTGTTTCAGGCACGGGTGGACAAGGTCCTGAGGGACATGGTTTAGTGTTTAATAGGAATGGTTGGACTCGATGATCCGGTGGGTCTCTTCCAACCTGATGATTCTATGATTCTATGGTTCTATGAAGTGGTTGTTGGTCAGGGTATGTCTCCTTTCAGAAGCCTGGGGCAAATTTTGCTTTGTTAGCAAGGTCTCCTCATCTGGTTTCTCTTAGACTTGTAGCCTGGAGGAGGGAATGGGAGTGAGATAGGACCTGTAAGCAAAAAGATGGAGCTGGAGGTCTCTGGAGAGCGCTTACAGGGATAGGAGGGAAGCTGGAGCTCCTTGTTACCTGCACACCAGATGAAGGAAACCTATCCTGCTATCATGGAAACACAAAGGTCTTGGGCTGCAGAGGAAGGTAGTGCAGCTTATGGGCTTGTGGGGGCCCAGAAAGATGCTGTTTGATCATCCAGATGCTTTTCCATCTGGACTGGGAGGATGCTGTAGCAAAACAAGGTAAGGAGGAGGAAAGGGAGCACCTTGTGGTGTGCTGAGATGGGAAGGGACCTTGAGCCGCACGGTTTGCTTCCCCACTTGGATGGCATGACTAACGGAAAGCTACATAAACAGACACAGCCGCTGCTGAAAGATTGGTGGGTGATTATGGAAGTGTGGACTATTTCCAGGGACTGTGTGGGGGGAGCTGGAGGGATGAGAGGAGGTAGTGGATCAGGCTTGGGGTTGTCAGTGATAACTGGTGATGCTAATGTGTGCTGAGCCTTGAGTGGACAGGGGTCAGCACAGGAGGAGGAGCTCAGCCTCTGCAAGACTGTGTTACTGACCTTGGACCCTATGGATAGACACTGATGCGGCAAACCTAGAGTAGCCCTTTGGCTTGCAGCTGGAGTTGTGAGCAGGGAGTGTTGGGGATGGGCAAGAGTAGACAGAGGAGGGATCCAAGGACCATTCTGTGAGGCCGCTGTGAAAAACTAGATGATGCAGCTCTTTGCAGAGGGGAGGAGATGCCTTGCAGTGGGTTTGGAAGCCTGGTGTTCTACAGAAGGGGTTTCTGCGGGAGGCTGGGCTGGAGACTAAAGCACACAGCAAATTAATAGGTGAGGTGGCTTTTTGGCCTTTCTGGAGGCTGCGAAACCTTTTTATAGGAATGCTGCTAGGAGTATCAAAAAGGCATGAACTTGTATCTGTTTGAACTTGAAGGACGCTGGAGTGTTAGACAGTATTGACCGCAGGAGCACAAAGGCCTGATCTTTGACCTGGCTTTGGAGATTGGGCTGCCAAGGGCATTTTGACTGCTGCTGTTACATCCCTGTAATGCTAATCTGGGCTGCAATTTCTGGAGCAGTGCTCCTCTGCTCAGACCATGCTAATGACTTCTCCAAGCCTGCATGGAATCCAAGTGCTTCAAAGCGAAAGGGCCATGAAGGAATAAACAGGACATCTCCCACCAGCTGGCTGTAAACCATTAGTTTGACGGCTTTGTGCAGAGGCTGGAAGATGAAATAGGACTGCAGGAACATTATGCAGTGAACCCAACTTGTTTACTAAGTGATAAAGGTTTTAACATAGCTTCTGATGTAGCCCAACTCCAATCTAAAATCCTAGTTGTGCATAGCACAGCTCATGCTTACGCAAAGGCAGCTCTGAATGATACCCAACCCATGGCAGGTGCTACTGGGAAACTTCATTGAGGGTGAGAGAACGTGGTCTTCATTCTTCATGATAGCCGGAGGTTTAAGGTGTCCTTGTACAGGAATGGAAAGTTGGCTGGGGATGAGGCTGCTGAAAATGAGGCTTCTGCCATCAAAAAGCACAAAACCCCTCCCTAGAGAGAGTTTGAAGTTCAAAAGTAGGGAGGTCTGGTGGAGACAACTTTTCCCACACTGTCTAAAGACCAGCAATGTGTTACAACCGGGGGATGAGTGACATGCATGGTTGCATTGCGCTGGCAGTGACCACTGCTTTGTGATATCTGACTGGCTTTCAAAGCATGAGAGCTAAATCACATCCGATATCCCTCACCAGTGGTGTCTGAAAGCAGAGATCCTCTCTGCTTTGTAGATTCAGGGAGGATGAGGTATGTTAATACAGTGGTTTTGCTTACTCTAGAAGAGCAACAAAGCTGGTGAAGGGGCTGGAGAACAGGCCTTATGAGGAATGGTTGAGAGAGCTGGGGGTGTTTATCCTGGAGAAGAGGAGGCTGAGGGGAGACCTCGTTGCTCTCTCCAACTCCCTGAAAGGAGGTTGTAGAGAGGAGGGATCTGGGCTCTTCTCCCAAGTGACAGGGGACAAAACAAGAGGGAATGGCCTCAAGCTCTACCAGGGGAGGTTTAGGCTGGGTGATAGGAGGAAGTTTTTCCCAGAAAGGGTCATTGGGAACTGGCAGAAGCTGCCCAGGGAGGTGTTTGATTCACCTTCCCTGGAGGGGTTTAAGGCACAGGTAGATGAGGTCCTGAGGGATATAGTTTAGTATTTGATAGGAATGGATGGACTCAATGATCCGATGGGTCTCTTCCAACCTGGTGATTCTATGATTCTGTGATTTTGATGTAGTGCATTCTAGGACTGAGAAGTAGTCACAGCAGGAGCCCACCGTGGGCATGTGTGCATTGAAAACTGCTTCACCAGTCTGGTGATGGGTGGAGTGGAAGGAGTCATGGAGCCCAATGAGGTGTCTTGGCTGCTCTTGCCCACTGATGGAAGCCCAGGTCTGTACCCATGCTCATGGGGACTCACTCCCTCTGTCTGAGCCCAGGAAAGAGCAGCAGTTACCCCCTTGAAGAAAGAGGAACTGCCAAGGTGGGTTTTACCTACCTTTAGATCTGGGTAGTATAAAATATAAAGGTGAGGGAGTACTAATTGCTGTTAAGGGATTGTATATGGGAAGCAGATGTATTCTGGAAGGGCTGCTGCCTGTTAATCTCAGATGACTAGGGGATTGTTCAGGAGGATTTGAGGTGGAGGCTAGTGTCTCCATGGACTGACACCACTACAGATCCCCAGTAGAGACCCTTTTATGCTATCCAAGACAAACTTCCAAAGGTGAAAGATGTGAGTAGGGCAGAGTTTGAATTTGCAAAGCTCACAGATCAGTTGGGAGATATTTGAATGGGGTTAAGGGACACCTGAGGTCCCTGAAAACTAAACAGAAGATTTGCAGACTGGAGACCCTGCTGTGGGTGCCTCCTGTCCTCTTGCTGTTGGAGATGCTCTTTGCCCCTAACATAAGCTGAACGTTTCCCTTGAACCTGGATGCCAAGAGGCTAAAACCACTGAACATACAAGACCAGCACAAGATTTGTTTTTAAGCAGAGCTGAGAGAAGTGGTGTAAGGGGTACGAGCTGGGACAGGGGCTCTTAGAGAAAACCGAGTTGGTCATCACTGAGTGAAAAAAAGAAATGATTTCTCATTTGGCCATTCAGGCTGCCTGAACAGCCAGCTAGGTATTCGAGAACGCCTCTCCAGGTATGAGCACCTCTTGAGCTGGGTGCTTTTCATCTCTGCTGTTCAGCCTTCAGAGAAAACTCCCCAGTCATTAAGTTTAGGTCCCTGCTAGCGAAGAAGAAAGTCTTGTAGGATCACAGCAAAGAGCAGGGTGTCATTAATGAACAAACAAAGCAGCAACTACAACCAGAGAAAACAAACTGTTGGTCCCAGACAGCTGAGGTTGCTAGACAAAAAAGTTTTACTTGAGGAGGAAGCAAGGAGGCTGTTTACAGAGCTAATGCAAGGATGAAAGGGAGAAATGAAACCGGAGCTTTTTATGATATTGCTTGAGGAAAGACAAGGAAACAATGCTGGCAGAAATCAAGCTTGAAACACAAACAGCTAGTACTACAGTTGTCATAGCTGGACATAAAGCAAATGAGACTGCAGAGATGTTTGGAAATGAGTTTTCTGTTTGAAATCTCTGGCATCTTTGTAAACACAGAAGGATTCAGTCACCTAGGTCTATCCATCGGGCTTGACTCAATAAGCAAAGCCTGAGAAAATCCTGTGTAGAACAGGATCAGTTGAGCTGTCTGGGGAAGGATGAAAACCACTGGGTCACCAAGGCTGAGTGAGTGCACCCCAGGCAGAGGGAGGTGGGTTGGGAACAGAGGTACACTGGGTGTAGGGGAAGGAGAAAGCTCATAAAACAGGCAAATACACAACTTGTGTGGTGGAACAGAGTGGGCTGGAGAGGGAAAACCTCAAGTCCTGTTACCTGAGCAGGTGCAGCAAGTGGAGGAGCTGCAGAAAGGCCTCCTGCAAAGCTCTCTGCCACAGAATGCTACACTTTGGGTTTGGAAGGTCAGACACTGGACTTTGCACAGGCTAAACCTTAGGACTGTTGATTCCCTTTGAGGGTGTGCTTGATCTGGTCTTGCCAGGTGGCCAAGAAGGCCAATGGCATCCTGGCTTGGATCAGAAACGGTGTGACCAACAGGTCCAGGGAGGTTATTCTCCCTCTGGACTCAGCACTGGTGAGACCACTCCTTGAATACTGTGTTCAGTTCAGGGCTCTTCACCACAGGAGCGATGTTGGGACTCTGGAGCTAGTCCAGAGAAGAGCAACGAAGCTGGGGAAGGGGCTGGAGAATGACCCCTGTGAGGAACGGCTGAAGGAGCTGGGGTTGTTTGGTCTGGAGAGGAAGAGGCTGAGGGGAAACCTCATTGCTCTCTACAACTACCTGAAGGGAGATTGTAGAGAGGAGGGAGCTGGGCTCTTATTCCAAGGGACAGGGGACAGGACAGGAGGAAATGGCCTCAAGCTGTGCCAGGGGAGGTTCAGGCTGGACATTAAGAAAAAAAATTTCCTGGAAAGGGTCACTGGGCATTGGAATAGGCTGCCCAGGGAGGATGTTGATTCACCTTCCCTGGAGGTGTTTAAGGGACGGATGGATGAGGTGCTGAGGGACATGGTTTAGTGTTTGATAGGAATGGTTGGACTCAATGACCTGGTGGGTCTCTTCCAACCTGGTGATTTTATGATTCTATGATTCCACTATTGAGTTCCTCTTCCTTTTTTCCTTTTTCTTTCACCAGTAGCATGACAAACCCCACTCTTGTTCAAGCAACTGACCACTGGCTTGGGCTGGCAGGGAGAAAAATAAGTCTGGAATTTTTTAGACATACAAGTACTGTCAGTTACTCCAAGAAATGTCTCCTCTGTAGCTGTTAAACACATTTAACTTTCTGTACTCTGTCATCCAGAATCCCAAGAAAACCTAGTTGTTTGGGTTCTCCCCTGGCTTGCAGCTCCTCTGCTCCACTTAAAATGACAGAAGATGTAGTTCTGTTTAAAATGTGCTTATTGTTCCATGACTGATGTGACTCCAGAATCATGGGCAGCAATATTAGGCTGAGGAGAAATAATCAATAGCTGAGATCATACCAAAATACATCCTGAATTCAATGGGCAAGCACAGCCTGTCTTCTCAGAGCCTTGAATTTTTACTGCTCGGCCACAGCAGAAGTGGTGAATAACTTTGTCTGAAAATTGTTCTCTGAGAGCAGCTTGAACCTCACCACCTAAAGCCAATAAATGCCTCTGGTTTGATCAGAAAAGGTCTTTGTGTGCTTAAACATCTTGCATGTCTTCTTGCGAAGAAGTTACCTGCCTCTTATCCTATGCGTACATAAGACTGACATCTGCCCCAGAGGCCTTCAGACATCCTCTCCAAGTTGTACCTGCCACGATAATTGACTTCTCAGGTCAAGTGCTCCATCCTCACATCCCACTGCTCGTGTCTGATGTGCACTGCAGTTCCGTGACTGCTTCTTCTTGGTGTTCTTTCCCAGGATTTATGGCAGCTACACCTTTGAACTCGAAGTTAATAACATGGCTCTGCAGCTCCAGCTGTTTCTTGCTATGCTCAGTCCAAGCATCTTGGTGGTCTTTTGTATTCTTTCATGTGCCTGGTCCTGGATTTGAACATTTTCACTGTCATGCTCTCAAGGATTGGCAAACTTAGCAGCTCTCTCAAGTTGATTAGCTTTCCCTGACGCTTCGTTGCTTGTCACTTTTGCTTTATGGCCACCAGGTTCTCAAGGTCTGCTGGGAGGCAACAGATGTTTGCTGAAACGGACTTCAGATCCCGCTTGTCCTGCCATTATTCAGCATTTGTTTAGGAGCTCCTGTAACCTCTCTGTAAGCATGGTAGAGGATCTTTCGCTTACCCCATTGGATGGCGTCAGTTTGATAGAAAAAATAATCCCTTTCAGGTTTATTCTGGGCTCTAATCCTCTCCTCCGGTATGTCTGCAGCTCCTCCTGGCCTTTCTACCACCCAGTTTAATAAGCATTCTCTCCAGGACAGCATCCAGGTCACTAATGAAAAATTGAATACTATTAGACAGATGCGCTTTGGAAAAAGCCTCCTTGATGTCTTTCATTCTGACAATGAGTAATTCACTGCTCCTTTGCAAACCCAAGTTTGCAGCAAGTTTTATGCCGGTGTCATACAAAAATCTTTCCTAAATCTGGTTTTTTTTTTCCATGTGTGTGTATTTGCTTGGAGGAGTTTACTGAAAGGTGGTCAAAACCCATGCTAAAATTGGTATATAGGGTATCATCTGCTGGTAGTGCTTACCTTGCTCCTCCTAACAGCTGTGGTAATCACTAAAAATGAGATACAAAGACTAAAATGTGGAAAAAGTCTGGAGTAAACTCTTTTGCCTGAGCAGCATCTGCATCAAACTGTTAGAAAGATGAGTCGAACTTTTTGAAAAGAGATAATTCCTACGGAACGCCTCATTTTATTTGACCAAGAAATCTCAAGAGACCTCTCCTAAGAAGCCTTCAAATATCCGTGCTGGGCATTTACTCGTTATGCATCCTCTCAGCTCTCACACCAAAGCAATTTTCTTTTCTCCAAATTTCATCTTAATGGTGGTTTATAGCATATGTTCACGGTGTTATTCATTAGCTCTGGGTAAATAAACCCAAAAATGAAGAGAAAACTTACAATAAATATGAACAGCAAAACACTGATTCAAGAAATATTTGAAGGGAAGTGAAGCAGGGTATTTTTTTCCCTACTTGGGCCATTAGTGTGTTGTTTAGAAATCACTCAGCCAGTCTTGTTTACTTTTACTGACAGGAATTATGTGATTACGGCACATTACTATCCCAATTTATGGCAGAAAGGCTTGCTGGAGGGCACTTAGGTGGGGATTATGATCAGAAAGTTGACTGTACTTTTGAAAGATAAGACGTTGGGCGAGCATGGTGTGTTGTGAGAGCTGAGCCAGGGGGTGCTGCAGTAACAGGGTTCTTGCATGTGTTGTCTTTCCTTGGGATGGAGCTGATCCAGATGTGGGTATGGGATTCTGGAGATCCAAAGTCATTGTATATAGGCAGGTGAATCCCAACAGAATCACCAGGTTGGAAGAGACCCACTGGATCATCTTGTTGAACCATTCCCATCAATCACTAAACCATGTCCCTCAGCACCTCATCCACCCATCTTTTAAACCCCTCCGGGGAAGGTGACTCAACCCTCTCCCTGGAAATCTCTGCTAGTGCCCAATGACCCTTTCCGTGAAATATTTTTTCTGACGTCCAGCCTGATTTTGGAGCATGAGGGAGAAAAAGGCTTGCTTGGGGTCTCCTCTAAGGGTAAACATTTATAACATAGGAGTACTTTGGAATGACCTGTGCTTGTGTGCATGTACTGCTTAAGTTTTCTCCCATGTGCATCAAAGAATCACCAGGTTGGAAGAGACCCACCGGATCATCAAGTCCAACCATTCCTACCAGTCTCTAAACCATGTCCCTCAATACCTCATCCACCCACACCTTAAACACCTCCAAGGAAGGTAAGTCAACCACCTCCCTGGGCAAGAGGGGTAAATGGCCCCTGTGACATAGCCCAGCTCTCCAACTGGGAGGCTGAGCTCTGTCCCCCTGGGATCATAGAATCATGGAACAACCAGGTTGGAAGAGACCCATCGGATCACCGAGTCCAACCATTCCTATCAAACACTAAACCATGTCCCTCAGGACCTCATCTACCCATCCCTTAAACACCTCCAGGGAAGGTGAATCAATCATCCCCCCACCTCTTCAGTCTCTGTGGCTGTAAACGGGGCCAGTCCATGAACCTCATTGACAGCAGTTCTGAATTGTTCATCATTCTCAAGAAATAATCTCTCCTGCTCACTGTTTTGCATGTGGGGACTCAAATTGCCCTTAAAGAGCTACTTCCAATTTTCTTCTTCCTCCGAGTATCCCAGGATCAGCCAAGGCAATGGGTGAAACTGCTTGCAAATAGCTCATTTCTCAGTAATTAAAGCCATTGTTCTGCAACAATGCTGTAGATTTTTCTAAGATATTATTATTTTTAAATCATTACTTGCAAACATATAATTTGATCTCTCCTATTAAAATGCACATCAGGAGATCCTGTCAGTGATTTCTCCTGGAAGAAAGTGGGAGAGGTGGGTTATTGCCGGAATATCATTTTCTGTCTCCGCAGAATTAATTTGTATCAAGATGCAAAGTTAGAACTTTAATTTGCTACGTTTATTCCCAGGGGTCAAAACATCGCTGCAGAGAGCAGCTACAAGGTGGAGTTTTGGGAAGCATTGAGGCTTGGCACAGGCAATCCCTTGGGTGCCTGCAGCAGCACACCGGCTCACCTCTTGCAAAGCTAGGGGGTGGGTTATTCTCCTATTGCCATGAAATCCTGCAACAAGGGTGTTGAAGGTCTTCTTTTTTTATATAATTACATTTTTGACGGGGGCTGTCTCTGCCCAGCCTCCTACAGACACACATCCTGCAGGCCCAGGTGCTGGAGGATGACACACAGAACGCTGTGCAGGTCATCAAACTTGACTTGGTTGGGACTGAGGAAGCCACTGTCCAGGAGCTGGGACAGGCTCTGCTCGGAGACCAAGGGTGCCATGGCTGGAACCACAGATATTCCTTCCCTGGAAAAGAACCTTGTGCCTAGAGTGGATGAAAGAGGGTGAGCGCCCAACAGCCTTCCTCCTCCTCACCACAGGGAGTGAGTGACCCACACTCTGAGCTCCTCACACATGGTGAGTGACCCACAGTCGGGACTGACACACAGTCTGAGCTCCACACACACTATGGGTGACCCACAGTTGGGACTGACACACACTCTGAGCTACTCACACACTGTGAGAGACCCACAGTCGGGACCGACACACACTCTGAGCTCCTGACAGCTCTCATTGTGATGTCCAATTGCACCGGACACGAGGTATCCTCATCTCCCAAGAATGAACAGTGGTGTTTGCACCAACTCCAACCCTGGTGAGATGCGTTAGTGCTGCACAATGCGTGCACTGGTGCACCTGGGCATACACAGTCCATGGGACCAGATGAGATCCACCTGAGAGCGCTGAGGGAGCTGCTGGAGGAGCCAAGCCATCCTCCATCACTGTTCAGTAGTCTTGGGTGACAGGGATGGTCCCAGAGTATATGCTTGCTAAGGGTTATGGTTTAGTAGAAGACAGGTACTCTTGGACTTGATGATCTCAAAGGTCATTTCCAGGTCGGAAGAGACCCAGCGGATCATTGAGTCCAACCATTCCTATCAAACACTAAACCATGTCCCTCAGCACCTCATCCACCTGTGAGTCAAACACCTCCAGGGAAGGTGAATCAACCGCTTCCCTGGGCAGCCTGTTCCCAATGACCCTCTAATAGAGTCCAACTTGTATCCCTGCAAGGAACAACCCCAACATTCACAGTGTGGGGCTGAGGATGTTGGTCAAATGCTGCTGGAATATTGTCAGGCTTGGGCCTGTGACTGCTTCCTTGGAAGCTGTTCCAGGTCTCCACCACCCTCTGGGGGAAGAACCTTCTCCTAATCTCCAACCTAAACCTCCCCTGGCACTTTCTGCCATTCCTGTCATTGGTCACCATTAGATTGTTGTCTTTCAGTCAAGAAATTCTTGGTTTCTGCCGAAATCCAAAGAAATCATAAAATAATACTTCTGTAAGCAGTGACTTGAATTTAATTTTCCCTGAGTTCCAAGGCTTTTTTAGTTAAATTGCTTCAAAATGCAGCAGGTGGTAAAATCTGCTTTATCTATGGGCATATGATTTGTAACAAAACAAATTGCTAATACTTGAAGGAAGTTTTTATAATGAGATTAGGAAGCTGATAGGTGTTCTGATTATCTCCTAGGGCTAATACTGGAAGAAAACTTTATTCACAGAATGAAGCAAAGCCATGTTTCTGTGGCTGGATGAGGAGCTAACAAAAGCCTAGAAGTAAAACTCATAGAATCATAGAATCACCAGATTGGAAGAGACCCAGCGGATCATCGAGTCCAACCACTCCTATCAAACACTAACCTATGTACCTCAGCACCTTGTCCACCCGTGCCTGAAACACCTCCAGGGAAGGTGAATAAAACACCTGCCTGGGCAGCCTCTGCCAGTGCCCAATGACCCTTTCTGTGAAAAACTTCCTCCCAATGTCCAGCCTGAACCTCCCCTGGCACAGCTTGAGGCCATTCCCTCTTGTCCTGTCCCCTGTCACTTGGGAGAAGAGCCCAGCTCCCTCCTCTCCACAACGTCCTCTCAGGTAGTTGGAGAGAGTAATGAGGTCTCCCCTCAGCCTCCTCTTCTCCAGGATAAACACCCCCAGCTCTCTCAGTCATTCCTCATAAAGTCTGTTCTCCAGCCCCTTCCCCAGCTTCATGGCTCTTCTCTGGACTCACTCCAGAGCCTCAACATCCTTCTTGTGCTGAGGGGCCCACAACTGAACACAGGATTTGAGGAGCAGTCTCACCAGTGCCGAGTCCAGAGGGAGAATCACCTCCCTGGACCTGCTGGTCACACCGTTTCTGATACAAGCCAAGATGCCATTGGCCTTCTTGGCCACTTGGGCCACTGCTGGTTCACGGTCAGTTGTTGTCTACCAACACCCCCAGGTCCTTCTCCTCCAGGCACATTTCCAGCCAGGTTTCTCCTAGTGTGTAGCTGCTCAGGGTTGTTGTGCCCCAAGGGCAGGACATGGCATTTGGCCTTGTTGTACCTAATACAACTGGACTCAGCTCATGGATCCAGCCTGTTCAGATCCCTTTGGAGCCTCCTGACCCTCCAGCAGATCAACACTTCCACCCAGCTTAGTGTCATCTGCAAACTTGCTAAGGGAGCACTCGATGCCTTCATCCAGGTCACTGATGAAGACATTGACCAGGGCTGACCCAGCACTGAGCCCTGGGGAACCCCACTTGTCACTGGCCTCCAGCTGGATTTAACTCCATTTCCCACCACTCTCTGGGCCCTCCAGACAACCAGTTTTCTACCCAGGAGAGTGTGTGCCTGTCCAGGCCAGAGGTGACAGTTTCCAAAGCAGAATGCTGTGAGAATCTGTGTCAAAGGCTTTGCTGAAGTCCAGGAAGATCCATCCACAGCCTTTCCCTCATCCAGAAACTGAGTGACTTTGTCATAGAAAGTGATCAGGTTCACTTTCTAATGTAGCAAATCAGTGAAGTAACCTAGCTTGGCCAGTGTAGTTTCTCTCTTATTTGACTTTAATTTGTGATTAATGCCTCTTTCTAACACATCTACCTGTGATGAGCAACTCGTAGTAACTTAGGGGTTTGTAGGGCTCAGGTTTGACAGACAGTGAATTTTATCGTCAAAATTAGCTTCAATGCTTATGAATATATGGTACCTTCTGTAAAAAAAAAAAAAACCAAACAGAAATTTAGATTAATGCCGGTTGTGCTGACATTGGTGAGGATGAGTGTCTGGAAGTCTCTAGTCAATCTGACTGCTTGGAGCAGCACTCCTCCTGCCAGACCAGGTCATGGTGTCATCCAACCAAGCCTTGGAAACCTCTGGAGAGGAGATCCATTGCCCTCTGAGGAGTCTACCCTGGAGCCCTTCACATTCCTGACTTGTCTAAGGTCCAGCTTGAGCTTCCAAAGCTGTTATGTGCAGCTGTTGAAATATCTGTGACCACAAAGAAGTGTGTCTCCATCTTCCTGCCTGTCCTTCAGCTGGGAAAAGGCTACTCAATGATCTGTATGGGTCCCTTCCAACTGAGGACATTCTATGATTCGATGATAGTCTTGACCAGACTAGTCTGGCTTGTCTGTCTCAGCCTTTCCTCATATCCCATAAGCCACAGATCCAAATCATCTTGACAGTCTCTGCTGTCTCATCTCTCCTTTCTCCATGTCCCTCTTTAACTTGGAGCCCTCAGACTGGATGTGGCACTAAGATGTGGCCTCTCCAGCACTGAGCAGTGGGGATGGTAACTTCTTGCAGTCTACTTGCCTTGTTCATTACAGCCCAGAATGTGGTCTCTGTTATTCAGGATGAGTGAGCTGGAGGCTTGTTTGCCCTGGCAGCCTGTCAACTCCCAGCCTGGAGTGATGCCAGGTACGATGACGACCCACGTGCATAATTTTTCACTTCTTGTTGAACTCCATGGAGTTTGTTGGCCCCATCCTCAAGTTTCTCAAGGTCCCTCTGGATCGGAGCTCTAGTGTTTGCTGTGTCAATCATCCTCTCTAAATTAGTACTGTCCACAAATGTGCTGAGGGTGCGCTCTGTCTCATCAGCCAGGTAGCTGATGAAGATATTGAACAATATCAGCCCCAGTATTGACCCCTGAGGCACTCTGCTTATTACTGGCTGCCAACCAGATGTTGAACCATTGATTACCACGCTTTGAGCCTAGCGGCCCAGCCAATTTTCAAGCCATCTAATAGTTCTTTCATCCAGGCCGTACTTCCTCGGCTTCCAAATGAGAATGCTGAGGGAGACAGCGTCAAAAGCTTGATCAACCTGGCTGTGTTGAATTAGGGCCAAGTCTGAGGTTATTAACTGAAACAGCAGACATGCCTACACAACCAAATGAAGGAGTGATTGCAGCGTCTGCTGCTGTAACCGTGCTGGCTCTAGGGCACAGTAACAATAGCATTAGCATGGGTATTAGCTCCTGCTAACAAGCAGAGTAAAAACTCCTGAGGAATTGCATTTACGACTGCTGCTTTCTAGCAGAAACTAAAGTCCACGCTCCTGCATCTCGGCTCCTCTTGCCTCTGCCAGTTTGCTGGAGTGAGGATGGGCATGGCAGCACATGCAGCTACAGGATCTGCTTTTGCTGCGTAATCACACCTCATAATTTTGTGCTGACGGAGCTGGCTTCTCAGGGGCACAAAGAAGCAACTAAAAACTGTATTTGAAATCATTATATGAAGAGACAAGAGTTGCACCTCATGCTGACACCAGGCCCTTAGATGAGTGAGCAAATAACTGGGGAGATGAAGAATTCAGATGGGAAAATGAGGCCGTTTGGTATTTATCCACTTGTTTTTGATTTGCTAGTTCACATACATTATGGATACTGCGTCCTCCTATTCAGATGGACTAATGCTGCCAGATGTATTATAAAGACTTATGGTGACAAACAAAGAAGAAAGCATCTAATTGACCCACAATGACTGTTGCCATTGGTGTCAAATACATGAGAACAAAGCTGGTCAACTTGAATCGCAAATCCTCAGCTGCTAGAGACACTTTACTAAAGACCTAAGACAGCTGCACGGTGCAATTTCTCTCACTAATGATTCTTAAATTAAGAAATTAACCCCCTTCATCAAGCATTTGGATTGTGCTGGAGTGGGAGACAGCAACAAAAATTGGACTGGAATCTGTGGTAATAGCAGCCATGGACGCTGCCAACAATACTTAGAACATTTGAGTCCCAGGGTTTGCAGAAATAAGGCAGTCCAGGCTGCCAGGGACAGCTTCTGTGAGGGAGGGGACAGCCCGGCCCCAAAGATGTTGGTGACAGTACTTGTGCCCTGCTACACGTTTGCCAGACATGCTGGCCTTGTCCAGATGTTGTGCCATGATTTGGCATGCAGCTTAAAGCAGCTCTCTTTCTAATAGTGTCAGACCATCTTCTGCTATCAGTGCATTGCTGGAACAACTCAGCGTGCAAATTTCAGCTTGAGCCTTCAGAAGCAGCACAGACCTCACAGTATTTTATGCTGGCTTTATAGCATAGAATCATAGGATGTTTTGGGTTGGAAGGAACCTCAAAACCCATCCAGTTCCATCCCCTAGCCATGGGCAGGGACACCTCCCACTGCATCAGGTTCCTCCAAGCCCCATCCAACCTGGTTTTCAATATCTCCAGGGATGGGGCAGCCACCACTGCTCTGGGCAACCTGGACCAGGGCCTCCCCACCTGCACAGCAAAACATTTCTTCCTAACATCTCATCACAATTTCCCCTCTTGCAGCTGAAAACAGTTTTCCTTGTTCTGTCCCTGCACTCCCTGACTGGGGTCTCCTCCATGTCCAGCACAAAGTGCTGCAGTGAAATGACACCTGACCAGCTTGGAACCTGTTGATATTTTTCATTAAGCCATCTAACACTCTTGAATGATCTCATAGAGCAAGTTCATATATCAAACCTGTTGTTTTTCAGCTGGTATTAGAAGTCCTAACACTGAGGTTCTGTATTGTTAAAAGGTGACCTTGCCAAGCTGATTGCAACACGCAGACTGCAGGAGGATGTACTGGGGAGGGTTAGGTTGGACATTAGGAAAAGGTTCTTTAGAAGGTGGTGGAGCATTTTACAAGCTCCCAGAGGAAACAGTTACTGCACCAAGCCTGACAATATTCCAGAAGCATTTGGCCAATGCCCTCAGCCACATGGTGTGGATACAGGCATTGTCCTGTGCAGGGATAGGAGTTGGACTTGATGGTCTTTGTGGGTCCCTTCCAACTCAGGACATTCTATGACTGAATGAAGCTTTTGTTAGGAAAGCATCACAGCAGCAACCGGGCTTGGCTTCAGTAGCTTAGAGGATGAAGGGTCCTGTGCAGCCATGTGTCTATTCCCCTTCACATGAAAAATTCATGCTGCGTGCTGGGAGGCAGGGTAGGCATGAAGGGGCTCTTTGAGCCCTCTCCTGAGTGAGTCCATTTCTCGTGGCTTCACAGGCTAAGCCGAACTGAGCTTAGGGCTGACTTGATCACTGAACCCTGTGATTCAAATAATTGCTACTAGTCACGTCACGGTCTCATTGAGTCCTGTCATTGCCTTTGATTTGACTACCTTTGAATGTGAGCTTGAGATCAGTGAGGTCAAAACGTTCCAATATGACAGAAAACTTCAAAGCTCTTGGAGAATCTGTAAATGCTGATGGATCTTGGGCTGTGTCCTTAGACTGCCTGTAAAATGCTCCTGATTTTACCATTTCATCTTCATGTTCTTTCTAAAGATGCTCTGAGATGGGTAACCCTGGAGATATTTTCTTTAGCTTTTTCTAGATGCTCTTCCCCCATCAACAAGAAATGTCTGATGTGTTTATTTGTGTGTGTGTGATCTTCTTATATATTACTTTTGCCCCTTTGAAGGAAAAGTCATTGAATTTCTTAAGAGTTCGTGGCCCTCCTGTCCTCCTGCAAGAACTTTTTTTCTGTCCTGTGCAGTGATTTGTAGACTGGTATAACTACTTTCATTGGATCAATCACAGAATCATGGAATGGCTTGGTTTGAAAGGGACCTCAAAGCCCATCCAGTTCCAACCCATCTACAATAGGCAGGGACACCTCCCACTGGATCAGGGGCTCCAAGCCCCATCCAACCTGGCCTGGAACCCCTCCAGGGATGGGGTAGCCACCACTGCTCTGGGCAACCTGGGCCAGGGCCTCCTCACCCTCACAGCAAAACATTTCTCCCTAAGATCTCGTCTCAATCTCCCCTCTTACAGCTAAAAAACATTCCTTCTCATCCTATCCCTGTACTCCCTGAGCACAGAATCATAGAATAGTTAGGGTTGGATGGGACCTCAAAGATCATCTAGTTCGAGCACCCCTGCCATGGGGAGGGACATCCCACTGGATCAGGCTGCCCAAGAAGCGTGCAACCTGGCCTTAAATACCTCCAGGAATGGGGCAGCCACAACTTCCCTTGACTACCTGCTCCAGTGTCTCACTGCTCTCATGGTGAAGAAATTCTTCCTAATGTTTAGTGTAAATCTGTCCTTCTCCAGTTTATACCTGCTGCCCCTTGTACTATCACCACAAGCCCTTACGAGTAGTCACTCCCCAGCTTTCTTGTAGGCTCCTTTCAGGTACTGGAAGGTCACTATAAAATCTCCTTTGAGCCTTCTCTTCTCCAGGCTGAACAAGCCCAAGTCTGTCCTTAGCCTAGAGAAGTGGAGGCTGAGAGGAGACCTCATTACTCTCTACAACTTCCTGAAAGGAGGTTGTAGAGAGGAGGGAGCTGGGCTCTTCTCCCAAGTGACAGGGGACAGGACAAGAGGGAATGGTCTCAAGCTCTGCCAGGGGAGATTTAGGCTAGAGATTAGGAGGAAGTTTTTCCCAGAAAGGGTCATTGGGCATTGGAACAGGCTGCCCAGGGAGGTGATTGATTCACCTTCCCTGGAGATGTTTAAGGGACAGGTAGATGAGGTGCTGAGTGACATGGTTTAGAGTTTGATAGGAATGGTTGGACTAGAAGATCCGATGGGTCTCTTCCAACCTGGTTATTCTATGATTCTATGATTCTATACAGAAGGTGCTCCAGCCCTTGGACCATCTTTGTAGCCTCCCCTGGACCTGTTGCAATAGCTCCATATCCTTTTTACATTGAGGATTCCAGAACTGGACACAATATTCCAGATTAGGTCTCACAAAGAGAAAAATAAAGGGTTGAATCACTTCCCTTGACCTGCTGGCCATGCTACTTTTGATGCAGCCCAGGATATGGTCGACTGTCTGGACTGTGAGCGCCTGATAAAGAGCCCCTTCATGCCTTTTCCAATAATTCTCTTGTATTCACCGTTTTTAAAAGTTCTGTAGTACTTTGAGAGATTCTGAAAGAGCAAAAGTCTGCTGAATGCAAAACCTTTGGTATTTCCAACCTTCTCTTTGTTTCTATCTAGGTCACACCTGTTTGGGGTGCAATGCTCAGCGCATGATGAGCTGCCTTTCTGGTAACTCCACGCAACTACTTTGCTTCTCCTTGAGGCCAGCATATTATCTGCTGTGTCAGATGTGACTGAGATGCCAAAACTTATTAATTACCTTTAGAAAAGCTTACGCGGAGCTTTGACTTCATAAATGTGCAGATTTTTGTGTTTTCCGTGAGTTCTCCTTTAACATCACATTGGTTACAGCACATTGTGCTAAGATAAGTTTTTATTTCTCTTTGGAGCCTGGGACCTATCCTTCACAGTAGTGGTAAGATTGAACTATTGCCACTGAATAATGCTCAGAGAGGCAGCATTCTATAATCCATACTGCATGAGGCTTTCATTTGAAATGCGGAAAGGTGCTGACTATTTTACACTCATTTTCACCAGGGACGACTGGCTCATCGCCTCGCCTTGCAAACATGCCTCGCCTCTACATATGTGAGCTTTCCTCGGGTTAATGGTAAAGTCAAGCTGATTAGTTCTTTCAAAGTGGCTAATGAAAATATTGGAGGATGGGTTGCTTCAGAGGTGCCTGGAAAATGATAGTAGTGGCTCCATTGTGTACTCAGAGATTTCTTTTCTGTATGAGCATAGAATCATAGAATCATCAGGTTGGAAGAGACCCATCGAATCATCGAGTCCAACCATTCCTATCAAACACTAAACCATGTCCCTCAGTACCTCATTTACCTGTGCCTTAAACATCTCCAGGGAAGGTGAATCAACCACCTCCCCGGGCAGCCTCTGCCAGTGCCCAATCACGCTTTCCAGGAAAACCTTCATCCTAATGTCTAACCTGAACCTCCCCTGGTGGAGCTTGAGGCCATTCCCTCTCATCCTGTCCCCTGTCCCTTGGGAGAAGAGCCCAGCTCCCTCCTCTCCACAACCTCCCTTCAGGGAGTTGTAGAGAGCAATGAGGTCTCAACTCAGCCTCCTCTTCTCCAGGATAAACACCCCCAGCTCTCTCAGCCGTTCCTCATAAAGCCTGTTCTCCAGTCCCTTCACCAGCTTTGTTGCTCTTCTCTGGACTCGCTCCTAATATGATCCTAATAAACATGTGAGGATGTTTGGTGCTTTACATCCTTATGGATTTTCACATCCTGGGAGACCAGGATGGATCTGAAATTCCCTTTCTACTCCCATGGTCTCAAGTGTTTTCTTAGACTTGAGGAACTTCATAGAATGCCCTGAGTTGGAAGGGACCCACAGGGACCATCAAGTCCAACTCCTGTCCCTGCACAGCACAACTACAACATCCACACTGTGGGACTGAGGACATTGGCCAAATGCTTCTGGAATAGTGTCAGGCTTGGTGCTGTGACTGCTTTCTTGAGGAGCTGTTCCAGTGCTCCACCACCCTCTGAGGGAAGAACCTTCTCCTGACATCCAGTCTGACACATCCCTGGCATCTACCTGCTATTCCCTTGCGTCCTGTCATTGGTCACCAGAGAGAAGAGCTCAGTGCCTTCTCCTCCTCCTTCCCTTGTGAAGAAACTGTAGAGCATGATGAGGTCTCCCCTCAGTCTCCTCTTCTCCAGACTGTTTCTTACACTGTGTTCCCTTCAGCACTTTTGTTGCAGACTCTTCTTGCAGGACATGGACCTCGCACCTGTCAACCTGGTCTTAGGTTTTCTAGTGTCTGCAAGACTTGTCACCAGCCACACCTGCATCACCCACACAGCAATTGCTTGGAAGGCTTTTGGCTTTCTGCCTCTTTCCTTTCCCGCAGATCGTGCCACCTGTTTCTGGAGTTATACTTCCATTTGCCTGTTCTTGAGACTTTTTCATTATCTCTCACGCTATACATTCCCATTGTTGAGCGAGATCACGAAACCACAGGCTTGTCTTTAGAACTGGAATTTCTTTTCAGTCTGGAGAGGTGAGTCAGTTTGGACTGACTGAGGCTTCTCTCGACGTAGCTCCCTTCAGCCGGCCATGAATAGTCTGCTCTGCCTGCCTACATTCCATCTTTTATTTTTTTTTCATTCTGAGAAGGAATGAGATGTTGTCTTAAATCCTTGCTGACTGCTTAAAATTCTCCCACATCTTTGGAGTGTTTAATTATTCCCCTTCAGGAAAGGGTTTAAATTGACTGACTCCCTTTAAGGCTGTGATTTCACATGTAATGGCAGTACCGCTTAAATTATTGCAGCCTGGCTCTCTCCCTCTCGTGCAGCCGACTGACCTGGGAAAAGCACCACTTCAAACCCAACTTTTTCTCCTCCAGCTGGGTTTAATCTGCTGGGCTACCTTGCTCTGGTCACTCCCTGGCCACAAGGATGCAGCAGGGCAGGGGCACAAAGCATCCTCCTGCAGCAGAGGTGCCGGTGGGTGGTATTCCGGTCTTCACTTCGCAAAGCGTGGGTGGTATTTTGGTCTTAGTTTTGTCTCAAGCTCCCTTCACCAGGGGGATTGCTGATGTTCATTAGCAGCTAATTGGTGCTGGCGAGCTGTGACTTTCACCCCACAGTTTCGCAGCTACTCTGGTGCCAGCAGCTGATGCTTAATTGCTAAGTCTGAGTGAAGCGGTGGGTTCAGAGAGATTGCCCGAGTTCTGTTATCTGCCTTCGCTTGACAATTACATGCAGTTTTGATTAGTAAAATTTTGATGGGTTTTACTGTTCTATTTCTTTGATGTTTTGAGGAAGCTGTCGCTGCTCTGCTGAGCCGCTCTTGCAAAGCGTGCCAGAGAATTATTTAGGCACAGGAAAATAGGAAGGCTATCTGGACCAACGCTGCCCAGAGAGGCTGTTTGCCATCCAGATTTGTGTTCCTGATGGGTGCTATCTAAGGCACAAATTATGGTTGGCATATTTTGCCCCACGAACTGGCTTTAGTTTGTTGATCTGCCTGATTGAATCAATTTTGACTATAAAATCGCACACTTTTGACTTCCTAATCGATTTGCGTGTGTATCTCTGTGGGATCCTCAATACCAGGAGGATGTTGAGGGGCTGGAGTGTGTCCAGACAAGGGCAGAAGGGAAGGAAAAAAGGTCTTGGGGAAGGATCTGGAGCCTGTGGGTTTTGGGAGCAGCTGAGGGCCCTAGGGCTGTTTAACCTGGAGAAGAGGAGACTGCGAGGAGACCTCATTGCTCTCTGCAGTGCCAGTAAAGAGGGTTGGAGTGAGGTGGGTGCTGACCTCTTCTCCCAAGGAACAAGAGATAGAAGGAGAGGAAATGGCCTCAGGTTGTGCCAGGAAAGGTTTAGAGAGAGACATAAGGCCTGAAGAACAGGCCTTACCAGGAACAGCTGAGAGAGCTGGGGTTGCTTAGCCTAGAGAAGAGGAGGCTGAGAGGAGACCTCATTGCTCTCTACAACTACCTGAAAGGAGGTTGTAGAGAGGAGGGAGCTGGGCTCTTCTCCCAAGTGACAGGGGACAGGACAAGAGGGAATGACCTCAAGCTCTGCCAGGGGAGATTAGGAGGAGATTTAGGTTGGAGATTAGGAGGAGGTTTTTCACGCAGAGGGTCATTGGGTATTGGAATAGGCTGCCCAGGGAGGTGGTTGATTCACCTTCCCTGGAGGTGTTTAAGGCACGGGTGGATGAGGTATTGAGGGACCTGGTTTAGTGTTAGATAGGACTGGTTAGACTAGAAGATCCGATGGGTCCCTTCCAACCTGGTTGTTCTGTTCTGTGATTCTGAGATTCAGGTTGGACATCAGGAGGAAGTTTTCAACAGAAAGGATCATTGGACATTGGAACAGGCTGCTGAGGGAGGTGGTTGATTCACCTTCCCTGGAGGTGTTTAAGGGACGGGTAGATGAGGTGCCGAGGGACATGGTTTAGTGTTTGATAGGAATGCTTGGACTTGATGATCCGATGGGTCTCTTCCAACCTGGTTGTTCTATGATTCTATGATTAGATTGGATATTAGGGAAAAATTCTTTACTGACAGAGTGGTGAAGCATGGAAGAGGCTGCCGAGGGCAGTGGTGGAGTCTCCATCCCTGCAGGATTTAAAAAAAACCCCTGTAGATATGGTGCTTCAGACTTGGTTTAGTGGGCATGCTGGCATGTGTTGATGGTTGGACTGGATGATCTTGGAGGTCTAAATGTGGAAAACAGAGGTTGCTGCTTCCTGCCTGCTAGTTAGCACAGCTTACATGCTGCATTTTCTTCTCTTCTTGCTGTGATTTACAGTGTCTGTGCACAAGCTCTGTCTCTCTTCTCCGCATCCTGCTGAAAGAGCAAGGTTTAGTCTAAATATTTGCCTTTTCCATACAGCTGTTGTCACCTTCTGTCCCATCCTCTAGATGACGGGACTTCATCTGGCTCTTCTGCACCTGCTGGCTTCCCCCTGCCCTGTGCCTTTTCAAGTGTCACTTGCTGTGGCTTATCCTAATTTGGGTGAAAATAGTCCTCCAGCTCCTGAATCCCTTGTCCCCAGGACAGTTGATGCTGTAGGCCCTGTGGCACGATGCTCTCCTGGTATTGATGTAGGGCAGATGTCTATCCATGTTTTTTATGGAAAGGATCATTAGACGGTGGCAGAGGCTGCCCAGGGAGGGGGTTGAGTCACCTTCCCTGGAGGGGTTTAAGGGATGGGTGAATGAGGTGCTGAGGGACATGGTTTAGTGTTTGATAGGAATGGTTGGACTTGATGATCCGATGGGTCTCTTCCAACCTGGTTGTTCTATGATTCTATGTCCTGCAGGGCTGGACATCTCACTGAATGCCCTGGCTGAGCCTCCTGTGCTCTGATTCTGGGCTCCTGGGTGACTTTGCTGGAGAAGGAAACACAGGTGGAAAAGCAGGAGCCATTGGTCTCAGAACCTGCAGCTGTGTAGAGCCTGGATTTTTATGCTTGTTTTGTGTATATAATAAGGAATTCCATGTTTATTACATTATACAAAAGGTGATTTCCCTCTGCCCTGCTCTCCCAGCACCTTTGTGCAAAGGTGCATGCAGCTTTTCCTCTGCCAGCTTTCATAACAGAAGCCTAGAGACTTGCTTAGCCCATCTTCTCAAACCTAAAGCTTTGCTTTTTTTTTTGTGTTAAACTTGTGAAATCCTGCTGCCAGGTGCTCAACTTGTTTAACTAGAGAAGGGATTTTTTATTTTTAAAATCATGACTTTTCCCCATGACTTGTGAGTTCCATGAGCTTCTCCCCATATTGTTAATGGCCAAACCCAAACCGGCTGAGTTTAAGACCTGAGAGAAGTCTGAATTCTCCCTAGCAAATGCTGCATGAGATTAGCAAAGTTCAAAGGCTCCAGCTTGAAAGTGTCCTGTAAGACGCAATTACACACAATTAAAGATAGATGATAACATTTTAGAAAGAAACAATAAATGAGTTGAAAGCTTTTCTTATCTGCAGCTCTGGCTGCAGCCAGGTGCTTGTGTCCCTTGCTGCACTCCCCATCACTGCTCCCCTTGCTTAGGGAAGAAGCTCTGAAATTCTCTTGAGTTGATGCCCATGGCTTTACAGAAAGCTGCATCTGACTCCTCCCCATGCTCCTACCATCCCATAATGAGGTTCTGACAGTGAGCTTGTCTGGAGGACTTTCATATATCCTACATATATGAAGATGGGACAGTCTGTGGCCCTGCTGCTCTCCATATCCAGATGAGGTGCAGAGCTGGGATTCAGCTGCACATGCCACAGGGTAGAAGGACACGAGAGCCACAAAGTTGGTGGAGGATTTAGAGGGGAAGCTGTATGAAAGGCAGCTGAAGTCACTTGGTGAGTTCAGCCTCCAGAAAAGGAGACTGCAGGGAGGCCTCATTGCACTCTGTGGCTCCCTCAAAAAGAGAGGAGGAAACGCTGAGCTCTTCTCTCCAGCCACCTAGGATAGGATCCAGGGGAATGGCAGGAAGGTGCCCAGCATAACCCTCCCCAGCACATGAGGAGAAGGTTCTTCCCCTAGAGGGTGGTGGAGCACTGGAACAGCTCCCAGGGAAGCAGTCAAGGCACCAAACCTGACAATACCCCAGAAGCGTATTTAGATGTCAAAAACTGTCCTGGTCCCAGAGCAAGTGTGCTCACCTGAACATTTGGGGAAGAGTCTGGTTCGTAGTGCAGAGAGGAGGCTCACTACTGTGCCCTCTCAAAGCAGCTCCTCCACCTGCCTCAAGTCTGGACCAGACCTGTGAGGAGGAAACTTTCTAGTGAGCTAGGAAAGGAAAAATTAAGTTCATAGAATCCTAGAATTGTTTGAGTTGGAAGGGCTCTCAAAGCCCATCCAGTCCACCCCTGCCATAAGCAGGGACACCTCCCACTGGATCAGGGGCTCCAAGCCCTATCCAGCCTGGCCTTGAACCCCTCCAGGGATGGGGCAGCCACCACTGCTCTGGGCAACCTGGGCCAGGGTCTCCCCACTCTCATAGCAAAACATTTCTTCTTAAGATCTCACCTAAATCTCCCCTCTTACGACTTAAATTTGCTGAGACAGGTTTGATTCCCTCTCCCCTCTTGTGCAGAGGGGATTGTTTGGAGAATACATTAATAAATCCTTTCCCTGGTGCCAGCGGCTCCCACTGGCAACCAGTTTGCTTAAGGCCTAACCTGGCAGAAGATCCCAAAGATGTGAATGCTCATGAATACTGTTAAGATCTTCACCCTGAGGAAATAACGTGTTTCCTTTCCAGCCCAGGCTGAGGAATCTAATTGCACTGTCCTTCCTAAATTAAATGAAAAATGCTGCCGTATCAACCTATCAAAAATATCACAAACTTATGTCTTATTAATTTAGTGTGGGAGCTGCACCCTGAAATGTGAATTGAAATCTGAATAAGGATGTTTGAGGTAATTCACAGGTTTTGATTTACAGAATTTTACCTTTTTGTTGGAATTTGTTGTTGCTGGGCAGGGTGACAGTCTGAAGACAATACCTCATTTTAGATTTTACACATCCTAGGAGTGTGAAAATGAATGAATCCTTAGAGTGTAATGTTGCATATTATTCAATTATCTTCTGCGTGAGTCCAGAGAGCTTCTCTAACACTAAATCTGGGATGGAGAAGCAGGAGGTTGCACACTCAGAGAAACCACAGATGGAAACTCAAGCGAGGAAACAACTGACCCTGCAAAGGATTGAGTTTCTCAAGCATTAAATGGTGTAAACCCCTGTGCCCGATCTAGGGTTTGTAAAGTAAATGAAGCTTCCATTAACTTCATAGTGTATTTGGATATCAGCCTTGATGCCAAGGAAGATACTGAGGGATTCACGCATGCTTTTTTTTCCCATACAGAGTAAAGCAGCAACCTGATCAACTCCTGAAAAGGAAGCCCTCACTTTCCATTAAGGTATGAAATACGTGGAGTCAGCCCCCAAGCTCCTTGATGCTGGATGCATGTCCTTGTCTCTGGTCAGTGCCAAGGAGGCACTGGCAGAAAGGTAACAGTGGCTTTATACTTCAAGATCATAGAATCAGAGAACGGTTTGGATCAGAAGGGAACTCAAAGCCCATCCAGTTCCACCCCTGCAATGGGCAGGGACACCTCCCACTGCATCAGGGGCTCCAAGCCCCATCCAACCTGCCCTTGAACCCCTCCAGGGATGGGGCAGCCACCACTGCTCTGGGCAACGTGGGCCAAGGCCTCCCCACCCTCACTGCAAAACATTACTTTCTAAGATCTCATCTTAATCTCCCTTCTTTGAGCTCAAAACCATTCCCCTTCATCCTATCCCTGCACCCTCTGATCCAGAACCCCTCCCCAGCTTTCCTGGGACTTCTTTCAGCAGGGGAAGCTACTCTCCCTGCACCCTTCTCTTCTCTAGGCTGAACGATTCCAACTCTCTCAGCCAGATGTAGACTTTCAGTACAATATCGGCTCGTGCCACCCTCTTGGTGTTTCTCCTGGTGAGGATGTTTATTGGTACTGAGTGTATCTCCGCATCTTGAAGAGCAGGCTCCTTCCCCCAATCCTGTACCCATCACAGCCCACACTTGCTACTGGAGGAACCCTCCCCATGTTATGGTTGGACTCGATAATCTGATGGGTCTCTTCCAACTGGATGATTCTATGATTCTATGTAGACACAGTCTCAGAAACACCAGTTCCAACAATGGCTTAGGAAGGAGAGCAGCATATGTCAGAGTTGGGGTAGTTTAAATTTAAGGGGGTGGAGTAGTGGTGGGGGTTTTATTTATTTTTTTTTTTTTTTTGCCAGTGCAACTCTCTTTTTCTGTTCCAAATCCCACTCTGCCTTAAGGAGGTTGTTTGTTATAGGGTATCCTTGATGCTGCTCCCAGGGAGCCAGCACTGCAGGGCAGTGGAGATGAATCAGGTCTACCAGGATAAATGTGGCAGATAAGAGAGAATAGAAGCCTCCAGCTCAGTCTGAGAGAGAGAAGACTGCTGAGGAAAGAGGCTGGTTCACAGCACCGAGAGATGTAGCGTGCTGCCAGCCTGGAGGGCAAGAAGCAGCATGCCCAGCCTAAATCAGGGAGGCTCTTTCCCTGTGCCAGCCACACATGCACCTCAGCTGACAGCGCTTGCTTTCAAACGACAAGGCAGAGAGGAGGAAAATGAGAGCTGGTTGAAACATGGACTCCACAGTGAGAGCTCAGAAACAGCATGAAAACCATCAGGAACACGAGAGGGGAGGAAAAAACATTACCTGTGGCTCCCAGTGTGACCGAGCAGTTCTTTGTGCTTCTAATAGTTTCTCCATCAATCTGCCAGAGCTGTGCTTTGCTGCCGAGCCGCCTCAGCCGGGTGGCTATTGTGGGGTCACCTTTTGCAAAGGATTTGTGTCAACATAAGCTGTGGTTACAGGGTCACAGTGGAAGTGCAGAAAGCAGCAGTACGTTGCTGGGTTGTTTTGTTTCCCCAGCATTTACTGCTGGATACAGAGTGCTGTGGCATCACTGCGGCAATGCTGGCTCTCGGGTCACTTATTGCGGTAAAACTTCATGAATGTGTGGATCTGCTGCTTTTTCTCTGGGCTGAGGGGAAGGAAGCGCTGGTGTTGCCTTTTGCATCACGCAGCACATGTTGATTTGAGGACCAGTCAGGAGTTGCCCCAGGTTTTGGACTTGGGTAATCCCTTTCTTTGTTGTTTTGTAGCCTGGTTCAGCAGCCCATTTATTCTAACTGGTAAATGATGATGATTTTTTTCCCCATTGCCTCCCTGATGCCCAGTGGGTAGTGGGGGCTCTGCGTGCAGACCCCTCCATCAGTGAGGACATGTATGTGCCCCATCCCCTGTCCTTCCTGAGCTGGATGTGTCTCTGTATTACTCTGCAAGTGGTTCACACTGTCATCATATCTCTGGCTGGTGTTTGAGCAACACAGCTCACTGCAGCCTATGGCTTTGTCTGTGCTTCTCACCAGGCAACCCTGCCTGGCTGTTCTGGCTCCTGACAGCATCTGCACTCAGCGAGCACCTTTGGGTGCTCTACTGTGCACGCAAGTATCACTGCAGCAGCGGCTGCCATGGGTTATTCTCCAGGGAGGTTATTCTCCCTCTGTACTCAGCACTGGTGAGACTGCTCCTTGAATCCTGTGTTCAGTTCTGGGCCCCTCACCACAAGAAGGATGTTGAGGCTCTGGAGTGAGTCCAGAGAAGAGCAACAAAGCTGGTGAAGGGGCTGGAGAACGGGTCTTATGAGGAACGGCTGAGAGAGCTGGGGGTGTTTATCCTGGAGAAGAGAAGGCTGAGAGGAGACTTCATTGTTCTCTGTAACTACCTGAAAAGAGGTTGTGGAGAGGAGGGAGCTGGGCTCTTCTTCCAGGTGACAGGGGGCAGGACAAGAGGGAAAGGTCTAAGCTCCACCAGAGGAGGTTTAGGCTGAACATCAGAAGGAAGTTTTTCACAGAAAGGGTCATTGTACACTGGTAGAGGCTGCTGAGGGAGGTGGTTGATTCCCCTTCCCTGGAGGTGTTTAAGGGATGGGTGGACAAGGTGCTGAGGGACATGGTTTAGTGTTTGATAGGAATGGTTGGACTCAATGATCCAGTGGGTCTTTTCCAACCTGGTGATTCTATGATTCTATAAAGAGGTGGAGGGGGCTCCTTCCTGCTGTGAGGGAAGGTGCTTCACAGCAGGACTCTATTTCCTTGCCTCTTCCTCTCCTTTCAGTAGGAGGCAGAAGGGGAAGGATTGTAAGGTACCTCAAAGAGGAGCTGAGTAACATGAGGTTTAAACAAAGGTCATGCATTCACCAAAAAAATCCCCAAAAGATAATTATTAGGGAAGCTCTAGTGTGATTTTGCTTCACCTTTCACCTGGATACAAATTGTAATCATGTGTTAAGAGGGAAATGTAATCATGTTAAGGAGTTTGACTTGCAGCTACTGCTCTGGTGATGCTTTCTAATACAAAGGTTTCCAGAGAGCAAATTCCTGCTTAGACATGAAGTGCAAACCCAGAAATATGAACTGCAAGCCTGGGGCTGTAGGAGGAGCAGGGAAGGAGGGATTGTGGGATCCTGGTGTTCCCATCAGCTGAGGATGGAGGGAGTGCAGGATGCAGAGTGATGGTCAGTAGCCTGGCCGGGGTGGACAGTGTGCTGGGAAGATGGAGCATTGAGCTGTCTGATGTAACGGAAGGTGCCCCTGCCCATGGCAGGTGGGGTCAGAACTGAATAATCTTTAAGTTCCCTTCCAACCCAAACCATTCCATGATTCATTCTACGAAGAAGGGATGGTTGGTGCGAGGGATGACATAGCGGGGGTATGAGGTAGAGAAAGCAGCACTGGCAGCTGGAGAGGCTTTCTGACAGGAGTCGTGGATTCTGCAGCACTCTCAGCTATTTCCCGGTGCCCTTCTGTGCTCTCACCACCTGTCTCTGATGCGCAGCAGCTGTGGTACAACCCCTTTGCAGCTGTTTGCCTAAGACCTGCTCATCACTGCTGTGATCCTCTCCCTGCCCCTGCCACTATGCCTCTGCAAAATGGCTCTCTGGGTGGTGATGTGTGCCTGTCTCCTTGGCTGTGTGGATTTGCTCATAGCCGCTGATGCTTTTCAGGCAAGAATAAGCACTCGGAGGAAGCCTGGCTCTGCTGCCAGTGCCTCGCTGTTGCTTCGGATGATGAACGATGGGTTCTGGTGATGGTGTGATGCAAGGCAGAAAATGTTAATCCAAGACAAAGCCGTTGTGCTCAAAGATCTGCTGCGAGCCCAAACCCACTGCAAAGGGGGATAAAATCCAAGCTTCTGCAAGGATCTGAGCTGAAAGCCCAAGCACAGGATGCGCAGCCAATATCTAAGGTGCCCGGCAGTGTGCCCAGGTGGCCAAGAAGGCCAATGGCATCCTGGCTTGGATCAGATATGGTGTGACCAGTAGGTCCAGGGAGGTGATCCTCCCTCTGGACTCAGCACTGGTGAGGCCGCTCCTTGAATCCTGTGTTCAGTTGTGGGCCCCTCAGCACAAGGAGGATGTTGAGGCTCTGGAGTGAGTCCAGAGAAGAGCAACAAAGCTGGTGAAGGGGCTGGAGAACAGGTCCTATGAGGAGTGGCTGAGAGAGCTGGGGTTGTTTAGCCTAGAGAAGAGGAGGCTGAAAGGAGACCTCATTACTCTCTACAGATACCTGAAAGGAGGTTGTAGAGAGGAGGGAGCTTGGCTCTTTTCCCAAGGGACAGGGTACAGGATGAGAGGGAATGGCCTCAAGCTCCACCAGGGGAGATTTAGGCTAGAGATTAGGAGGAAGTTTTTCACGGAAAGAGTCATTGGGCATTGGAATAGGCTGCCCAGGGAGGTGGTTGATTCACCTTCACTGGAAGTGTTTAAGGGATGGGTAGATGAGGTGCTGAGGGACATGGTTTAGTGTTTGATAGGAATGGTTGGACTTGATGATCCGATGGGTCTCTTCCAACCTGGTTGTTCTATGATTCTATGATTCTGTGTTCTGTGATAAGGGAGGATGGAGTCATCGAGATGGTGTAACCCAGGGGCCAGAACAGGCTGGTGGGGAAGCTTAGGAGATAACTGGGAGATTGAAGAGCACTCTAGTGTGATGTCAGTGCTTGGCCCCAGAACATAGATAACCTGTCCTGTCTTTAAAGCAAATTCTGACCAATAGTATGCGTCTACCCTGCATAAGCAATTAGCATCATATAGCCATGGTGATTTTCATCTGGCACAGGCATCCCAAAGCCAATTTAGCATGAAAATGCTCAGTATGTAAACATCGGAATAGCCTCTTAGCTCCTGGGTCCTCTGCCCTTGATGTGACATTCAGTATTTACAAAGGTTGGTGTTTTTTTACACTGCAGCAGGGAACCACACAGATTTCTCTGAAATCAAAGCAGGATGACTGTTTTGATGCCGAAAATGACCACTTCTGCCCTGCTAATATTGGATACATATTGACTCGTGACTACTACCAGTCCATTCATTCACTGATGAATGCTCAAGGCTACTTGGATAAACAAATGATTTCTCATGAATATTCTTATGTTAACACATCCCTGGAATAATAATACCTCCTATATACAGTCCCATTATGCTTTTCCTTCCTTGGATGGTTTGAGGTGACATTGCGTGGCACTTTGTTAGCACAAGAAAGGAGTGTCCCTTTGTTGAGGGTCAGTTGTCCAGGGCGGGATTCAGCTGTACAATTCTTGGTCTCTGCTTGACCCTGAGTGAGAGAAAGAAATGGCAATTACTGCTTATGTGTGATGTAGGGAATGAGCACCAAGCCTGGTTCTGTCCTCATGTTGTTTACTTTGACTGCTAAATCATTAGCTTAACAGTTGATAACAGCAGTGGCCACAGCCCAGATGCTGCAGGTGATGAGCATCTGGGCTGCTCCCAGAATACTCTTCCATTAGTGACTTCTGGCTGCATGTTGCTCACCCCATGAGTTCTCCTTCAGCTCTAGAAGCCCTGAGACTACTTGCTGCCTGTGCAGCCCTTGGCAAGGACAAAAGGGTGACTGTCACATGCGACCGCAGTGTGGTAGTCCCACTTTTCCTGCTGAAGAGGGACATGCCAGGAACTCTCTAGCAAGTGGTGATAAGGGAGAAGAGGAGAAAACAGCACCCTGGTTTCCAAACGTTGCTCATTGAGCTGCAGCCCTAGAATGCTCTCAGTGTACCCACACCCTCGGTTAAGTGATGTCCCTTAGGGATCTGTACTGGGACAGGAGTGTCTAATATCTTCATCAATGACATAAACAGTAGGATCAAATGAGCCCTTAGAAAGTTTGAAGGTGACACCAAACTGAGTGCTGTGGCTAACATACACAAGGGAAGGAATACCATCCAGGGAGACTACGAGTAGCTTGGGAAGTGGGCACAGATGAACCTCATGAAGTTTAGCAAGGCCGAATGCAAGGTCCTACACATAGGTAGGGACAACCCCTGTTATCAATACAGGTTGGGTGATGAAGGGGTTGAAAGCAGCCCTGCCAAGAAAGACTTAGGGCTGTTGGTGAATGTAAAGCTGGACATGAGCCAGAAAAGTGTGCTTACAACCCATACCTGGGGTTGCATCACCAGCAGTGTGACCAGCAGGGCAAGGGAGGGTATTCTGCCCCTCTACTCCACTGTGGTGAGACCTCATATGGGTTCATCATCACAGGAAGGATGTGTATCTATTGGAGCAGGTCTAGAGGAGAAACAGAAAAATGATCAGAGGGATGAAATGATCAGAGGGAGATTTAGACTGGAGATTAGGAGGAGGTTTTTCATGGAGGGGGTCATTGGGTGTTGGAGTGGGCTGCCCAGGGAGGTGGTTGATTCACCTTCCCTGGAGGTGTTTAAGGGACGGGTGGATGGGGTGTTGAGGGACATGGTTTGGTGTTTGGTGGGAATGGTTAGACTCGATGGTCTGGTGGGTCTCTTGCAGCCTGGTTGTTCTGTGATTCTGTGATTCTGTGAAATACCTCTCCTATGAGGACAGGCAGGGAGAGTTGGGGTTTTTCATCCCGAGGAAGAGAAAGCTCCAGGAAGACCTTATTATAGCCCTTTCACAGGGACCTATAGGAAAGCCGCGGACAAAATTTTTAGCAGGGGGTGTTGTGATAGGCCCAGGGTGAATGGTTTTAGATTAAAAGACGGGAAATTCAGACTAGATACAATGAAGAAATTATTTAAAATGAGAGTGGTGAGGCATTGGTACATGTTGCTTAGAGAGGAAGCGGCTGCCCCATCCCTGGAAACAGCCAAGGTCAGGGTGGATGGGGCTCTGAGCAATGTGATGTCATTGAGTATATTATAGAATCATAGAATCATAGAACAACCAGGTTGGAAGAGACCCATCGGATCATCAAGTCCAACCATTCCTATCAAACACTAAACCAAGTCCCTCAAGACCTCATCCACCTGTGCCTTAAACACCTCCAGGGAAGGTGAATCAACCACCTCCCTGGGCAGCCTGTTCCAATGCCCAATGACCCTCTGTGTGAAAAACTTCCTCCTAATCTCCAGCCTAAATCTCCCCTGGCAGAGCTTGAGGATATCTCTGCTAATGGCAAGGGGGTTGAGCTAGGTGACCTTTAAAGGTCCTTTCCAACCCAAATCCTTCTATGATTCTAAGACAGACCTCACCAGTTTCATTTGTTAAACCTGGCAGAAAGGCTTCCCGCTGCCTGTTTCTGCTTCCCACTGTTGAAATGACAACGCAGCTCATGGTTGGTCGGCTCTGGAGCAAATGGCTTGCCTTAATGTGAAGTTACTAAGCACCTGGGAATATCTCCTGCCCCTCCTGATGACAGCGGGACCATTACCTTCATTTTGCTGTAATCAGTTACTCCACTTCAAAGTGGCTGGAAACACCAGCATCCTGTGCTGGCATTGCTTTACGGGCACTTTGCATCAATACGAATGGCACTACGGTGGTGAACTGATGGGTAGGCGAGGCTGTTGAAATTATTTAGTGTAAGCTAGTTAAGCAGAGCTACCGGAGAATGAAGTCTTCCAGAGTAGCTCCCCACATGAACATTCAGGTCCATCATAAAGAGTCGCTTAACTCTGAAACAATGATCTTAATGATTTTCAATGACTCCTTCCTCAAATTTTGAGCAGTGTCTAAAAATTGTGTCTGTCCCTGTCACCCCGATGAGCTCACACTGTTTCATGAAATTCAGAGTAGACAAAGTTACCGACTCCCCCAGGCAGCCTGCTTATTTTTTAATCCATTTACAGTGTTTTGATGCCATGGTGATAAGGACTTTATAAATGCTAATTGATAAATGAGGGAGAGTTTATGTTGGCTCATACAGGGCAGAAATAGTCAAACGCATACAAAATCTCTATTATTTAAAAAGTTGACGAGGTTTTCAATGCCGAAGTCGCCGCAGCAAATAAACTCAGGGAAAATATGTCCATCGACGTGTCGTGAGTGAATGCTGTGAGCATCTGGGTTTGCAGGCTCATGCCAGCCTGGAGAGGATGGATGGCTGGGAAACCACCAAGGAATTGAGAAGCAGCTGTCAGATGTCTCATAGTTAGTATGGGCAGCATCACTCACTTTAATCTATCCTTCTCCTTTCTTGCCTCCCTTCCCACCACACGACAGGAAGGACATCGACCTGTTAGAGTGAGTCCAGATGAAGCCAGGAAGATGATCCAGAGAGCTGGAGCATCTCTCATCTAAGGAATGGCTGGGAGAGTTGGGGTTGTTCAGCCTGGAGAAGAGAAGGTTGTAGGGAGACCTTGGAGCATCTTCCAGTCCTGAAAGGGGCTCCAGGAAAGCTGAGGAGAGTCTATTGATCAGGAAGTGCAGGGGCAGGATGATGGGGAATGGTTTTCAGATGAAAGACGGGAGTTTGTGATAAGGTCTTAGGAAGAAATATGTTATTGTGAGGGTGGGGAGGCTCTGGCCCAGGTTGCCCAGAGCAGTGGTGGCTGCCCCATCCCTGGAGGGGTTCAAGGGCAGGTTGGATGGGACTTGGAGCCCCTGATGCAGTGGGAGGTGTCCCTGCCCATGGCAGGGGTGGGACTGGATGGGCTTTGAGGTCCCTTCCTACTCAAACCGTTCTACGGTTTGTTCTGATTCCCCTGTGAGGATTGAGCCAGCTCAGCAGACACTATCTGGGAAGGATAAAGACACAGGTTCAACTCACAATATGGACAAACTGTCTTCAAAGGAGATGTCTGGGGCTCTGGCTTCAGTCACTCAAAGGTCTTTTGTTTACTGCAGTAAAGCAAACATGATTATGAGTGTTTTAAACTATTTTTAGTTCTCTGCTGCTCTTTGTTTTCAGAAACACATTTGCCAGCTATAACTCCCACTAAGTTAGTAGGGACCCTAGAAGCAAGGCAGTCTGCCCATGCAAGGTGTGCACTGCTCCTGGATGAAATGGATGGTTTATATTGCCAGCTCACCAGAAATTGTGGTTAGAGCAGAAAAATATGGAATTTTGGAAAAAAAATGGAAAAAAAATATGGAAACTATTGCAGGCTTGGAGTCATAGAATCATGGAATGGTTTGGGTAGGGTGGGACCTTAAAGCCCATCCAGTTCCTACCCCCTTCCATGGGCAGGGACACCTCCCACTGCATCAGGTTGCTCCAAGCGCCATCCAACAGCTTGCTCAGTGTTTTAATGGAAGAGCCTCCAAAGTTTATGAAATGGATTTCCAGAATTAAAAATCAGCCTATTCTCTGTCACTACTGGAGGCTCTGGTTCTGTGTTTTACAGGTTCTGATGGTCTTTTCTCCAAATCCCTCCAAAGATTGCTGTCACCCCATCCCTTATTCGATGCTGTGACCTAGACCGGGTGGTATTGCAGAGCTCTGGCAGTGCCTGTATGTCCCCAGCAGCAGAACCCCCAGTCCCTAGGAAGAACCAGCATCAGTACCCCAGGGAGCCTGGGAGGCAAGCAGCCTGCGGAGACTTTATAAGGTTTCCTTCCTTTTCCCTTTTATTGTTTAGCCAAGCCTAGCTGTCTCTTAAGCCCATGTGAACAAAGACTCCCTGATGCTGGAGCGTGTCAGCAGAAGTATACATCAGTCCATTTTTTCCCTATCTGTAGGGAATGCAGCGCTCTCTGCCTTGTTTTCTCCCTCATTCTAGTCCTGCACCAGGCGACAGACATTGGTAATTAATTGTCTTCATCGCTTTTTAGCTGCAGTCTCTTGCTGTAGCCACAGCATAAAAAAAATAGAAGTTACATTCATGTCTTAAGTCCTGCCGTGCAATTCCCTTTCCCTGCGAGATACGGGCTGTGCACAATGTGCATGGCAGCCTCCAGACGTCGGGCTGGGGAGCCAGGATGGCGCTGCTGCTATTTTTGCCAGCTGCTGGCATTAGTCACACTGAGAAGGAAAAGCCCCTCTCTCACCTCACTGGAAAAGCTGGAAGGATGCTCAGCACCCAGAGCTGACCCAGCATCCCCAGGTGGGTCCTTGCCTTTGGCTGAGCACAGCAGGGGTCTAACCACAGCGTAGACAATGAAGACCAGGGTGTCCACTGTAAAAAAATGTCACTTTCCTACTCAGTGGTGTGGGTCTGCACATCCCCAAGGCTCCAGTTTCTCCACTGATACAAGGGAATAACTGCATCCCCCTAGCATGGAATGACACTCCAAGGGTCAAGGCTAATGCAAACAGACAGACAGATGGACAGAAGACCTTTTCTTTCCAAAAAAAAACTGTAGGTGAAATTTTTGCCCTCACTTCCCAATGAGTCCCCAAAGATTTAGTTTATGGTGAAGTGTGTTGCAGACATTTTATACATAACTATAAGTGGTAATAAAACATGTTATATGGGTTACAAGACACAGTAATAAACAACCCCTGGCGATCTATCAGTCTAAAAGACCCCATTAGGATTTATTAAAACTTGTGTTAATCATTTAGACTTGGCTTTCTGTACCTAAAGGCTTGCAGGCAGGAAGCTTTGAACAAAAAGCCAGCACAAAAAGCCACGTTGGGAAGACAGTTTGTTGTGAGTCCTGCAGTCTCTAGTAGCAAAGTGTGTTTTAGTGGGCATGAGTCAGCTTGCAAAGGGTTCATAGAATCACAGAGTGATAGAATGTCCTCAGTTGGAAAGGACCCACAAGGACCATAAAGTCCAACTCCTGTCCCTGCACAGGACACCCCAACATTCACACCATGGGGCTGCGGACGTTGGCCAAACGCTTCTGGAATATTGTCAGGTTTGACACTGTGATTGCTTCCCTGGGAGCTGTTCCAGTGCCCCAACACCCTCTGGGGGAAGAACTTTCTCCTAATGTCCAGTCTGACCCTCCCCTGGCATCGTCCCGCCATTCCCTTGGGCCCTGTCATTGATCACCAGAGAGGAGAGCTCAGCACCTGCTCCTCCTCCCCTTGCGAGGAAGGAGTAAACTGCGGTGAGACCTCCTCTTCTCCAGGCTGAACAGACCAAGTGACTTCAGCCACTCCTCATACATCTCTCCCTCTAAACCCTTCACCCACTCTCTGCCCTCCTCTGGCCACTCTCCAATAGCTTTACCTCCTTTTTATCTAGTGGCACCCAAACCCACACCCATTGGTCAGGATGGGGTCTCACCAGTGCAAAGCGGAGTGGAACCATCCCCTCCCTTGATCAGGTGGTGATGCTGTGTTTGATGCACTTCAGGTTTTCTTCAGGGTCTGCGTTGGTCAGGAGGGAGAAGCAGCCACCATCATCACGCTGGGAGGGTATCTATGCACTCCCACTGCAAATGCTGCCTGCCTGCAGCGCTGTCGTCCCCAAACACCAGCTGATGATCCAACAGCTGCATCTGCACAGCAGAACTGGTCATCTCCACCTTGTTTGTTTATAGAAATTGCTAAAATTACTGCTGTTAATTGGATCTGGGGAAGAGCCACACGCGGCAATTATCCCGGCTTACCGCAATTGACTGAAGTTGTCCAAAAATCACTAAGACAAAGAAAATCTCCCCCTGCCATTAATCCTCTTGTAGTCTAGACAAGATCTCACAAAGCATATTCCCATGACCGTGCGGCTCAGCACTGTCGCTCAAAGTCTGAATAATTGTAAACAGTCCATCGAATTCCAGATTCTATCCCTTCTGCCGTTTTCAGAGGTCTTTATGCTGTTTGCATTGCTGGAACTAGAGATGCCAGGAGGAAAAAAAAAATCAGCTGGGACCAGACTTTGTCCTTGAGTCCTTCCAGTGGCACCTGAAAGGTTTGATCTCCCTGCCAACACCTCTTCTTGCATGAAGCTGTGCACTTCACTATCTGCAGATCGAGCAGATCAGTGGACATCTGCTCACCCCAAAACGCAAGCGGGAGAACAGCAAACGGAACCGTCAGAACTACACTAGTGGCGATGGAACAAAATATATTTGATCAAGAGTCATTCTTTGGCCAGTTACACAAATACTGAGCTGGGAATGGGAGTCCCACGCAGCTACCAAGAAACTTCTTTGCAGAGTCTACTGAAATGAGCTGCCAAAGTCTGGCAAGGACCGCTCCGACCAAGCAAATGCACTTCTCAGCAGAATGAGCCAGCCCATATGTTTTGCTTGGAAACCAGGCATCAGGTAGATGTGTGGTCAATCTGGTGCAAGGACATCCTTCAGCAAGGAGCCGTTGGAGCTCAAGTTGAAGACAGTGATAAAACAAAGCCTTATGCTTTTGCAGAGCCTGAAAATACCGTGATATATTTCTCAAGAAATAAGTGTTAGCCTGGCAAAGGAAAGAGCAAATGCCCTTTCTGGCAGGAGTTTTGGTCAGGGTATAACTGAAGATCTCCCAGAAAACTCAAATTATGAAATATTTGTTTTGAGGAACAGATGACATACAAAGCAATATTGGAGGAGAAGCAGACCCTCCACTGATTTCCTCTCTCGCCATCCCAGGTGGAGAGCAGCAGACTTTGCCAATATTGATTTAGTGGAAAAGACCTCAGATGTACTTGAGAATTCGCTTGGCAAGGATTTTTTTTCCTCCAGTTTTGACATAATATGCACTGAAGTACAAGCAATCTGCATTAGGTAGAGGTCTAGCAGCTTCCCTCCACTCCTACACAGACAAAAGCTGATTTTCACAAGTATCTGCTGGTAATCAGAGCTGATGGCTTGTAGGTGAAAACAGATGCTGTTCTGCTATACCCACGGGATCTGGTGAAGACTAAATCCCATCACAAATGCTACCCAGGGTGTCCTTCTTACCCAGGGCTGCTGGGTACAGAAGCTCATCGAATGAGCAGCTGCCCCTCAGTGCACAGTGGGTGGTGGGGTCCTTTGTGTTTGTGGTGACTCCCACACCCTGGTGGGAGTCTTCAGGAACACTCGTGACATTATTTATGTAGGTCTTGCTCAGAACAAGGGATCCTCGCTCCGTGATTCAGCCCAGGGCTGCCACCATGAACAGGGGAGTACTAGTGGGGCTGAATCCAGCAAGGTGCCCCGTGGCATGAGGAGTGAGGAGACCTCTTGCAGCTACTGCTGAGCACGAAGAGCTGGATGTAGGAGTGGTGAGGTCCCTCCTTGGTTCAGTCTGCGTGTTGGAGGGAGCAGGCTGCTTCTTATAGGGAGTGCTCTTAGTGCCTCCTTAGAATGGAGGACCTTGTGACCAATTCCAAGTGTCCAGGTATTTCCAGCACCATTGGAGCAGAAAAAGGGTGATCTTCTCCTGATGGAGAGGACCAGATTTACAGCCAAAGCCCCTTGGAAATCCAGCATTTGAGCTCTCAGAACCCTCAGTCCAGAGAAGAGAAAGGAAGCTGGTGAAGGGGCTGGAGAACAGGCCTTATGAGGAACGGCTGAGAGAGCTGGGGGTGTTTAGAGAAGAGGAGGCTGAGGGGAGACCTCATTGCTCTCTATAACTACCTGAAAGGAGGTTGTGGAGAGGAGTGAGCTGGGCTCTTCTCCCAAGTGCCAGGGGACAGGACAAGAGGGAATGACCTCAAGCTCCACCAGGGGAGATTTAGGCTGGACATTAGGAGAAAAAATTTCACAGAAAGGGTTATTGTGCACTGTCAGAGGCTGCTGAGGGAGGTGGTTGATTCCCCTTCCCTGGAGGTGTTTAAGGGACAGATGGACAAGGTACTGAGGGACATGGTTTATTTTTTATAGGAATGGTTGGACTCGATGATCTGGTGAGTGTCTTCCAACCTGATTGTTCTATGATTCTATGATTTATACAGAACATCTTTGTAATAGCTACTGCCCTGTCTTAGGAAACTCATAACCTCTGCTTGTGAGACCTCCTTGCTTTTCTCTTCCTTCCCCCACAGGAATCACCCTCTTCCCAGGTTCTGCAGCTGTCCAGATGTGCAGGCGTGTGCTGCCTCTCTGCAGCTCATGCTTGCCCTTATACATCCCAGGGTTTTCTTGGTGTGACACTGCATTGCAAATATGCGTTAGGAGCGCAGCATTAGCGCTGCAGCTCTGTGGGAAGTACGAGTGCTCCAATTCCCCCAGCGATTAGTGGGTGACAGTTCTGATAAATCAACTGTTTCATCATAAACGTGTGCGCTCAGCATTAACTCTACATGTGCCCAACACTCTTTTGCTCACCGTGGAAGAGAGAGCCTGGAGCAGGGACATCCTCAGCACATCCCTCTGGCGAGTTGCCACATCCCTGCCCTGGCTCGAGCACATGTATACACACACGTGTACCTGGCCACATGATGACACTGACATGAATCATAGAATCATAGAATCATAGAACAACCACGTTGGAAGGGACCCATCGGATCATTGAGTCCAACCATTCCTATCAAACACTAAACCATGTCCCTCAGGACCTCATCTACCCGTCCCTTAAACACCTCCAGGGAAGGTGAATCAACCACCTCCCTGGGCAGCCTATTCCAATGCCCAATGACCCTTTCCGTGAAAAACTTCCTCCTAATCTCTGGCTTAAATCTCCCCTGGTGGGAGAGGCCCTGTGGATACACTCTGTGATGCCCCAGCAAAGGATTAATCCCAACTCTTCCCTGCTGCATTTCCAACGTTGTGGTCCTTACAGCGGCTGTATAACTTGCCAAGGCCCCAGAGCAGTTGACTGAGAGAGCAGCAAGTGCTCAGCATCCTCAACACAGACTTACATGTGTGTGTGTGTATGCTTGGTGCCCTCTTCATGCCACTGCCCATGGGAGTGGTGGAGATGATTCTCCTCTTCAGGGCAGGGTGGTCAGTGCACATAGCTCTTCTTGGTTTCCAACCTCTCTATCAACCAGCACCAAGCTTGTAGGACTGACTGACATTCAGGTGATTTCAGAGTCACAGCTGGACATGGGGCTTTGCAAAATGGGGAAACCCAATGCCTTGCAGCTGGGAGCAAAACTGAGGACAGGGAGTAGGCACTGGCCTTCCCCTGCTCTGCTTCTCAGTGTCAGGACATGATAAACTGGGTCATGCAGAGCAAGTGGGCTCCTGGTGGGTTTATCCTCCTTTTTTCCCCCTTTCCCCCCACTCTCCACTCCAATCTGTTCCAACTACCCTGGGAGGGACCACAGCCTTCAGATCCCTCTGGGGTGCAAGCTAGGGAAAGTGGAGAGCAGCATCCCTCCCTGCAGGGGGTGCTGGGCTACAGATTTGGCAGATGATGGGATGGGATGGGATGGGTGGTTCCAGCTTTGGTCCAAAAGCTGTGTTCAACCTGAGCTGCCATTGTTGATGGGGACAAATCCATATGTTACCATATGCAGACCTTAACTGCAGCCTGGCCAGCCTGAGATGCTCAACCCAGGCTTGGGCTGGGAACAAAGAACAATGGGGAAAGGGGCATTGGGATGCAGCAGAGCCTGCAGCCAAGCAGAAGCTTCAGATAACATGTACAAGGAGCTGTGGTAGCCTTGCACCAGTCACCCAGGAGCCTGGCTCAAGGCTGAAGGCCACCATGGGCATCTCCCCTGTCCTCCCCATGCACTACCTGCTGTGTCTGGGGCAGGGGGGTCACTGTCACACCATGGGGCAAGCCACAGTGGCATCCCAGGGGCCCATAAATCAACACGTCTCTCTGTGCATTGTGGCAACTCCTCATTGAGTGTATGTATGTATTTGCGTATTCCTTCTGACATTTTTATTATTATGAGATAGTTCCCCTGAAGGGGGATGAATAATGAAAATGCAGCCTTTGGATGTAAGAATGTAGGGAGGGAGAGAGTAGCTGCTCTGCCGAAAGACACCTTGCTGCAGTGCACGTCTCTTTCCCACACACCATTTTCCCCAGTGCCAGCTCCTGGCTGTGCCCTGCCCAGAGCCAGTAGCACATCCCCCTGCCCTCCTTCCACATACATCACATCTGCCGTTTCCTTGCCATCCTTTCATGTTCTAGGATCTCGTCTCCTGCCTCCAACCCCTGCTACCAGAACCACTTCCAGACAGGTACTCATGGGCATTCGATCTCTTCTGCTGATATTGTGTTGAGAACATAGAGTGGGGCAAAGGGATGACTTTGCAGGTTGACAGAGGTGGTGTTTGCCAAGGGGATGTTTTTGAGGGTAAGGAGTGCCTGTGTACACCAAGATATCCTGTGTAGATTTCTGGGAAGCCTTAGAAAGCTGCAAGCACAGGAGAGGAGTGTGGGCATTCTCACAGTCAGGGTTAGGGTGAGGTCTGCTGTGGGCAGAGGCCAGAGTGGAGTGCAGGGAGTAACTGCCTGTGTTGGCCGCTGTTGTGGGAATCTTCCCCGGGCACTGTGGATGAGAGCGCTGATGCCATGGGCTGGGTTTGGAGATCAGAAAGAAATAACAGTATCTGTTTCCGTGGCAACCCTGCCATGGAGCTGGAAGCAAGCACCATGGGCCCCATCACTGCAGACGGGCAGGAAGACCCTGCCTGGGTGACGGTTTCTAGAGAAAGTGATGAGTCTGCTATTGCACGCAACCAGGTGAGAGGCTGCACTCCTGTGGGTTTGAACCAGCCTCACAGAACGGCGAGTCTGGGGCCAGAGTCACCCATCCCATCCCATCCCATCCCATCCCATCCCATCCCATCCCATCATCTGCCAAATCTGTAGCCCAGCCCCCCCCAGCATGGTGGGATCCTGCTCACCCCTCTGCCCACCATGCACCCCCGAGGGATTTGAAGGCTGTGGTCCTTAGCAAGGTAGCAGGAATGGATCAGAGGGGATGCTGTAAAATCCTGTGGCCACAGAGATCAATAGCACAACATAAAGCCATTTATATCACTATAAAGGGAGCATACAGACTAGAATTAGTTACACTAAAATGTCTGTGGTGGAGTATTAATTGGGTTACTAAATATGTCACTGCAAATGTATTTTATAGGCAGCATAAATTCCTGTATTAATAAGGAACATTTCTGGTCCTCCCTGTGGCTACCCATCACAGCCTGTGAGCTGCCGGCACAGGGCTCCCCTCACCCCGTGCGCACCAGGCACCAGGTGGGTGAAGCTGCAGGGCTGCTTTGGTGCTACATCCCTGGCAAGTCTGAGCTGATGGGAACACCCTCTGTTCTTCTTCTTCTGTTGAGGCTCTGGAACGAGTCCAGAGAAGAGCAACAAAGCTGGGGAAGGGGCTGGAGAACAGGCCTGATGAGGAACGGCTGAGAGAGCTGGGGGTGTTTAGCCTGGAGAAGAGGAGGCTGAGGGGAGACCTCATTGCTCTCTCCAACTACCTGAAAGGAGGTTGTGGAGAGGAGGGAGCTGGGCTCTTCTCCCAAGTGACAGGATGAGAGGGAATGGCCTCAAGCTCCGCCAGGGGAGGTTTAGTCTGGAAATCAGGAAAAAAAAAATCACAGAAAGGGTCATTGGGCATTGGAACAGACTGCTGAGGGAGGTGGTTGATTCACCTTTTCTGGAGGTGTTTAAGGCACAGGTGGACGAGGTGCTGAGGGACGTGGTTTAGTGATTGATAGGAATGGTTGGACTTGATGATCCAATGGGTCTCTTCCAACCTGGTTGTTCTATGATTCCATGACTCTTCAGGGAGCAGAGGCACAGCTGAGCCCCAGGGAACAGTGACAGGTTGGGATCTGGCCCCCTCCCTCATTGGGACGGGAGAAGATGTTATCAGAGTGGTAAGCCAGGTGCCCCTTGCAGGAGAAAGCAAGGATGAACATGGGATCACGAGGGGCTTTTGGGGTTTCCACACAGTAAGAAACACAGTGAGGGAACATCAGTGCAATGGAACTGGGCAAGGGTCATGGATCCTGGGCAAGGATTATGGTTCCTGGGCAAGGGTTGTAGTCCCTGGATAAGGGTTGTAGTCCTTGGGCAAGGGTTGTCGTCCCTGGACAAGGGTTGTTGTCCCTGGGCAAGGGTTGTGGTGGTCCATGGACAAGGGTTGTTGTCCCTGGACAAGGGTTGTTGTACCTGGGCAAGGGTTGTCATCCCTGGACAAGGGTTGTAGTCCCTGGGCAAGGGTTGTCATCCCTGGGAAAGGGTTGTGGTCCCTGGACAAGGGTTGTCGCCCCTGGACAAGGGTTGTGGTCCCTGGGCATCATGTTTGGTCTCTGGGCTGCTATGTTGGGGCATCCAGGATCAGAGGCTGTAGGACCTCATAGTACCAAAGATCCATCCATCTGTTTACATGCAGATACACAAGGACTGGGGGTCGTTGTGGACCTCACGCTCTTGCTTTGCTCTCCGTGTCCCATTTCAGCACCGCTCCCCCTGTTCTTGTACATCTGCTGCTATCAAATGCTTCTTTAAACAGAGACATTCAGCTTTCCGGTTGCTTCAGATTATTTTTGGTTCTTGCAGTGAAAAAGTTTAAAAAAAAAAAAAAAAAGAAAGAAAGAAAAATGTAAGCCTTCCCAGCAATGTGAGCTCCTTCCTCCGTGCTGCCCAAGGGGCTCCTGCCGGCGCTCGCACCAGCAGTTGGCGAGGTGAGTCTCATCTGTAAGTCACCCTGCCCGTGGCTGTTGTGGGGTGGTCACAGAAGGGAAGCAATCCTGGTTTTACATGAAATATTTAAGAGTATCTCAGTTACAGCTGGCGCACATCCACTGCAAACAAACAGCCGTGGAAGAGCTGAACTGTCAGTAAATGCCGACGAAAAGAAGAGAGAAAAATGCGGCTTTCAACATTAAAAATATCACTGCAACTTGCTCCTTTTAATTTAAAGAGTCTCGAAGGGCAAGTCTTTGACCCTGCAGCCCTATTGCTTGGAGCAGTTTCGGACAAGCACATATGGAAAGGGCAGTTATTGAATTGGTGAGGCTTGATTTTGATTTTGGGGGTTGTTGTTTGGGGTTTTTTTTTTAGAGGGAAATGAAGACAGAAGCAAATAGACATGAGGGAAGAAAAGGGCACAGAGAAAAAGGTAAAAATATCATTCCTCATATACTTTGGCTTAGTTGCTGAAAAATGTCAAGCCTACAACCTGCTCTTGTTTCAGATTTGAGAGGAAGGCTTTGGCAGAGGGCTGGCAGCAGCCAGCGCGTTTACCATGGGATCCAAGCCAGACACTTCTTAGGGAGGCAAATGAGATGACAGGAGGAAGCACAGGAGATAATCTGTGGATGAAGAGGTGTGCACAATGCAGGGCTGGCAGCAGGGACCTTAGGTACACAATGCCTACCCTGTGCCAAGTCAGTCACAGAATCATAGAAGAGTTTGGGTGGGAAGGGACCTCAAAGACCATCCAGTTCCACCCCTACCCTGGGCAGGGGCACCTCCCGCTGGATCAGGGGCTCCAAGCCCCATCCAACCTAGCCTTGAACCCCTCCAGGGATGGGGCAGCCACCCCTGCTCTGGGGAACCTGGGCCAGGGCCTCCCCACCCTCATAGCAAAACATTTCTTCCTAAAATCTCATCGCAATCTCTCCTCTTGCAGCTGAAAACCATTCCCCGCAACGTATGCCTGCATCCCGGATCAAGATCCCCTCCTTAGCTTTCCTGGAGACCCTTTTGGTGGTGGAAGCTGCTTTGAGGTCTTCCCACAGCCTTCTCTCCTCCAGGTTAAACAACCCCAGCTGCCTCAACCTGTCCTCATACGGGAGGATCTCCAGTCCTTGGATTATCCCAGTATGGAGAGGAAATCACTGGGATGCCAGTCTCAACCCAGAGGCTGGTCTGGTCCCTGTTCAGAAGCCCCTGTTCCCAAGCTACATGCATGGAGGAAGTTTTTCACACAAAGGGTCATTGGGCATTGGAACAGACTGCCCAGGGAGGTGGTTGAGTCACCTTCCCTGGAGGTGTATAAGGGACGGGTGGATGAGATGCTGAGGGATATGGTTTAGTGTTTGATAGGAACGGTTTGATTCGATGATCCGATGGGTCTCTTCCAACCTGGTGATTCTATGATTCTGTGGCTATATAGAGGATTCCTCCTTCTTTTCCTTCAATGCTAGTGACTCACAGAGCTTGAGAATTAAAAAAGAATATATTCCTAAACATTGTTATTTTGGGTTCATGAAAAACAGATTGTTCACTAGGTAACAAGAGAACAACTTGCCAGACACAAGTAGAGGTCACAGTGACTGTGATTCATCTTACTAATCTAGCAGGTATCTACAGCCATTTTAAACATCTTTATGCTTGGCAGTGATTCATATCAACTGCTCCTGAGCACCTTTCCAATAACGCAGGATTTCTTCACTTCCCTCTCTGTGATTGTGGAATTTGCTCACACAAGGCAAGGAGGAAGCAGCCAAGCCAGATAACCATGTGCCTCAGCTGAAGACAAGAGGATTCAGATAAATTTACACTTAATAGCTGCACTCAGATAGCAAAACATAAACACATTATTGCCTCCCTGTGCATGTGCACACAGCAGAGCTCTGTGATGGATCTCCCGTTTGAGTTACTACCTCCTAGGTTTAACACTGCTGCAGCCTCTGTGCATAGCTGGACCAGAACTATCTCCAGAAAACTTCTGCAGGAGGAATGAAATCTCAGGAGAGCAGCAAATCTTCTTCAGATGTGCTGACCACATACCAGGTCTTCGTTTCCAGGGCACGGCAGGATGGTGGGAGAAAGCAGGAGAGATTCTCACGGAGACAGTGGGAGCCTGAGGGTGGATAAGCATAGCATGAAATGAGATCCTCTAGAGAGGGACTGGTGAGAAGTTTAAATCTGAGGTCTTCAGATTCATACGAGAGTTGCTGGGAGTTGGTACATGGGACATGGGTGGGAGATCAGCTGGTGCATGGGCTTCAGAGTAAGAAGGGTGTGAAGGATTCCGTAGGCTGCTTGGATAGGTCAGAAAAGACCATTGTATTCTCTTACAGACCACATGTGGTGCTTGGAGGAGTAGAGAAAAGGAAGGTGGCTTCTCAGACACCACCGGCTTCCTTGACATCATCAACATGTGCCATACCACTGGTTATTGCCTCAGCACAGAAGCAGAGAAGTGCCTGTGGGACATTCTTTGGGATCATGCACTCCTACCAATTCCTTGGTGTGCACATGCGGTTGAGGGGTGCAAGGCCACGTCCTCATCAACTTCTTCACATGGGTTGAGGGGGCCTGGCCTCCTCCCATCCTCCCCTCTCCACTGAATGAGGAAGAGATCCTTCCAAGAGGAGGTCCACCAGCAGGTCCAATGCTGAAAACAGAGGTCTGATGGGGTCTTGGTAGGTAGGGTTTTTGCAGTTGAGAGGTGTATGTGAGACCAGGGAAAGGGAGATAGTTAACAGGATTCAATGTACTGCTCTGTGCCTGCCCAGGGAGCACGTTTCAGCAGAAAGATAGGTAGGTGTCCTGGTAAAGGCTTGAAGAGCTGTACTGTGCCAGCCAAGCTTCTGCCATCTCAGCAGGCTGGGATTTAGTCATCTGTATTGTCAAGACAGCATTTGGGAGAGATCTCACCTAAATAGGGACATCTCATTTTAGGCAGAGAAATCACACCCTCTCTGCTATTTTAATCATGGAATCCTAAAACGGTTTATGTTGGAAGGGACCTCGAAGGCCATCTAGTCCACCCCCATGCCATGGGCAGGGACACCTCCCACTGGATCAGAGGCCCCAAGCCCCATCCAACCTGGCCTCGAACCCCTCCAGGGATGGGGCAGCCACCACTGCTCTGGGCAACCTGGGCAAGGGCCTCCCCACACTCACAGCAAAACATTTCTTCCTTAAAGACATTTCTTCCACACCTCCTGCCATGGGCAGGGACACCTTCCACTAGATCTTCCACTAGATTTTCTTATTAAGGAAAGCAATACGGGTGAAATTCACAGGAAAAAAATGAACCTAAGTACTTTCAAAGCGTCTTCATCTGGAAAAGCATGGGTCCTGTTTCCATTTGTATTCTGGGGGAGAGATGTTCAGCCTGAGCTTTAATGTCAACACATTGAATTAAAGGGTTTTTCATTAGTTACAAGGAAGGTGAAAATCATCTTCTGCTGAAATGTGATTTGCAGCAGGAAGCTGCAGGGAGATGATTGTGCCTCCTAACACAACAGATTTCTGCTCTTTGCCAACGAACATAAACAGGAAGGTCGTGATACAGGAGATGGAGAGCTCAGAGCTGGGGCTTGCTTTAGGAGATGTAGCAGCTGGGGAGGCTTTTAGGTCCCTGTCATCCTGAGACTCTGTCCTTTCCAACATGGAGCGTGAGAGTGCTTGGGTTCAGAGCTGGGCCATGTCTTGAGACTGGGGACCAGATGGTTTAACATGATTTTTGAGTTGGGAAGCAGCTGGATAGCATTCCAGGGCCATGACCCAGGATACTAAGGAGAGAAATTGGGAACAGCCAAATAAAAGGTGAAATGACTCTTCGGGGGTTTTGTGTAGCGCTTGAGGCCTTATGAGAAATGGCTGAGAGAGCTGGGGGTGTTTATCCTGGAGAAGAGGAGGCTGAGGGGAGACCTCATTGCTCTCTCCAACTACCTGAAAGGAGGTTGTAAAGAGGAGGGAGCTGGGGTCTTCTCCCAAGTGACAGGGGACAGGATGAGAGGGAATGGCCTCAAGTTCCTCCAGGGGAGGTTCAGGTTGGAGATTAGGAAAAAGTTTTTCACACAAAGGGTGATTGGGTATTGGAACAGGCTGCCCAGGGAGGTGGTTGATTCACTTTCCCTGGAGGTGTTTAAGGGATGGGTAGATGAGGTGCTGAGGGACATGGGTTAGTGTTTGATAGGAATGGTTGGACTCAATGATCCAATGGGTCCCTTCCAACCCGGTGATTCTATGATTCTATGACTTGATCATCTTAGAGGTCTTAAGGATTCTATGCATCTCACATCCAACATCTCAACGCATGTGGGCATTGAGAAGAGGAGCTGCACAACCAGAATAAACTTTTATTGAGATTTTTGTTTTGTGGACAAACCTTTGAAGAGCTCAGCCAGCCAAAGCGGGTTTAGACAACCAGGGTCAGCCAAAACAGAGCTGAGGTTCGGCGATCAGCACGTAGTTGATGGTTTTCTTCCCCAGTGCAGCAGATGTAGGGCTCTAACTGGGAGGAAGTGCAGGAGAGGCTGAGGATGCAGGAGTGCGCACAAGCATTCATTCAGCAAATAATCAGTGTGTGCAGCTGCATACTCTCTGTTTACACATTTGCACATTTTTACTGGGGTGTTTTTATTTTTTACGACGCCATAAAGCAAGAATAAGTGATCAGAAACAAAAGAATTTAGTTATCAGCTGCCAAAACCAAGACAGAGAGAGAGGCATTGCAGTAAATTGCGCAGTTCATAAAGAAATTCCAGCGTATTAACAAAAGTGCTGTGGAGCAGACAACAGGTAATGATACAGTGGAACGTAATTACTAAAGAAAGAATTTCTTTTAAAATACTGGGATATTCTCAGCTGAGAAACGCTGCTGATCTACAATTTAGGTGGCTGGGTGAAATAATATCTACATTAAATTGAGGGAAAGTAGAGGCAAACCCGAATCTGGCAACAAATCCTACTCGGGTCACGTTTAGGAAGTGGGAGTACCAAGGTCTTTCTTTTCCATCAGATTGCTCCGCATTTTTAGCATCCGCTCCAAATACGCGGCTGACAGCTCGTCCGGCCCAATTAAAGTGACACACTAAATCTCTGCAAATAGTCTGCCTGCCGCAGCCCTTCTCCACAATCGCAGCGTAGCAAGTAATAAGTTCACTTTTTTTTTTTTTTTGTTCTGACACACGCTGTGAACCCACAGCTACCCACCGGGGACATAGAACCTCAAAGCTGAAGTAAAGCCATTCATGTGCTGGGCTGCATCCAAAGCAGTGGGACCAGCAGGGTGAGGAGGGGATTCTGTCCCTTTGCTCTGGTGAGACCCCACCTGGAGCCCTGTGTGCAGTTCTGGAGTCCTGAGCACAGAAAGGACATGGAGCTGTTGTTGAGAGTCCAGAGGAGGCCATGTTGATGATCATAGAATCATAGAATCATAGAATAACCAGGTTGGAAGAGACCCATCGGATCATCAAGTCCAACCATTCCTATCAATCACTAAACCATGTCCCTCAGGACCTCATTTACCTGTGCCTTAAACATCTCCAGGGAAGGTGACTCAACCACCTCCCTGGGCAGCCTATTCCAATGCCCAATGACCCTTTCTGTGAAAAACTTCCTCCTAATGTCCAGCCTAAATCTCCCCTGGCAGAGCTTGAGGCCATTCCCTCTTGTCCTGTCCCCTGTCACTTGGGAGAAGAGCCCAACTCCCTCCTCTACACAACCTCCTTTCAGGTAGTTGCAGAGAGCAATGAGGTCTCCCCTCAGCCTCCTCTTCTCCAGGATAAACACCCCCAGCTCTCTCAGCCACTCCTTATAAGGCCTGTTCTCCAGCCCCTTCACCAGCTTTGTTGCTCTTCTCTGGACTAACTCCAGAGCCTCAACATCCTTCTTGTGTTGAGGGGCCCACAACTGAACACAGGATTCAAGGAGCAGCCTCACCAGTGCTGAGTCCAGAGGGAGAATCACCTCCTTGGCCCTGCTTGTCACACCATTTCTGATACAAGCCAGGATGCAACTGGCCTTCTTGGCCACCTGGGCACACTGCTGACTCCAAGGGCTGGAGCACCTCCTGTACAAGGACAGGCTGAGAGAGTTTGGGTTATTGAGCCTCTAGAACAGAAGGTTCTGGGAAGACCTTAGAGCAGCTTCCAGCACTGAAAGGGGTTCCATGAAATCTGGGGAGAGGCTCTTGATCAAGGAATGCAAAGAGAGAACAAGGGGAATGGTTTTCATATGAAAGATGGGAGAATTAAATGAGATCATAGGGAGAAATGTTTTCCTGAGAGGATGTTGAGACCCTGGCCCAGGTTTCCCAGAGCAGCGGTGGCTACCCCATCCCTGGAGGGGTTCAAGGCCAGGTTGGATGGGGCCTGGAGCCCCTGATGCAGTGGGAGGTGTCCCTACCCATGGCAGGGGTGGGACTGGATGGGCTTTAAGGTTCCTTCCAGCCCAAACCTTTCCACGATTGTATGAAAAGTAAAATTTCGTAGGCTACTTGGCTTAGTGCTTTGTTAACACAACGGAGATGAAAACTCTTTCAGATTGTCCTTTTTATCAATTTTCCAAGCCGATAGGAGAAGCAGAGGCTGACATCGAAACAATATGCTAGTTAGAGGATTCCAAGCGCATTGACCAAGTCGTTTTAGTTAATCAATTACCCATTCCATGATCCTAATAGCTCTTTAGATCTCATTCTGCTCAGTGAAACTGAGAACTCAAGTGCTCAACTGTACAATTTATTAATGAAAATTCACTTTATAGTAATTTTAGAAATTATGGAATGGAAAATAAAGATGATTAACACTGCCTGCAAAGACTCAACAAATGTATGTAAGGTTTTGGAACTTTGTGGTGAATCAGTAAATCTAATCGATGAATAAACGTTATATCAGAATTAATATTAACGTAGTGGCAACTTATTCTAATTATTGCATAACCTGTTTTTGAGGGGTAATTTTTATATCAGCACGAGCTGTTGGTCTTTAATCTTTCATTAATTTCATTCATAGCCTTTTATTAATTTGCCAATCAAGCTTTATATTTGAATTAAAAGCTTTGGGACTTAGATGTGTCAAGTCAACCAAACGATTTCAAAACTAGGAGTAAGGAATTTAGACAGTTAATTACTGTAAATACAAAGTTTATTCACAACTGCCTTTTTGTCATCAGGACACTCACAGGGACACAGTTCTCCTTATCAGATGTGCTCCTTCTACAGCTTTCATTTTTTTAAAAGAATGGGTACACGAGAAAAAAAATGTGTTGTAGAAAACAAAAAGAATATGGACCTAAGAAAAGCATTCCAATACTTAAAGGAAGCCTGTAGGAGAGCTGGAGAGGGGCTCTTGATCAGGAAGGGCAGGAATAGGATGGGGAGGGAACAGTTTTCAGCTGGAAGAGGGGAGATTGAAATGAGATCTTAGGAAGAAACGTTTTGCTGTGAGGGTGAGGAGGCCCTGGCCCAGGTTGCCCAGAGCAGTGGTGGCTGCCCCATCCCTGGAGGGGTTCAAGGCCAGGCTGGATGGGGCTTGGAGCCCCTGACACAGTGGGAGGTGTCCCTGCCCATGGCAGGGGTGGAACTGGATGGGCTTTGAGGTCCCTTCCAACCCAAACCATTCCATGATTCTATGACTGTGAAATAAAGGATGGGTTTATATCACATGCATTCTGCAAGTCACATCAAATCCAGCTGGAATTGCTGCAGTTCTTGATTATCGTGGTCTATCTTTGCCAGTTTGTCTTTCATACACACAGAAGGACAGGCGAATCCCCTCACGACTGCTGAGCCACCTTGCCTTTGCTTTTTTCCTCTCTGAGCAGTCATCACCAGCACTTGAGCACCTTCCCCGTCCCTCACCACCACCCCTCAGCATATCCACAGAGGGACACACACACCCAGGTGGACTTCCTGCTTCCTTCTGCCACAGCACTACTCTCTTTCTGCACCCAGGAGCTCTTCCCTGCACATCAACCCAGGCACAGCCATTTTGTCATATTTATAAGCACAAGGGAGAGTTAAGGCACTGTGTGGGCCAAGGAAGACGAAGATAGAGCTATCGCAGTAGGCAGGACTGCGTATGGGCATAGCCAGGTCACTCCTATCTGCATTCAGGGGGTTTGAGCCCATGCGTCTTTGTAATGTGCCGCTTGTAATGCTACTATCTAGTGACCTTAAGGCCCAGCTTCTGCCTTATGGATATGAATATCATAAATATCAAAGTTACTGCGGTGTTTACATTGAGTTAGAAAATTGATCCCATCCCACCCACAGGCGCTCGCTTGTTTTCCAAGGTACATATCCTTGTTATTAGTAATTTATAGGCAGCAAGTTGTATTGCAGGCAGGACGGGGCAAGGAGCAGTGGCAGGAGTTGCTGTCAGCAGGGTAAGATGCATGTGTAACTGGGGAGACTTTGGATGTGGTTACCTAGTCAACTGTCTAGGACCAAAATGATATGAATCCTCTTGCATGCACTTTTGCCTTTCTTGCACTGCCCATGGCAATTCTGCAAAGTCAAAACAACCTGTGGCTCAAGCTGCAAATCTCAGAATCACAGAATCACCAGGTTGGAAAAGACCCACCGGATCATCGAGTCCAACCATTCCCATCAAACGCTAAACCATGTCCCTCGAGACCTCATCCTCCCATGCCTTAAACCCTTCCAGGGAAGGTGAATCAACCCCCTCTCTGGGCAGTCTGTTCCAGTGCCCAGTGACCCTTTCTGGGAAATATTTTGTCCTCATGTCCAGCCTGAACTTCCCCTGGAGGAATCATAGAATCATAGAACAACCAGGTTGGAAGAGACCCACCGGATCATCGAGTCCAACCATTCCTATCAAACACTAACCCATGTCCCTCAGCACCTCATCCACCCGTGCCTTAAACACCTCCAGGGAGGGTGAATCAACCACCTCCCTCAGCAGCATATTCCAATGCCCAGTGACCCTTTTCATGAAAAACTTCCTCCTAATCTCTATCCTAAATCTCCCCTGGCAGAGCTTGAGGTCATTCCATCTTGTCCTGTCCCCTGTCCCTTGGGAGAAGAGTCCAGCTCCCTCCTCTCCACAACCTCCTTTCAGGTAGTTGGAGAGAGTAATGAGGTCTCCTCTCAGCCTCCTCTTCTCTAGGTTAAACCCCCCCAGCTCTCTCAGCTGCTCCTCATAGGGTTTGTTCTCTAGCCCCTTCACCAGCTTCATTGCTCTTCTCTGGACTCGGTCCAGAGAAGATGGTTCCAGCAGGGGCCTTGCTTGCATCCTCAGGACTAGGCTGGTATCCTCCAGGACTGCAGTAAGCCCCAAGGCTGCCCTCAGCCTGATTCTCTTCCTGCAGGATCTGTCCCCAGCTGCCCAAAGAGAAAATAGAGGGATTTCACATCTGCATCATCAAAAAGCTGTTTTGTTTTCTGTTGAAGGGCAGACACTCTTATATCTGGGAAACTTGCTGTCTCAAATGTCTTTCTCTTTCATAGGTGAATTATAGAATTGTAGAATGGTCTGGGTCGGAAGGGACCTCAAAGCCCATCCAGTTCCAACCCTCCTGCCATGGGCAGGGACACCTCCCACTGGATCAGGTTGCTCATAGGTTGCTTCTGAGAGAGTAAATGACTTATTTAAGCTGAAGACATCTCAAGCAGGAGTGAGGGCCACCGGCACAGTGGAGGTAGAACCATAGGAGTCCAAGAGTGAGCAAATCTTGTGGGGACCCTGCCCAACCTAGCAGGGCTGCAGGTTGCTATGTAGCTTAGATACAACCTGTGCAGTTCAATCCCAAGTCATCCAGCAAGTGAAACACTTAACCAAGACCAAACCTTATTGCTCTCTACAACTACCTGAGTGGAGGTTGTGGAGAGGAGGGAGCTGGGCTCTTCTCCCTCGTGACAGAGGACAGGACAAGAGGGAGTGGCCTCAAGCTCCACCAGGAGAGGTTCAGACTCAACATAAGGAAAAAATTCTTCACAGAAAGGGTCATTAGGCACTGGAACAGGGTGCCAAGGGAGGTGGTTGACTCGCCTTCCCTGGAGGTGTTTTAGGTGTGGGTGGATGAAGTACTGAGGGCATGATTTAGAGATTGGTGGGAAAGGTTGGACTCGATGATCTGGTGGGTCTCTTTCAACCTGGTGATTCTATGATTCTATGATTCTATGCGCTACAATGATTCCTAAAGAAGCAGGAAGCCCAGGAGAGGGTCAGGGACTTGGGGTGGAGAGGAGTATGCACTGAGATGGGGCTGAAAGGGATTGAGTGGCCTCAAATTTCCCTCTGTAAATGGTGAGTTCAGCATTGGACCCTGAGAAGCCCATGTACTTTCCCTGCCTGGGGTCTGCTGAGCACCAGCTTGGTCCCAAACGCAACTTGCTTTTGTCATCCATCTAAATCTGTCAGCTGCTTATCTCATAAGGTGGGAGTTTCCAGGAGATGATGCAGGGGGAGATAACCCCTCTGGAGTCACACCGACATTTCAACATCCCTGGTTACCTGTAATGATCTTCTCACCCAAGACAAACTGAAGCTTCAAATTTCCCCTTCGTTTGCAAAATCGTTGAAGGGATGAGAGGAGCTGGTGGCCCCATGAGATGGAGGCACAGACATGACCAGTTTGCAGGTGCCTCTGCTCTGCATATATGGAGCCAGGGCTGTGGCACCCTCCCACTTTCATCTTTGGGGTGTAAGTGTTGCAGTTCTGGCAGTAGCCTGAGGGCGAATTGTTCTGGAAAGTTTGAGCAAAGCAGGTTCAGCTGCTTCAAAGTAGGAAGTGGATGACAAAAATACATAATTGCCTTCTTAAGAAAATAAAAAGCAACTTTTTTTGGCAGATTGGCAAGTATACACTTCCTACGCACTCTCCCTTCTACCCAAAACATGATTCCAGCCTTATTTTTATTTCAAGAACTGTGAATTATGAAAGGGCTGTCCCCTCCTTCTTCCTCTGCCTTTTTTCCTCTCTCCCTCCAACCCTTTCTCTCCCTCCCCATTCCTAAACAGTATTATGGTAGCTCATAACCTTCACAGGCAACCCTTGCTCTAATTTATTTGATGTGCACGTCGCAGGGCCCACAGGACAAGGATTGGGCTGCTGCTGCTGTGACTTCATGAATAAATCCTTTTACAAAACAAACTGCCCCTGCAGTGCCGGGGCTGGCAACGTGTTTCACTAAATCCCACTGACCCTCGTCCTGCACTTTTCCAGGTGTGAGATGCCTGTGTGTTGCTGGAGCCGAGAGCAAGCTGTTGCATCCTCTTAGCTACCCCTAGGCTGAGGGATGTCCCTTGGTCTGGCTCTCCACACACCCCAAGGCGCCTGTGGCTGCTGGTACCACTCGTCACCTGTACGCTGGGAAGCTTGGTGCTTCTGTGGTAGGTCAGGCTGCTCACCCTTGCATGGGTGATTACAAATCCCCTTCCTACTGAGAGGGGAGATGTTAGCCGTGAAGCTGTGCTTGCTGTCAGCTGCCATGTAGCCTTTGTAGGCATCCACAGTTCCTTCATCAAGCCTGCTCGGGGAAGCTCCAGCTCTTGGCTGACGCTGTTGCTTTGGAGATTCATCGAATAATGATGCTTTGAGTTGGAAGGGACTTCAAAGCCCATCCCGTTCCACCCCTACCATGGGCAGGGACACCTCACACTGCATCAGGTTGCTCCAAGCCCCATCCAAGTTGGCCTTGAACCCCTCCAGGTATGGGGCAGCCACCACTGCTCTGGGCAGCCTTGGCCAGGACCTCCATACTCTCACAGAAAAGCATTTCTCCCTAAGATCTCACCTCAATCTCTCTTCTTTCAGATGAAAACTCTTCCTCCTCATCCTATCCCTGCCCTCCCTGATCAACAGCCTCTCCCCAGCTTTTCTGGAGCCTCTTCCAGTGCTGGAAGCTTCCCTAAGGTCTTGCTGAAGCCTTCCCTTCAGGCTGAACAACTCCAGCTCTCTCAGCCTGTCCTCCGATGGAAGGTGCTCCACGCTTTGGATCATCTTCACGGCCTCTTCTGGATTTGCTCTAACAGCTTCATGTACTTCCTATGTTGGACACACCAGAACTGGACGTAGGGCTCCAGGTGGGGTCACGCCAGTGCAGAGCAGAGGCACAGAATCCCCTCCCTCATCCTGCTGGTCCTTCTGCTTTGGATGCAGCCCAGGACATGATTGGCTGTATGGGCTGCGAGTGCCCATTGCCAGCTCATGCTAAGCTTCTTATGTACCAACTGTAAACAAAAGCCAACCTGTGCTGACAAACTAAGTTCATATGGGCAGTCAGCACATACCAACAGTGAGAGGCTTTCCTGTCTCTTACCCACTGGTCCCCATAGGGTTGGTTATAGATGTGTACTGGCAGCATCATCACTTCTCTCTCCTTGTCCAGTCTTGTTTCTTGCAGACTAACTGTGACAAAAACCAGCCAAAGAGCACCAAAGCCACTGGGAGAACTCCCCGTTCTGTGGGAGCAAAGCCTAGGGGCACGTCTTGACCTGCAAAGCAGGGAAAGGAGTCAGGATGGTTTTACGGGGTCTTGCAGAGCATCCATCCCTTGGAGGAAGAGCTGTGAGAGAGAGAGATGTCAATCCACATGTGCAACAACGTACAGGTAAAAGTTGATTGTCATCAACATCTCTCCTTGGCTGCATCTGCTACAGTTTGTGCCAGTGCACTGGTGAGGCTGGAAGCCAGCATAGAGGAGCTGGATGATTGAGATAAGCACCCCTTGGAGCTTCTGGCATCAGGGCAGGCA